>PVIW01000389.1:146996-528985 GCA_004026585.1 Noctilio leporinus | reverse complement strand
CGCTATGAACATAGGTGTGCATAGGTTCTTATGAATGGGTGTTTCAGGATTCTTTGGGTATAGTCCAAGTAGTGGAATTGCTGGATCAAAAGGCAGTTCCATTTTTAGTTTTTTAAGGAAACCCCATACTGTTTTCCACAGTGGCTGCACCAGCCTGCATTCCCACCAACAGTGTATGAGGGTTCCCTTTGCCCCACATCCTCTCCAGCACTTGTTGTTTGTTGATTTGCTGATGATTGCCATTCTGACAGGTGTGAGCTGGTATCTTATTGTGGTTTTAATTTGCATCTCTCTGATGACTAGTGATGTTGAGCATTCTTTCATATGCCTCTGGGCCCTTTGTATATCTTCCTCAGTGAGTTGTCTGTTCAGGTCCTTTGCCCATTTTCTAATTGGGCTGTCTGTCTCCCTGGTGTTGAGTCGCATTAGTTCTTTATATATTTTGGATCATCTCCCACTTTTAATGATGAAGAAACAGAGTTTCTGAGAGATTAAGAAATTTGCCAAGGTCACTGCCATAGTCAGCTGTGGTATAGAGATTTAAAACTAAGACAAAGATGAACTAGCCAAGATTTCTGTTTCTCTGGGGCTCAATCCAACAAAGACAAATGAATATAGAAACAAAGCATCACCAAAGTATCCCAAGCAGGATGAGTGGGTATGTGGTCAATGCTCCATGAAGTGACTTGCCAATTCAACCATGTATAGACAGACATAAGAAGAAGGAAGAAGGCAGGTTCCATAGAGGATATGACAGTCATCCATGGAGCAGGTGATAGATAAGTTGGAGGAGTGTGGCACAAGTCAGGATGGCATGCCCAAAGTCAGGAAGCAGAATGTGTAAGCAGCTCTGTGGGGCAGAGTATGGAGGCACAGGGTAGGGAGGATGTGGCTATAAATGAAGGTGGAAAAGAGGCCACACCCCCGACACCTTAGTTGGCCATAACAGCAAGGACAGCCTTTGCATTTGCAGTTCAGTCAGCAAGACATCACCAAAAGATTTTTTCCCAGGATAATTTCGAGGATAGGTTTGTATGTGAGAGCAATCACTCTGGTAGTTCAGATGTGTAAATAACAAAATGCCCCTTTGGTCTTCTCCAGTCTACCTGATCAGCATCATTTGAAGACAAGTAGGAACTAAGGGGAAATGAACACAAACATTTGGAGTAAATGTATAAATATGACTACAAACAAGAGTAAACAGCTGCCATTTCTGCTTAAGCTGACTCGGGAGAGAAACACCTTCTAAATACCTGGTGGAAAACAGTGTGAGTACCTTAAGTGAGGGGAGTGAGCCTCTCTCCTATTGGGTTGCTTTAACCTCTTTTACACAAATGTGAGAAAAACAATTTCTTGGTGATAGAAAATTGGCTGGAAGAAGCATCTCCTTCAGCTTTGAAGTTACCTTAATAATTGTGAGCAGGGGTTGTCCTATCAATGTGACAAATCTCCCTCAGAGGCAATGCATCCTGCATGATGCAGTTCCCAAGTGAGACAGATCTATGATCCTCTGAACTACTGTCTAAGCTGAGCTCAGTGTTGAGAGAACATTATGGACAAAGTTCTCGCCTCACTACCAACTAGCCAGAATAACCTTGGTCACGGTGCTACCAACTAGCCAGGATAACCTTGGTCATGATGCTAATCTCTTTTAGCCTCAATTTCTTGAATGTGGTTCATCATTATATTAGGCTAAAACATAAGACACTGCCATTCTTCTACCATTTTTGACTATCCTCTGAGTCCTCCTGAGGATAAAATGGGGTGGCATGTAAGTGCTTAGCTGTGCATAACACATAATGGGTGATAAATTTTAATAATTATTATCATCTTTATATGGTTCTAAGTCTCAATTAGGATTTCAGTGTCTTCATTATAAACAAACAATACTTTGTGGTAGTTGACCTACTTTCCCAAAACTCACCACAGTACACTGCTCTACTCAAACCCATCTCTTTTATTAGCCTCTAAGTATCACAGTACTTTCTGTAGAGAATTAAAGTTAACCATGCATGCAACAATGGTTATATTTACTTATTTATCTTGACAGACATAAACCATTTTCTAAGAAAAAATGGAATGTATTTCTCATAGTGAAGCAGGATGCTATTAAAAATGAATTACATTTCAAGGAACAATGGGATCTAGTCCGAAGATTAGCAAACTACAACCACCAGAGAAAATTCCAACTCCAACCCACTTCTTGTTTTTATAAATAAAGTTTTATTGAAACGTAACCATGTCTGGTAATTTATATGTTACCAATGGCTACTCTTGTACTACAATGATCTCACTCAATAATTAAAATGTACTCCATACTGATTGAGTGACTGCTACAGACTATCTGGCTCACAAGATAAAATATTCATAGATATTTATGTAAAATATTTACTTATCTGATTTTTTTTTTTTCCAAAAAACTTGGCTGGTCTGTGCTCTACTCCAATGCTTTAAGTATCATTATTGATAGCTCAGGGTGGATGGATAGGAAAAAAAAAAAAGGGGGGTGGGGAGAACTCAAGAAAAAAATAAAGAAAAAGAGATCATTTTTGAACACTAGCAACAAAATTAATATTTCTTGCTAAAGCTAAGACCTAACACCAGCTTATGTTTGATGCATTGTGGGTAATGCATGTGGGAGGAGGCAACCACAGAGTAATTGTATTTACCCTGCAAAGATGGGTTTTTATTCTTCCTGGAAGGGAAATTTTTTATGTATCTTCAATTAACATACATCACTTTGATTTTAAGAAACATAATAGTGATGACTGAACCTGAAATTCTATTGGGAAATTGAAACTGTTTATTTTGCAAACATCATTGTGGTTAATTCAAACACATTTTCATGTATTCCTTAGCAGTGATGACTTTCAATGATGACAAAAGGCTCACAGAAACTTTTTTCTGACAAATTTAATTGCTAAGTGTCCCCTAATTACATTAAATAATTTTTCTTCTCTATCAAGGATATGTGTTTGAAGATCCATACCCTGCAAAGTTATCAAGATGTCCTTAAGCTTAAGCTTCATGATAACTGTGAAAGAGCTAAGGCACAGGAGAAAGGAGATAGCAAATGGTTTAACTCCATGTCTAGACCAGTCCCTAACACTGCTATAAGCATGGAATAAGTAATAAGCGGGAAAAAATTAAATATATCCCAAAATGTAGGGGAGAAGGCCTGTGAAGTACTTTGGTATCCTAGAATACTCTATTATTTTTAGCATGCCCCATGGTACCTCATTTATTCCAAGTGTTCTTAAGGCAACTCAGGTCACTCGGCTTAAGGCCGAGGGAAACACATGTAACAATGGTGACTGAAACAGAGTCTAGCCATTTACTCTGAAAAAGAATGATGAAGCACCCCTCAAGTCCATGGCTTTAAGAACCAGGAACAGTGGGGAAAATACTCAGTACAGCAGTAAGTACTCTGTGATCCTCACTGGAACATCACTATAGTAACAACCTTTTCTGCTTGATTTTCTTGAATGTTTATCATTTGTGGGCAATGTGAAGCTGATTTCCCCTTTCTTCTTGAAGGCCAGGCATCTCAAAGCTCATTCTTAGGCCCAATTTTGAAGGAACATGAAAAACATTATCAGATCCACACTTCCTCTATGATCGCATCTTATTAGTCTACTTTTATCCCCTTTTCCTGTTTAATTCTTTATTTCTATTTCATCACACTATATTCTTTAAAATTTCTCAAATCATTTTAGAATCAAGATAATAAACAAATACATATTAATAACAGTCATAGGCACAGTGCACTAAGCCTGTGTCTGGTTATTTTATACATTACAACTATTCTCCTCAACAACCCTAAAAGGTATATGTGATAGATTATCTACTTTATACAGATCTGGAACATGAGTCCAGAGTTGCTACAAGCTTGCCCAAGGCCACACAGCTGGTAAGCAGTAGAGCTGGGGTTTTAATTTAAGTTCAGTTGATCCCCAAACCCTGAATCTTTTCCACTGCACCAGGAGCTGGCACACAATGGCCGTTGGGCAAATTCAGCCCATCACTTGTTTTCATATGCAATGTTTTATTGAAGCACAGTAATACTCATCCATTTAAATATTGTCCATGGAGCTTTCACCTTACAAAGGCAGAGCTGACTAACTGCAACAGAGATCTTACGGCCTAAGGAATCTAAAATGCTCACTCTCTAGCTCTTTACAAAAAAAGTTTGATGGCCCCTCTACTACACTGCATTACTTTTAGTATTTTTGTTCAATAAGAAATGGTTCATGTATTGTATTTTAGAAATATTTTTTTAATGATATAAAACAAATTGATACTGAGTTAACTTTTGGAAATAAAAAATTTACTTATGAGGGAAGTGCTCTTCCCTGATGTTTCTAAATTTATTAAATGTTTCACAGTATCATTTTTTAATAACTTAAGATGGAAAATATATGGAATGGCAAAAAGTTGAACTGGTATACTTTAACTTTTTTCCTTTAAAAAATCATAATTAAAATCTAGATTTAGAGAGTTCATTATAGCTAAAATATACCTCTTTGTTTTTCTTTTCTTTAAGTATTCATACTGTGTAGAAAACCAAAGCAACATGATCCTCTGTTAGGCAAACCAGAAATGGATTTCTCATGTTGAGAAAAAAGTAATGCAGATATGTTGGCTAAAACATTATTCTTAAAATTGAGCTGAGGAGAAAAAGGAAGATTAAGCTATAATTTACACATTGCTCTTTAGGGTAATTTATCCCTCAAAATTTGGAATTTATTTATAATTTATAGCCCACCCACTTTCATAGAAGGATTTAAGACAGCAAAATTTGGAACAGGAATCCCAGAATATAGTATCTAGGATTAGTACATTCAAGTTCTGAAAGTAATTTGGTAAAAAGTGAAAATAAATAACTTTGTTAAAGATTTTTCTCCCTCAAATGTTTAAAAAGTAAAGAAGGGGTATAAAACTGTTCATCTTTTATTTTAAACATCTCTATCCTATATTATTTGTTAAGCAAATGAAAGCCTAATTTCTTTAAATTATGCTGGAGACAAAATTGAGAAGTAGAAATCCATCATCAAAAATATAAAGTTCTAGAAACCTTTAGAACTGCATATATTATGTTAATTTTTATGCATGCTGAACTTACTATCGATTTCAATTAATTTCCATAACAAATCAAAGCCTTTGGTCAGTATTATATGAGCCGATTAGTAATTAGGTTCTAAACAATGAATTGCTATATACTACTATTGTGGAGAACAGGACCAATGAAATAACATTGGTCTGATCAAGAAAGCATAAAGTAAATAAAACAAAGGGAGTCACTCATATCAACTACAATGGCTGTCAGTAAGTCGTGACGATTTGGTTCAAGGGGAAAATAGCTTCAAGATACATCTGGTAAGGGAACATGCTTAAGATGCCTACTCATGTGGTCAGAACAGACATGTGTGGCAAGGAGACACAGCTAAGGTATCTGCCCATGTGATCAGAAAGGCCATGTCTGCAGAGTGGGACCGCCCATTGGTAGGCTTTTGGGGGAGCTCCATTCTTGCTAGCAGGGGTGTCAAGCAAACAGCCATGTACATGTACCACCCACAGGTGCTTAGACAAATTCCAAACTTGGCATTGGGGGTACCAAGACACTTGTTGAAAGGACCCAGAAGGGTGGAGTGCACCACTTTTCAGGCATAACTGAGGCAGGCTCCAGCCCACTGCTGAGGCGGCCAAGCTCCACACACCCGAATGCTGCTCCACGCCACACTCATCTCCCTTGTCATTGGCTGCTGGAGGCTCTGCCCTACCGAACTGAGGACCTCACTTGCTCTGCTGCCCACTTGGTTCCAGGAATCCTTCTTTACAAGACTCTTGACAACTCCTCTGCCCACTGCGTTGTCTCTCAGACCTGCAGATTGAGACTCTGGGTCTCAGGTTTATTATTCCTATTGATTGCTTGCTCTTATGCTCACGCACTCTCTCTCGCTCTCTCTCCTCATTCTGCCTGTGTGTGTTAAAGTGTGAAAAGTGTGAGTAGGGTATCAATGCATGCTGATGCTCTATTCTGAATGAACTTGCATTCAATAAAACCTGGGTGAACAGCATAGTTACTGTGTGTCACTCTTGTCTATTCCTTGGTGCCAGGCTGCTCATCAGGCAGCTAACTGAACAGCTGCCCAGTGACTTAAAGAAAAGACCAAATCACAAACATATGCTCATGACAATTATGTGCCATCACCAACATTTGAAATTCCAGAACTGGAATCCAGGTATCCATTATTTCAGGAATATGTGGAACTCAAAACTATAAAACATCTGAACAAGAAAATATTTAGAGCTCTAAGTTCTAGGAGCTATTGAACTATTCCAGGCCCTATTCAGAATGGGTGTATCTCAGTAAACTAAGCAACTAGCACTGGGGAGGAAAATGTGCAAAACCATCACAAACAGTGTATTATTATTTCAGAGCCCATCACAGAAAACGCCAGCATTTGGTCTGAATGATCAGTAAGGGCCCCAGCATGGCGTACTCTGATGGATGCCTTGGCCTGCCAGGCAGTGTGGGGGCTGGCTGCTCTCCAGGATTGCAGTTTAAACATAAATATCCTTCAAAACTCAGTACAGCAGGGACTCACCACAGGCTTTGGTTTGGAACTTTCCAGTAATGCCCAAAATAATTCGACCTGAGACACATTGGCTGACCACCACCATCATCACTAACTCCCAGGGGAACTGTCTGGAGGCAGAGGAAGCCTCCTGGGCTGACCACCCAGGAGAGTGAACAGGGAATAACAGAAAGAATGAATGAAAATGGGGGTGGGTAGCAAAGAGAGAGTGGGCAAAGGAACGGGTGGGTTGGGGTAAGCTTTAAAAACCAGGCATGTGTGGCCTCTTGATGGAAGACTTCTCCACCACCTATGAACCATGCTTGCCAAAAAAATTCAACAGGAATTTGTTCAAGCCTCTAGAGTTATCTATCTACCATTTCACAGGAATATAGATGACAATAGAGTAGGTTGAATGATACCCCAGCTATGCAGCTATTCAAGTACAGACTACAGAAAACTCAAGAGGACAACCTGGGCCCTTCAATAAATAACTATGTTGTATTAATTTTCTTTTTAAATAATTGAGGGAAAACCTACTGATTACAATGCACTGGCCTTCTTTGAATACAGATTTAAACAAACTGAAAGAGGGAGAATAGAAATATTTACTGTTTTAAGTAGTGTTAAACCACTAAATTTCAATGTTACATTGTATTTGGTAATTCATACAACATAGAAATTCACACTGAAAAATAGGACTAGAATGTGAGGCGTAACAGAAAGGAGAGTAGCCTTTAGTTTAAGCAGACTTGAATTCAGATTTTGGAATCCACCACTTTCTAAACTTGGGAAAGTCATTCAGACTCTCCCTGAAGAGCTGGATCTTTTTCATTTGTAAAATAGATATAAAAATGACTAATGCCCAGAATTAGTGTAAGAAATTCAAGACAGAACCGTACATAAGTGTTTTAGCACATTGTCTTGCATAAAATAAACAAAAACGTTGATGAGAAGCTGTGATTTTGCATCATCATTCAGCAGTGCTCATTCTGAAAGGGCCGGAAGAAAACAGCAGCAGGCACCCCCACGCAGCTTATCCACAGCTCTTCCAGTACACGCATAGAGAGGGGGCTCCAGAGCCCCGCAAGCGGCTTGTTCCACCCTGGTTCGCATTTCACACTTCCTTCTGCCTTTATTTTTTTAAGACTCAGGCTACATCATATGCTGCGTATCCCAATGTAGGGAAATACGCTGAGCTGGAGTATGAACCCAGGGGACACACTCAGGACAAAGGAGCCCAAAACACTTCCGTGGTGCTGATAGACCAGCTTTAACATGCAGTATTAACTGGGGGCATCTGCATGGAATTCAAATGTAAGGGTTTCTCCTCTCCTCAGTCCACTGGCACAAAAGAGACTGGCTCTGAACTGGCAGCCTTTCTTTCATTTGTCATTATGTTTTACACACAAGCAAGTTTTAATGTCTAAAGATGGGAGGTGATTATACAGATAGAGCTACACATGTTTTTTTGGCAGGCTGGTCACCAGCACTTAAATTCACTTTTGACAGTTCTCAGAATCTAAAGACCTGTAAGGACTAAACTGTCATCTGCCTATCCAGGAGAGATTTCACTTTGGCAGCATTTCAAAGGTTGAAATCACTTGCTTTTTTATGCATATTTCCACCACCACGCTATTTCCCTAAAACATGTACAATGCTGTACTCTCTCTCAAGAGACATCTACAAAGAGGTTTATGGTAAAGGATTTGCTAAAGAAAAATCTTCCTTGTTTCTAAACCTAGAAGTACACAAATTCAGAGTCATTTGCTAAGATCTAAGATTAGGGAGAGATGGGTGATAGCGTTCTCCAAGAGTTTGGGCTCGGTGATTACAAAAGGCAGTGGAATTTGATGATTTTTGAACTTAAAGGGTGAAAAGCTAATGGTCCTGTGAAGACTTGGAAGACGGTGCTGTTATTATGTAACAGTTGGCTCTGTCCGGCAGAGAACGGCTCACTTCCAATGCTGTCTGACACAGAAAGGGAGGAAGTGGGAAGAGGCAGTACATCTGAGCTCCAGCTAGAGCCGCATGGTGTCAGGGAGAGAGGAAAGAAGTCAGAACTAGATAAAAACCCTGCATCTGCTGCCAACCAGCCCAGTGACCCTCTGAAAGTCACTCACTTTCTCTCATCTCTGTTTCCACCCCATTTAAAAGGAAAGAGAGTTCAGCATGGTGGTGAAGCCATGTGGGTGAACCACAAAGGATCTGAGCTCCTCTGCTTCCCAGAGAACTAACCTATCCTTTTGGTCTCACATCCTGCATCTGTGTAACAGGGATAATAAATAACACCTACCACAAAGAGTGGTTTGGAGAATTAAATCAGAAAATGCATGCAAATAGTTCTTAAGTGTGTGGCCCATAATAAGCACTCAATAAAGGAGCTGCCACTGCTGCTGTTGTGGTTATTGTTATTATGATTCCCTTTCAAACAACCACAGAAGCATCAGTTTGAGGAGTCAGCCATCTGCAATACAATACTGCTTCCCAACAATTGAGATCATGCCTTGCCTCAGGATAACTGGGCTTCCAAAGGTCACTCTTCTCTTCTCAAAGCCTGGAAAGGTGCCTGGGGCTTTGCAGATGCTCAGTCAATGTGTTAACTGAACAAACACACGGATAAATAAACGGTGAAGTTATAAATCAGCAAATGTCTTTACAGTTAACCCTGTTCACAGGCTCTCCCAGAGCTCCGGCCAGGCTACCAGAAAACACTGTCCAACAGCACATGCAGGAGGGCTCACCCAGGTCCACTGGTCCTCTGCAGGTGTCATCCAACTATCCCTGGGTGCGCACAGCCTGCACTTAACCAGACGGTGCCGCTCTAAGGACTGTAACTCAGTACTCGGACCACAAGGGCTCAGGCCACTTGCTTACTCCAGAAAAAGCTTTAGACTTCTTAATCATCTAAAACTGTTGCATGAGGAATTAAGGGAGACACGAGAAGAACTAGATACTAGACAGCATTGAGGGGTCATATCTACATCGCACCATATGAATATTTGGTTTAGGTACCTCCTCTCACACCCATCATCTGCTTGCTGATCCTAACACAGCTTAAAGACAGTTTGTCATTTTATCCGTGTTCCCCAAATTCGGTCACATTGGTGCCACTTTGGAGCTATTGTATCCTTGGCACCAACTGTACTATTATTAACTTAATCCTCATGTTTAATTCAACCCACTGGGAAAAAAATTAAATGAAGTTACTTTTTAATGAAATTTAAACCACTATGTTAAATAAGAAACCAGTATTGCCTGCCCTAAAAAATACAACAGAACTGTAAAAATAAATACTTGGGAACAAAATATTGTAATTAAAATGGAGCTAACCACCAGTGCTTGCCTCAGTTTTGGATTTGAGGCCTGCTTTCTCTCTCTGTTAGAAACAGGTTAAATGTGACAGTATAAAAATTTTTTAATTTGCAATCCCCTAAATAAGGGTTCCTCCTTCAAGCACACTGAAACCCTGAAAAAGATGAAAAGAGGGGTAAGTTTCTAAAGGTGGGAGTCCGTGTTTTCGGAGCCAGGTGCATGCACCACACCATCGCTGCGGGTTTGCGAAACTGCAGAACCTTCTTCCCATGCTCTGCTTCGCAGCCCCTGTGCAGTCCTGGAGAGCTCAGGTTCCTTCTTCCCGAATGCAATTAAAATGTACTTTCCCCTCGATTCTGAGGCTGCAAAAATGTCTATAATCAGGATGCATCTTACAATCATCTGGTTTTTATTAGCCACTTTTACTAGGGCTTTAATAGTGTCTTTTCTTTTTATCTGGTAAGCTGTTACTAGATGGATGACACATCTCATAATGAGAGTCAAGAAAATAAGGTGCACCTTAACGGGGCCAATATAAACGAGCCTCCTACTTGGACACCAAGACAACAAAACAGCCTCGCATTGTTCCAATTATGTTCATCTGATAAAGACATTACAATAGTAAGATATTATGATCTATAACCCTCCGCTGGAACACTCACACATTCTTGGCCTTGAACGCCTGAGCAAAATGCTGCACGCTACGGAGCAGAGCAAGGTCCAGGGTCATTGCTTCCACCTTGGCTTTATGCTGGAATGAGAGAAAATAAAAAGAAATGATAAATAACAGCAAGTTTAGTTCATGGTATCATGTTACAGTAAATGTGTTATGGAACATGTCGGAATTCCCCTGTTTAATATTAGATGCCCAGAGAGAATATAAATCATTGGAATGAATGGAAGAACAGGACTTTTACTGCCAAATTTAGGGAGGATGTGAGGCTAGGACTCTGCTAAAACTACAGGCTGAGGGTTATGCTGTTTCATGCAGTGCATGGAAGAGGCACCTGAGGGTCTTCAGGCTTACGTATCTCCTCTCAATCTGCACCCTAAAAACTAGGATGATAGGGGTACACTAGGACAAAGCCTGGTACGTGCAAGAACTCAGCAGACAACATTTTGATCTCAAAAGCTGCCATCTGGGTTGTGAAATGATTCCACCAAGACTGCATCAAAAATTAAAGGCAATTCATTTCTAAAAAGTACAAAAGCAGGCAAATGTCACTTATACTGATGGATCATGACGGGCCCGGGTTCCCATGGTTTAGTAACCCAGAAAACTCTATAGACAAGTGGAGCATGTAGCTAATGTTAATAATGGCTACTGTCTATTCAAAGTCTAGCATGGGCTGGGCACTTACATGTACCATCTCATTTCATTCTCACAACTGAGAGATGGGCTGTATTTTCCCAATTTTCAATGTGGCATCTTGTGAGAGATCACAGAGGTAAGAAGTAGGGGTAGCATAAGTTGACCTCAAGTCAATCTCATACAAGAGCCCTCCTGAAAAGAAACTAAGACTGGAGCAGCCATGTTTGAAGCAATCATATTCCACTGGATGGCCCCCTAGCGCACTTTTGAAAGACCAGCATTGCCTTTCAGACTTGCCTTGTGTTTGTGGGGCACTCCCAACTTTCAAGTTTGTCTGGACTTCGGAGGTACGAGATCAAATACTATCACTTCTTAGACCTATCTCTTTCAGAGATAGGAAGCCAGACCACCTGCCTGGTCAGGTAAGAAGAGCCCCATAAAACAAATGATTAACTTGGGATTCTTGTCTAGACAGTGATGCTAAAGTCAGTCTGTGGAATTAATATGATGTCTCTAATGCTATAAAGGTGGGAAGGGTGTAAACAGCATGCTAAGGACATCCTCCTCCTCAACTGTCTTATCCAGGAATGGACACAGTGGGTCTGTAGCAGTTTACTTTGGACACCTAGGTCCTGGGCTCTAACCCCACTCCCAGGCTTTGAATAATAAACATCAAGCAACGACAGCTGGGAACATTCTGACTTTGGGCCATTTAACATGTCTGAGACTCATTTTCCTCATTTGTAAAAGGTGAATATTAATGATCTACTTACAGAATTGTAAGCATAAATGTAAAACACCTAACATCCTGTCTGGAAGAGGAAAAGTATTTAGTAAATTTAACTAGTAAGAGATAAAATGTCTACTATGTCAAATTCTTTCACTGATGCCACTGGAAGTTAAGGGCGGTCTGGGCAGACTACGGTGCAGCATGGTGTTGACACTGTGTTAATAATACACTGGGGTCTTCCCTGCAAACTAGACCTCTGTTACATCCTAGATGATCCAAGTCATGTCTACTAACAGAGCCCAGTTTTAGGGAGGGAGGACAGAGAGTGATTATATGATTTCCCCGAACCCAACAGTGTATCAGTGGCAAAGTTGTTGGCCCATGTAGGTTTACATTCAGAGGATGGTGGCAGATGCACCAATAGGCATAGTTTGAAAGGAGGATGAGAACTATTTAACTTGACCCAAGAAATGGGCAAAATGGACACTCAGGTTTTGCTAGTTTCCTAAGATAAGGGAATGTTTGTACTGGAGGATTCACAGTGCGACAGGACATTACCCCCAGGAGAAGTAAATGAATTAGAGCCAAGTTTACCCTATGTAGACAGCTTGGACTCCCAGATGAGAAGCAAAACCCTACACAATTTCTGTTCAAATGACCAATATTTATCTGATAGTTAAAATCAGGCTATAAAATCTATCAAAAGCTAACTTATTTGTTTGGAAAATTCTTATGACTCATAAATGCTCAACTACCTGATCTGTCATTCAGAGCGAGCATATAAAGGGAACTTTCTCCCTCATCCTATGTCCTCTGGCCCCAGCGCCACTCAGTTCACTTGGAGCATGACCCTCTCTGCCATAAGCAGAATCTTACAGAACTCTGAATACATCATAAGATGAAAGTCAGATAGCCATTCTGTTCGGAAGAGTGGTAGATATTGTTTCTCTCTGCCAAGCCCCCTATTAAAAACTCCATGAGATATTACACACACACACACACACACACACACCTCCACCATAAAACAGGGAGGATATTCTCAGATGGTGACCCCAAAGCAATTTTCCAATGAAAATGATGGTACAGCCAACTGGGTCTTTCTATTTCTCCCTGTGTGTAACTTATAGTTGGTAGGTTGTCTTACGGCCCTTCCCCTTTCACTTCAAAATAAAGCACAGAGCTGCCACTGCCAATAACAACGCAATCACAACATACACATCCACGGGGAACCAGGGGTCACAAGCTATCAAGTAGTTCAACAGACTAATCCACAGGCTGTGGGTTACTAGGCTCCTGGGGACAGTGATTCAAGTCCACACACTATTACTCAGGTAATCCTCCTGCACTCAGTATCAGGTTTCTGTTTCTACTGCTGACCCTGAGAAATGTTGTGAAATTGTGCAATACAGTAAATCCAGTGAAAGAAAAACACAGCTTTTACAATTAGGGTACGTGTGTACTTGTGTTTATGTTGTGTATGCTGGGGGAGAGGGGTTGCTCTTTTGGTGAAGAGGGGTTGCTCTTTTGATTATGTTAGAAATTTAGCAACTTCATAAAGTGTTTATCATGAGATATGCTCTTAATGAAAACATAGTGGCCAATGGATCCCATTTTTGAGGGATAAACTATTGATTGCTAGGTGAAGGCAAGAAACTAAATTTGCCAATGTGAGCTTCTCTGCCAAGCCTGGCCTTGAAACTGGGACTTGCCACAATTCATTTATTTTTCTTTGTTTAATTCATGATATATTTGTTGTTGCTGCTAACTTTGACTTGGAACTAATTATAGAATCCCAAGAAGTGGTATTTAAGAGTGCCCATATGCCCATCTATCCATCTACCAGCATCCCCCAATGGTGGGTGACACAGCACATCATCAAAACCATGACATTGACATTGGCATAGTGTGATTTATTAAACCTCAGACATTACTAAGATTTCACCAGTTTTGGGAAGCACGTAATTGTATTTTTATTTATAATATCTTTGCATACAACTCAATGCCATTTTATCACATGCATAAATTCACATAACCTTCATCGCATTTAAGCTACAGAAAGGTTCCATCACCACTAAGGAACCAATGACTTTTTTATTAAGAGGTATTAGAATTAGCACAGGCCATCTGGCCTTGTTTGGCCAGAGTCTGCTCTCTGGATTGGCAAAACAAACACAAAGTCCCAGCTTAAAATCCTTTTGGAGGTTGGAATGGCTAACAAGATACGGTCCAGATTCCTTAGCATGGCTCACACAGTCTCTGTATCAATCATGATATGCTTCAGTAAAGAAAAGCCCCTCCTGAACCTGGGCCTGTGTGTCTTAAAATTACCAAGGATAATCACTTGCTCATGTTTCATGTCCATCCCAGGTTAATGGGGCCATGTTCACCTTGGGTAGCTAGGGTGGATGTGATCTCCACCTTCTATAACATCACCAACCTGTACAGTGCAGGGAAAGGAATGTGAAAAAGTGCTTATGAGATCCCAAAAGCTTTTATCCAGCAGTGGCAGAGGCTTCTTTTTCTCACATTTCAGAAAGGAGAAATGGGAATATATAATGAAGACTAGTAATGACTAACAAAAAGTCTATGATTTAGCCCTGCCTACCTTTCCAGGCTTATTTCAGGTCACTTACTATTTCATGTGTTCATTACTTATAGAAAAAATTTTAAAAGACTGATAATATGAACAAAAATATGCATATACAACCCCACCACCCCAACATAAACTGTTATCCTTCCATGTGTCTGTCTCTGCTTTCTTTCCTATCTGTGTCTCTATCCCTGCAACTGTCTACTTTGCTTTAGGAGAAAGAACTTCATGCTAAAAATTTTGAATCTTAAAATCTATGAAAGGCCTCTCTCAACCCTTCCCTGAATCCTTCCTCTTTTTTGTAGTCACACCAGTACGCAAGCTTATCATCGCAGGCAAAACCGGAATGTAAATTTATTTTAAATTATGTATACAGATGCTAGTACCCATCATTTTAAAACAGAACTGCACAGGTGGCATCTCACACATGAAACACCAGGCAACTTCTAAGTAGCTGAGAGAAGCCCACCTGCTCCTGACACCCCAGGCTCAGCCAGAAAGACAGCGTAATTAAGCAACCCATGCACTCTTCTTCCTTTTCCTTGGGATCCTGGGATAACCCCTGGTGGCACAGTTCACTAACATCCTCTATAGACCAAGCCTGCTTGGTCTATTCTTTGTTAAGTTCCAAAATCTGTCTCAGTGATTCAAGAGTCTGTAAACGCAGAAACCCTTTGATTGCCTGCTGTTAAGAGTGATCTCTTATGCAACTTCATGACTATGAATTAGCCAAGTGTGACTCACATGTGATACCGCCTGAAACCAAAGGGACCATATGGGGGTTGTGTGGTATTTAAACGATGAAACAGAAAGCTGTTGCCACCCGCAGTGGAAGCAGCAGAGCCAGGCTAGGTGGGAGTGGCTGCAGGGGATGTGGTCACATGCTCAGGGCCTTGGCTGCCTTGTTGGAATGTGGGCAGTTGCCTCGCAGGTTGAGTAAAGATTGGATATGATATGGGGCACAGGGGCACGAAAATCATAACTAGTATCATGATTATTTGGAAGGCCCCGCTAAAATGTGAGGTTCTTTGGTTTTTCCATAATCAAGCGCATTAGAAATGGTAGTCTCCCTTCTTGATTTCCGAATACTAATATGAGCAGCTCAGAGAAAAATGTGACTAGCAACTCTGTGACGAGGACAAATGGCCCCAGGGAAGAGGGTTTAGGCTCACGGAATCTCCTTGAGGCCAGAATCGCCCAGTTCCCAGTCTCAGTGGGTGTTTCACATGTGAGAGGTGTTCATTAGGCAGTGGCCTCAAGTGGACCCCTTGGGTCTGAGTCCAGTTCCAGCATCTACCAACTGGGCAAGTTACTTGCCCTTTGTGGACATTATGTTTTCCCTTCTGTGAAACAAATAATAATGCTATCTGCCATATCAAGACATTAGGTGATACATACACAGAGCACTAGGAACAGTGCCTGGCACCTGATAATCTGACTGCTTTTGTTGTTGTTTTTAGCATTGTCATCATAGTAATTGTCACTGTCATCATTGGCACCAAATTGTTTCACTATTCATGGATAAGGCTGAGTGAAGTGTAACTGCTCACTGGGAGCAATCTCAGAACACTAGGAATATAAGTCCTTGCCACACAGCACCCTCTATCCCCAAAGAAGCCCTTAGGAGACATTTACTGTCAACCACCCATTTCATAGCTAAAGATACTGAAGTTCAGAAAGCTGTTGCACAGCTTCACCCTGACAATAACTGGCAGAGCCACAATTCATACCAAACCATGTTTTAATCATGATCCCAAATTCAACAATGTCCATATGGCCTACCCATCCTCTTACCCATCAACCTTTCTTGCCACTCTAAGCCCTCACAGGAAGGCCAGCTCCTGGGGAAAATCACCAAATCTAGAACCCCTCACACAGAGGCAGCACGCTGCCCTGCTCTTGGTCAACAACTAGAGAGGCAATGTGTATAAGAGTTCATTCATTCATTCATCCGCTTGTTCATTCACTCATCCATTCATTTGGTAACACTACCTCACTACCTCTAAAGGTAAATTTATATTCCATGCATTATAATTCCTTTATTTCTTTTCTTTTTTGCTAAAGCACAATAACATGTAAGAGAGAATATCTCACATCCGTGATGTGCTTACCAGGAATGAAAGAACAAAAACAGGTACTGATGGTACTAGGCCTATAGAAAACTGTATATGCAATTAAAGTGACCAAGCATATTTAAAAAATTAATTATTACTTAACAATCATTGTTCATTCTAAACTACCTGTGAATTAGCCCTGGCACAGTGCATAAGGCACCAGCCTGTGAACCCAAAGGTCACCGGTTTGATTCCCCAGCCCAGGCACATAACCAGGTTGCAAGCCAAGTCTCCAGCCAGGTCTGTAGCTGGAGACAAGTAAAAGGTAACCATACAGTGATGTTTCACTCCCTCTCTTCCCCTCTCCCTTCCCCTCTCTCTCTGAAAAATAATAAAATCTAAAAAAAAAAAAAAAGAGAGAAAAGACTACCAAACTCTTTAAAATAATTAATTAAAATTTAAAAACTACCTGTGAATTAATTAGTTGAGGTAAAATTTTCTCCAGTATCCAAGTTCTCCCCATAATGAACCCAAAGTATGTGGTCTGGGGACAACCTGGTGAGTGTTAAGGGATATGGTTGGTGAAATCAAGTGGGGATAGACTTCAGAATACTCTCATCTAATCATGATACTTGCTTCCTCCACTCAGCTTAACCATTTTCTACACAATTCCAGTCTAGCAGCAGGTGGGAACAGGTCTTTGCTATGTCGTGTTGAAAGCACCATCTCTGAGTTGGGCAGTAAGAGAAGCACACCTGTTGCAGGTGAATGGACAGAGGAACCCAGATGTGATGAATGGGCACAGGGAGCCAGCCTCCAGTACACCCAGAAGACATTTTCTTTCAGCTGGCAGGGGCATCCCACACGCAACCACAGATGCAACATTCAGTGTTTAAGGGGAATTCGCTAGTGTGCATGCTCACTTGAAAGTGGCGATTGATGTGAATTGGATGAATCATACCCACCCTTCTCTCATATTTATAGAATTTATTTCTGGGTTTCCCTTTAAAAAGCTTTCACTTACATACATGTTTTATTATTTAAAGGTCAGAAAACAACAAACACCTAGGATATGCATGGCATTTAGGTTTGAGGTAACAGTAATATGAAAACTCTTTTAAAGTATGTCATGTCCCCCACTTTACAGACTAGAAAACAGAGGCTGAGAGAGTTTAAAGTGGCACAGCTAGTTAGACAGGAATTCAGGCCCCTAACAAGATGTGGCCCATTCCAAAGTTCCTGTCTGCAGAAATAATCCACTGCACTACTCCCTTGTCATCGTATTCATCAACATGTAACACCAAGAAGCTATAAAGCAATGAACAACACCTGTATATTCTTATTTGTGTCTACTTTACATCATATTTATTTTGTACATTTGGAATTTACAAGAGAAGCCTAATGCTGAAAGGGAAGATGTAACGAAAGGCAATAATCTACATTCAGAGCTTATTGCTAATGGCATCCTGCAAATTCTAATCCAATGGGCCTTAATTGCATTATGTTGACGTTTCCCACCCTCCCACTTTACCCACTTACAGCCCTGATTTTATGTTCGGAAACCTTAAATAGGAGTTGTCACATTTACAACAGCAAGAGACACTGGCACTGAGCACATTATTGACATGACATTATTCATTGAACTACGATACAGACCTAACTAAACTGGTTTAATAATTCATCAATATCCTATGTGGGACTTCATAATGCTCATTGCTCCAGCATTATTTAAGTGATGTTAATGGTAGCAGTGGAGCGCTGCATCTTCTCTGGGAAACACACGAGTAAGTAAATACTTGCGTCTGGTGTGTCAGCTCCTGTACCTCTCCGTTGGATGACCTAACCAGCATCTTGAGCAAGTCTGATGGGAAGTTGGCCCAGTGTTGGCCGAGTCTAAAGATGGAAAGAGTACACTGATAAATGCTCTCTCTAACAAGAGCACCCAAGGAAAAAGGAGAGGATGAGAGTCTCTTCTGGCTCTACACATTTATACCAGTCTGTATGTCACTGCCCATTTAATAAGAAAAATGCTCTTAGAGAAGATCTTATATTTTGAAATAAAAAACCATACCAAAAATGATCCTTGGCAAAGACCTGGATTTTTTTAGAGCCTTGAAGGATAGGGGCTGCATTTGCCATTCCTGACCCTCAGGTGAGCCATCAGTATCAACCTTCACTTTTGGATGAAGTGTCTCCAACTCTGTCCCCACCCACCAAAATATACAAATATTCCCTAATAATAAAATCATGACAACTCTTTCTTCATTATATACAGGCCAGAAATGTTGCCTTGTATTGCTGGAACTCAATTTATAAAATAAACTATATCACTATCTATAGGTAATTGTAAGGCTGATTCAAGGGGAAATTGCACTGGATAACAGCTTATTTAATTTGGTATATGAGTTAGGTGCCACGTAAAGCAAAACTATTAAAAATGCTTAGACAGTAATTGGCAATATTTTGCACTCTGGATAAAAAATGCTTATCTTGCCAGAAACTAACAAGAGAGTGAAAATATTCTAAAACCTTCCAATTTCCCTCTATGCAATGTATTCACTTTGCAGCTTAAACACAGTTTAAGGAAGGACGGCAAAAGGCACAGGAGTTTGGCAGTCAACATGATTGTGCATTTATGCCTTGCTATTGAAGAAAGAACCTTTTTTTCATAGTGAATTTTTCATTCTAATGTAAGTGATGATTTACGTTAACTATAGGTAAAGCATGGTTACATTTTCCTGAAGGATTGCAGGCAAGTAGAGAGTAGTACAATAAGTTGAAGCGTAAAAGCTTTCTCTGTCATAATATTTATTATAATGGCATATAAAATAGCTGAAATAAATAATAGATGACTAAAGGTAAATTCATATGATAAAGAATCCTTCAGCAGACACCATTACTTTGCCTGCTCTAGTTTTATACACAGTTGAAGACTCTTAATAAACAGGCCCAATATCTTATGTAAGTACTGGAAACATCAAGGATGTGCTTAAAAGGCAACATACTGGACATCAGCTAATTTACTGTATAATTATGTTCTCAACAGGAACAGTCATATATTTTGAATATTTAATAGCTGTGTTCTTAATGAAACTTATTAAGCACTAGAACCACCAACTCTAGGGTAGCCACTGAAAGAGGAAAAAAATCAGTGCCTACCCCCTGCAGATTCGAAAAGGTATGTTGCTCCAAACACAGGGACCTGTGGCCTGTTGATTATCCAGTGACAGGTCAATAGTGGTCAAATTGAACAGAAAGAGAAAAACAAGATGTGTCCACTCTGGTTTAGAGGATTCTGAATTCTACCTGAAGGACTTGTGAAGTCTGAAAGCCCCTCAGCATAGAAAATCAGAGGTTCCTGGGGGCATTCTGCCCAGCGGGGGTCACCTAGCAATGTCTGGAGACAATTCTGGTCTGCACAACTTGTTGGAGGGCTGTACGGATATCTAATGTGTGCAGGCAGGCTAGGGATGCCGCTAAGGCTCCAACAACCACAGAGAGCTCCTACACCTGGCACCTGAAGTCAGCAGTGCCCAGGTTGCCTGTGTAAGCTGGTGAGAAGAACTCTGACTTACCCTGAGAAGTTTGCAGCTACTTACATTTATCTCAAGTTGTAAAAATAGAACTGGCTCCTTGAAGAAAGTACAAATAATGCAGAAGTGTTTCATGTATCAAGTGAAAACATCTCCCCAACTCCACTGCCGCCAAGAGAAGCAGAGCGACAGCTTGGTGCACATCCATCCAGAATATATTTTTTACATGTATAAAAACATTGTGCAGCAATGTTTTCCTACAAACATAGCTTCATAGCTCATGTGTTATTTTACAGCCCGTTTCTTTTCCTAATTAACACATAATTAAATCTATCTATATAGTGTTTTACTCCAATTAGTTTCAATCGTACATTCATTCTATTATAGGGTTTTTTAATCATTTATTAAAACCTTATTCCTTTGGAGGACTCAGCCCTCCATATTCTTCACTAGATTTGTAAACTTTTATGTAAATTCTTGACAACTGAATTTCCTTATCTATAAAAATAGAAATAATGTTAAAATCATTCCTTGGGATTTCAATAAGAATTCAATGAAATAACATCCACAGAAAGTATCTTAAACAGATGTCCTGTGTTAACTATTGTTCTTATTGCAATTAACATTATTTTATATAGTTTCCAGTTTTTTGTTACTTAGTGCAATGCTGCAATGCTTATACTTTGTAATAGATGATTTTTTTGTCTAAAGAACAAATTCCTGGAAGTAGAATTACTAGGTCAAGAGGTATCTGCATTTTAAATTTTGATAGATTTTTGCTGGGTGTCCTCCAAAAAGGTTATAGCAATTTCCATTCCCAAGAACACTGCAGGAGACTATGAAGGAAAACCCAAACACCAATAATTCACATTGACATTTATAGTAAATTAAAAAACACAGTTTTATATCTCTATCTCTAATACCTAGTACACAGCGAGTAGCACAGGGTAGGTCTTCAAGACAGACTTTAACTTAGAGAATGAATGAATATATTACATACCAACAAACTTGAGAAATTTTCATAAGTGGAAATAAAAGTGAGGTAGTGATATTGGCAAAGATTTTCCATATGCCATTTGGAAAGCCAGGCATTTCTCCTGGTGCTTTAGATTGGCTGGCTGAGCGCCTGCCTCTCAGAAATTGGCCACACTGTGTGATGATGGACATGAGCTCAGTAGGCAAAGCACATAGTAAACATGTAACAGTACCACCACTCTTGAGGAATGGCCACAAAGGTTATTTTTAATTTATGGGTGAGGTTCTGTAAAAGCAAAACAAAATATTCAACAGATAAACTAGAAAAAAGTATTTTTTTTAATGCTTCAGAGGGAAATCAGGTTTCCTGTTTAATGTGCTATCTGCCTAAGTAGCCTCTTATAGGTTCCAACTAAAACACTTGTAAAGGCAAAAAAAAAAAAAAGACAAGAATTCAACACAATACACACCAAAAAAAAGCAGTCACACTAAACTTATCCCCAAATTCTGTGCATCTTTTGCATTAACAAGGGGCCAAATAAATTACACCTAAAACAGAATTAGAGAAGAATTTGAAACAATATAAAGAAAATATTTTTATGGAGGGAGGATTTCATTGACCTATAAATCATGTAGGATCTGGTTTTGTTGGTTAAATGAAGGAGACAAGTAACTTTGCAAGAGAAATTTAAATACGTATATAAAAATTTCAAGAGTAACTATGGAAGGAAAGAAAGAAAAGAGGGAGGGAGGGAGGAAAACAAATGATATATGGAGTACACATGATATGAAGAAAATGGATCAATCCAAAAATGGCCAAAAAATTTAAAAATAATATAATGTCTTTGTAGAGAGGAAACACATAATAAAATACAGAAATTAGTACAAATATATCCATAATCACAAGACAGAAGTGAACTTAAATCCACACATTAAAAGGCAGAAACCAACAGACTAGAATTTAAAAATGACCTCTATGTTGTATAAAAAGATACAGTGTAAATAGACAGAACTACTTTTCTCAAACTAGTTCTTGCCTTTCCATAGTTTGGGGTTGCGCTAATAAGAGACTGATCAGCCAGAAACTACATTTCCCAGCCTGCACTGAGATGGACACCTAGGTCTCCACCAATGGCCTTTAGGTGGAACACTGTGTAACTCCTGTTCTTCATATGAATTGGGTTCCCCATATAATCTTTCACCTTCCATAAGATAAATGTAGATTATAATAAAGTCCTAGGGAATAGTGGAGCCACTAGACAAAAGGTGGCTACTTTTTTTTTTTTTTTTTTTTCCATCAAATGAACAGGCACTTGTTCATCAGTGATACCCAAGTAGATCTGTGTCATACAGCATGCACTGGAACTCATTTGGTAAAGCTGTTCCCTGCCATAATGTGAAAGGCAGATCTAGTAGCTACTAACATCTAGTAACATGAAGCTCAAGAATAGCCAGAATGTCAGGTGTGGTGACTGCTCCATACTGCTTTTACCAAGACAATAAAAGAAAGAGATGTGCTCAGGGAAGAACTGTCCATCTTGCAAGCAGAAATGGACAAAGACTATAAAATAAGCCTGTAAGTCTTTGAGAGACAGAAAAGCATTATGACTTATGAATTAACTCAAACAATTGAGCTCAGTAGCCTGTGTAAGATCAATGATGCAAGCCTGTTTGTTATTCCAGATAGCCTTATAGTAGTAGTTACTGAAGAGGGGTTTGGGGAGAGCAAGAGCAAGAGCGAGAACTAGAGCGAAAGCGATGCAAAGACAGAGTTGGCTGGGCTAGTAATGTTTCTAGGGCTTGTCTGAACGCTCAACCAGGCCTCCTTCAGGAAACGAAGTCCAAGCAGAAGCTGAGGAAAGAGGAGCCATGAGGAATAAAAAAGTGAGTCCGACACTTGCACACAGATTCGATGCAGTGACTGGATGCACAGCCCTCTCAGCGCACAGCGCATCAGCACGTAGACATATTCACGTCTGGCTTGCTCTGTGGCCTCCTCTCTTATAGCCAAATGGGACAAATGAGTCACATTAAATAATTCTGTTTCAGGCCAGTTAAGTTGCTGGATGTTTTCAGACTGCATGTTTTCAGAACAGCATTTCAGGCCGCAGAGTGGGGAGGGGCCTGGGGAACACCGCCTTATAGATAAATGTCCATTAGAAGCAACTTTGGAACGGCATGCATGTTAAAGCAGCTTGGCCTCAGTACATGCTCCCCCTGCCTCTGCAATATTTATAAAAGTATCTCCACGCCTCCCTTTGGCTTGATGATAGGCAGAGCATCTGCTGCTTGCAGTGTGACAGGGTGACCCAGGGCTTCCACCTCTGCAAAGGCAGGCTGTGGTCCATGTGGCACTTTCCCTAAAGGGGAGCACTGACTCCCCTAAAGGAGGCTGTGCTCCTTTGTGGCTCTGCATTGCATCCCCTGGAAACACTTGGAGATGTCTGGTCTGAGGGCCACACTTCCTAGTGAGTCCAAGTGTTGCTTTCATCATGTGTCTAGGACTTCAGACTTTCTTTCCCTGTATGAATTTATAAAATCCATTCAAGGAAGGAAGAGCTAACTATAAACTTGGTCACATTTTACTCTGTTGAGCCCCTCAAGTTGGGCCTCATGACCTGCATTTTATAAACAAATCAAAGGCCAGGAGGCATGAAAAAACACTGCTCAAAAATCATATAATTAGTAGCTGGCAGAACTGGGATACTCTGATAAGCCAATTCTCATTATAAGATAGTACTGTTGTCTCTGTGCCAGAACTTTCTTCCTAACCCTGAAATGAGCCCTGGGTCCAGCAGGTCATGGTGGAGCCAAACATATGCTTTCAAGAATGCTGGTCTTTCCATGAACCCAAAGCCTTTTACTCTTTTTCTGTTTGTTTTATTTTCACCATTACATTTCTAACTCTATTATGGCAAAAATAGCCAACTTCCCCTATATACCCCTTGCCTTCGGATTAACCAAGCTTGATAAGTAATGTGTAATTGGAATTAATTCCATATGTGTAGAAATAAGTTATGAGGCTAACAATCTGCTCACTCTGACTCAATGAAACAGACTTCTCTTTCCAGATAGTCATGGGTCTTCTAGTACCAGAGTCAGCAACAGTATTTTCTTAAATGGGCCAAATAATATTTTCGGTTTTGTAGGCCATTACCAACTATTCAACTTTTGGAGCATGAAAGCAAAAGCCATCACAGATAATGTAAAGGAATGGGTATGGCTGTGTTCAATAAAGCTTTATTTAAAACAAAAACAAAATAGGTGTTGGGCTTGATTTCCCCCCAGCAGACCATGGTTGGCTGACTCCTGTTTTAGAACAAGAGTACAGAAAGTTGGGCACGTTTCCTGACATCTGACAGTCTTATAATTAATAGTATTACGGATTCCAATGAATGGAAGAGAAAATAGGAAACTATCATGTCACGCCTTAAAGTGTATCTTATCACATAGGCCATTTGATAAAGATCCAGGCAACACAAGACCCAAAGACTCCCAAATAGTGTGTAGAACTAAGGATGTGCAATGGATTTAGCAGTGAACATCTGCCAACATTGAGTATCAGCACTAAATGGTTGATACAATTCCACACATCTGCTTGGACACAGAAATATGTTCTTAAGAGTTTTATAAAAACCTGTCAAAAAATTGGCATAGGGGTTTCCAGATATTTTTCCAAGTATGCCAACCCTTGGACATATGAGGAGAGAAGAATGGATTATTTTTCATTGAGAATCAAAGATGCATTCCTAGGTCTGCTGATTCTTTTTGGAATCCTTACAACAAATATTATATCACAAGCCCCCATCTTGGCCACTGAGTATGTGGGTATGATATTTCTATCCTGCTCACATGCATTTATATATCAAACCAAAAAAAAAAAAAAAAAAAGACAACAGCAAAAAATACTTTTAATGAAAAAAGGACTACATGCCTTTTTTTTATTGGAGAGAAGAGAATTACCAACATAAACATTGAGGTTGTAGGCGAGGGGCTAGGGAATCGCTGGAGCGGGACAGGCAGAAACGCACATGTGTGTGCGTGCACACACACACACGCACAACAAAAACTGAAATAGATTGCTCACAAAAAGATTACTAATGAGGCCATTTCTTCCACTTCCTGTGATTTTTTTCTAATCTAACGAAGAGAAGCAGCTTGAGCGTGACTGACAGACTAGTGTATTCCATCAAGGAATAAGAACTCCAGGACACATAATCACTCAGGAGAATTCACACTGTCTGCTGGAGACAGCAAGGAAAGCCCTACCAGCAGGTGTCCAAATCATGCTGCCATGGGTGATGGGTTGAAATCCCTCAATCTTGCCAGGATTTAGTACCGAACCTTGTTGAGAACCACAGTCCCTTATCGGCAGAATGCTTCCTGGACTGGAACTCAGCAAGCACATGATCTACAGGGATCTAAATACTTCCAAACAAATACGAAACCAACTAACAAGAAAACATGAGAAGCAAACAGAATCATAACCACCAGCTGCCTCATGGTGCCAGGATCCTCCAGCTGACAGTTTGAGTTCCATGGACTAAGTTAAGAAAAGCAATCAAACCAACAAGGGTGAAGGGTGATACGGTCCCACCAGTTAGATCCTGCTCAGGTTCTCTGCAGGGCACTTGGCATCAACTTAGATTTACTCCCACACCTTTGGTACCTTTAAGAGACAGGTATTAACATCTGCATTCTATAAGTGAGAAAATGGAAATGAAGTAACTTGAGGTCATAAATCCCAAGCCCACAGGGCCTCTCACTACTTACCCATAGTACACATAACCTACTGTCCCTATGACCTTTATTATGAAAGGGGGAAGGAAGGTAGAGGACCATCAGAATCCTTGCAGATGATGAAATTTCAAGTATCCAAGCAGAACGAGATAAGGACAAGAAAAATCAGGACCAGGCCAACAAGACTGCCTATGTAGGAAAAAGCCTAGAAAATGCTGGTCCCCTGCTCTCCCAAGATCCATAATCATGTGCTACACTGCTCCCTGCAAGTGCAGACATACACAGGGTAGCACATTAATCCTTCAAACACTAACAGATGCTGGCAGGGATTTAGACTGGAATGTATTTACAAAGTGACAAATTATGTTCTGTATTATAGAGAAAGAGAAAGAGCACCCACAAACGGGCTGATAAATGTCAGCTGCAGTCACGACAAACGGTTTATTTTTATTATACTGTAACCACAAATGTGTTTTTTTTTTTCCTTTTTTTTCAGGGAGACCCAAAGATTTATTTGTCGCAGGGAAAAAACAAGATTATATATGACACAAAGTAATAAATGTAAGATCAGTGATATTCCGGGCACCCTGCCCTCCTGGAAAGCTCCATCCAGGCTCAACACCGGCTACTAAAAATGCTGCCTTCTCCCAACCACAGTAAATGGTTAATAAATCAGAACCGATACAATGCTTTGTAATTAGATACAGCCTGAGTTCACAGACTAAGCCAATTGATAGACAATATCCAATTCCCCCTTTAGTGGCTATCAGGAGGGTAGAGTAACTATTAAAATAAATTTAATGGCCGTGACAGGTAAGAAAATATACCAGAAGCTAAAATGTAATCAGTATATCCAAACCCAAAATAAAATTACAGTCTTGGCTGCAAACACAGTCCCTGGAAAGGAGGCTTATGGATGGATAGCGACATCAACAGGCCAATAAGGGCAAGGTCACCAACAGGAAGGGAATATTCAACCTTGAAAATAAGATGGAGAGGGGAGAACTGGCCTGGGACCAGGAGACAACATAAACATTTCTTACGAAGAAACCATTCTGAAGAACTCCTTTTATCCACCTGATCAGTTGGACGTTGGTGGTAGCCAGAGACATTCTTGAGGAAGCATCATGGCAAGATGGCAGAAAGGCAGCCTGGAGTCCACACCCTTGCCTTCTTGGCTGGGCATTACCTTTAACTCTGTACGTGACCTTGGCAAATTCCTTTCTACCCCAGGACCTCCACTGTCTCAGCTACAAGCTGTAAGGTATGAAGTTCATGGTGTTTCCAAGCTCTCTTCCAGAGTCCAATAGGTTGAGGGAAATGAACAGTGTTTGGTCAAGTGTATCAGCATTTTCCCTTCTGGGGCTCTAGGATGCAGATCTCTTGTGAAACTATTGCAAATTAAAACTTTCCACACTTGCACACTCTAAAAGCAAGATTTTAGAAAGATACGAAATTGATAGGAAAGTATACATACACACACATACACATGCACATACATACATACATATATTATAGAAGGGTGAAGCATTACACACACACGAATCTCAGTGAGTACTGCATGGGAAGGTATTTCCTTTTCCTGGTAAGGGTTAGAAAAGATTTTTGTGGTGGGGAATGAGTAGGGTGGCAGAAGTTTTCTCTTTTAGCCCTACCACTTCCAGAGAAAAGGTTCTTTTGTGAAAAGTGCCCAGTAATATTTCCTGGGGACCAGGGGACAAGATGCAATCTAGATTCCACCACTTCCTTTATGCATTTTGACCTCTTGGAACCCTAGAACCTCCCTTTTCCCATCTATGAAACCATACTATTAAAATCCCCTTCACAATAAGATTGAGGGAAGGTTAGATAAGATGCTTATAGCCTTGGTGGCCTAGCACCTGCTTGGCACATAGGAAATTCTAGATGAACTGTCTTGTTTTTAAGCCGAGGGTGCTCTGTGGAAACACCCATGAGCTTTCCAATTCTAAAGAAATTACTGCCTTTCCTGTAAGAACCATAACAGCTTCTTCTTTCTCCTAACCCACATCCCCATCACCACTTTCCCATGTCTTCTCTCATTATTTCTATAGGCGAGGGGGACAAGACACAAATTCGACACTAAGCATGCAGTGAGAAGGGAAAGTCACTCAATTAGAATGACAGTCCATCACAGAAGCCAGCCAGAAGAATTTCCTAATGGCCAAAGCCTGAACAATTTGAGCAGCAAAATAAATAATGATGGTATTGGATTATAAGCCATAGAATGAAAAATAGGCCCATGAACCCATACCAATATATATAAAAGAACTGAATAAATAAATAAATAGGGGAGATAGCTCTTCCTTTCAAAGAATTCTAATTAATAAATGTAGAAAGCATGAGGGAAATATAAAATCATCATTAGGCAAACACCACAGTAATAAATGCTGCAGGCGAGATGGACTCATGGATGTTAAAAGTCAGTGCGTGAATGTTTAAGGAGAAAGACGATGTCAGCATAATCTCAAAGCATCTCTTTGCAAATATTTATAAATTATGAAGAAAAAATTAATAACATTACTAGAGAGAAGCTCAGCAGAACATCATCTTAAACAAATGATCAAGGTTACTTCACTACTAATATCACCAGTGATAAGACGCATCAGCATAATGTACTACCCGGTATCATGCACTAAGAAGGACACATCATTTCTATGATGTTCTTGCCAAAATACGCTTAAATTCAATCTAATCATGAGAAAATGTCAAACACTCCGAAGTCCCCAGATCAGCAAGGACAGGGAAGGAAAGAGGAACTGTCACAGCCTGAAGGTGACCAAGAAGACACAATGACTACAGATACTGTGGGACTGTGGACCGGATCCTGAACTCAAAGGAAGATGCTGAGGAAAAACTGGTGAAATTTGAGTCAGGCAGTTCAGTGAACCAAGGATAACTTCCTGTTTTTATAATTATGTATGGTTAGGAAAATTGTTAAAATTAGGGGAAGGTAAGTGATTCCTCTGTACTACTTCTGGGGCTTCTCGGTAAGTTTGAAGTAAGAGTCCCCTGTTCTTCTCCCTGGACATGTCCCAAACCCCCAGTGGGTGCTTGAAACTGCCGATGATACCAAATCCTATACTCATATATATGTTTTTTCCATATATGTGTGTGTGTTGTATATATATGATACATATAGCTATATATGTGATAAAGTTTTATAAACTAGGTACATTAAGAGATTAACAACCACTAATAAAGTGGAAGAATGATGGTGATATGCGGCAATAAAAGTTTTGTGCATGTGGTAGTCTCTCCCCCCTCCCCCCTCCCCCCAACCTGCCATCTCTCAAAATATCTTACTGCACTGCACTCACCTTTTCACTTAAAAGGACTTAATAGCTCCTCTTCGGCATATCCCAACTGCCAGCCTCACTACTGTTGCACTTTGGGGCCATCATTAAGTAAAGCACAAGTTACTTGAACACATGCACTATGATACCACAGCAGCGGGTCTGCGCGACTAGCAGGCCGGAAGCTGAGACTAGCAGCCGGAAGCGTCTGGAACTCTCGAGAAGGTGCGCGCAGGGAAGATTCACTTCCGGGGCAACACGGGGCTGGCTGCGCGAGACCCGCGGCGCGAGACCACCTCTTGTTACTCAGACTGGAGCCCAGCTGACAACTTAACAGTTGTTCCTTGCCGGCATTTTCCAAATATTTTTGGACCACGGCTGACTGCTGATAACTACCACCTAAAGCTAAACCCGAAAGAGCAAAACTGCAAATAAGGTGGCACTTACATAGCTCAGAATAAAATGTTAGTAAGGTAAAAAGTGGCTGTCCTTTAGTGTAAGTGTATAGCTTTCCAACAGCTGGCGTGAAAGACCCTTCCTTTCATAACGTTTCTTCTAGATAGAAGCATGTTGCTACATTTTTTATTGTTGTTGTTTTTAGTGTTCCTTATTTTTTCTTTTTTCTTTAAAGGATTTTCTATTCATTTTTAGAGAGAGAGGAAGGGTGGGAGGCAGAGAGAGAGAGACAATAATGTATGGTTACCTTTCACCTGCCTCCAGCCACAGACCTGACTGGAGACCTGGTCTGCAACCTGGTTATGTGCCCTGGCTGGGAATCCAACCAGCGACCTTTGGTTCACAGGCTAGTGTCCTTCCTCAGAAAAAAAATAACTCCTTGGCTAGCCTAGCTGGGTGCTCTCATTTTTAACCTCCCTTTTGAAAAGGTTGATTGAATCTTAAAATCCATAATTCTGAGAAACACTAATTAAGCTCATTTTAAATTATTTACTAATGATTGAATCTAGAAGCAACAAAAGTTTGCAACATGAGTGCTGTGCCCATCACAGGATACTATCATATTCTAGTGACAAAATTAGGTGTCTGCTGCTGCGGTGTCAAGCCAAAATTAAATCACAGTCACCTCTTCAAGGGAAGCATTCCTGGTCAACCCTGGTCAGGGATGGCACCCTGCTACTTGTAGCCCCAGTTTCGTCAGGGAGCAGGGGTTACAGAATCAGGCCAAGTCTCGCTCACTGTGTGTTTCTTATACCAAATCACCAGCTCCTTAAGCCAGAGCCTCTATGCATATCTCTATATCTCCTAACAGGTTTGCTTTTCCCCCCAGTGAAAATTCAAGTTATTAAAAAAAAGCATATGCATCTCCAGTTAAGGCAAATTAAATGCATTTTTAAAACCCTGGTTCACTATATAAGCTATGAAATGCTTGGAAACTCCCAGTCTAACTCATTTTAAGCCTTTCTATCGTTCTGCTCCAAGGTGGATTTAAAACAAACAAACAAAAAGTTGTTTCATTTCTTTCCTAAGTACCAGCTATAGATCCCTTATGTTTTCTAAGCACTCTCCTTACAGCAATTTGGGGGCCCTAATGATCAGCGCTTTAATAAGGATTAAGCACAGCAAAAAAAACTTAATTTGCACACCCTACATTAGAGATTAGCCTGAGAGCTTTGAAGGTTCTTATGTGAAATGTTAAAACTTTCTGCTGAACACATTCTTAAAGTTGAGCAGAATGTTGGGACAAACTGCGTGCACACCTAGCCCCCTTTTTCTTCGTTATCAATGAAATACAGATACAGGCTCTTTCAGAAAATAATCCAGATCACTATAAAATGATAAACACACAGTAGTGATAAAGGTGTGAAAAAACAGACTCTCAGACACAGCAGAAAAAATAATGTAAATTGGAACATCCTTTCTGAAGGAGAAAAACCAGCCTGCATTTGAAAGCCTCAGTTAGCCCAGGTAAGTCAGCAACATCACTTACGATGGTGGAAAACTGAAAATAGCATCTGTGCCCAGCAATAAGGGGTTCATTTGACAAGTTATGAAGGTAAGTTGTAGGGCCACTAGAAATACACTGCCAAAGAATATTTATGGTCAAAATATGTTGGGTTGATCAGACTACAGTGTAATTACACTTTTAAGAACTATAGATAAACCTATTTGAGTTTTCAAAAGACAAAAAGATACACTCCAGGTTAAGAGGGATGGCTTTGGAGACAATTCTTGCTTCTTATTTGTTGTATGTGGAACTATAATGGCAAAATTAAAAGAAATAAGTACATTATTTATCAACCAGGAAAGAATTAAAAGACTTCTAATTTACATACACACATATTATATATATATATATATATATATATACACACATATATACACATATATATATATATATTTATATGCATACATACATATGTGTATATATACATACATATATTTTTATATATGTATATTTATATATATATAAAATGTAAGTATACGATGTACATGAATAAATTTACCACTGGTATAGGCATTGTTTTTCCTAGAAGAACACCTAACAGGTTATCTTTCAATAGAGGGACTGATGTTCAGTGAACATTGGGAAGAGACTTGTCATTTAGATTTCTCTGTACTATTTAAAATTTACCATGGGCATAACTTTTAAATAAAGAACTAGTTCTAAGACTATCTAGAAATACAAGATGAGAAAGTCATCTTGGGTGCTGTGTATGCATTTGTAATCTGCCAAGACCAAATGCATAACTCAACCCCTCAAGGAAACAAATCCTGGTATATGAGTGACAGAAAATTAAGCACTGACCTTCTGGAGATCAATGCCCCTGCCCCTTCCCTTGACCCCCACCCTGCTTAGGTGGGGGTCTACAGGCAGAGCAGGCCTGACCAAGTTCAAATTCCATTTCTGTCGCTGGTTAGCTCCTTGATGCTGGACAATTAACCAAACTCCCAAGACACAGTGCTATAACCAGTAAATCAGACAGTGAGTATAAAGCATCAAGTGTGGGGCCTGGATGGGGAGTTGGTCAGTTATCATAATTAGTATTAATAATAACCATAACAACATCAAGAATTATAATATCTCCAACCCCACAAAGCTGTGTTGAATGTTAAGAATAACATACATGGAAATGTTAAGTATATATATATAATCCATAACTTTGTCCTAGCCCACATGTTTTCTTTTTTTTCTCATCTACCCAATCCTATCCCCCAAAATAAGGTCATGATAACACCACAAAGACAATGTTTCAGGGAAGATGCAAACTGAGGGGACCACACCATCCTCTCATACCCATATGTAATTACCCAAAATACAACCACTGATGTGAAGAAGTAGCCATACTTGGATGGGCAAGATGGCTCAGTGCAGGTTTCAGAGTTGCACACGTGTGTGTGTGTTAGGAAAGAGGGATATCTGTAGCCTTCCCTAAGTAAGGTCAGCAAATCCTAGCACTCTCTATATCAGTGGCTTCCAGAATGTCATCACAACACCATGCCGAGGACTTAAATGGCAACCCATGTGCTTCCTCTCACAGGGAATACTGTCCAACATCAAGCACTTTTATGCTGATTCAAACAAAGATGATCCAAACTGCCCATATCAACAGAAAGAAGAGTCTATGCCCAGGGTGCTCTGATACATACCCGTCCCTCAACCTTCTAAAATCCTGTTCCTATGTCTCTATATTCAGGTTTCAGAAAAGCTATACATAGCCATCAGCAGGCAGACTTCATCAGTAAATTAGCCTTTTAACCCCTGACTGGGCAAAGCGTCTATGTCACATGCTGGGCCTCGGAACTTTTGTTTCTGTGTTAGTCTTTCAAAGAGCTAATTGGTCCTGCCCCTATTTCTGCTGTATTCAAAGCACTGGAGAGCAGGTTAGTGTAACAAGATTTACAAGGAACTAGAGATGTACAATGCTTCCTTCCTCCCTGTCCTGGGGCTAAGATTCTCTCACATGTCCACAAATCAATAGGAAAACCAAGCATTTCATAATGGGGCTTTGAATTCTCATTACTTAGATGGGTTTTACTCCTACTTTAAACAAAATATGATTTGGACACAAGAAACATAAACCAACTTACAATGTACACTAGAAAAAATATATATGCATAGATGTATATATATACTCATACATTACATATATCTGTGCACATGTACATTACATGTGTATATGTATGCATGTATACACACACACATGTACACACACAAGGAACAATGACTGAACAGAGGAAAACAGTTTCCTAATTGTTGAAACAGGATATTTGACATTGGGGGGAGGTTCATTTTTATATTATCCTATTTACTTTTGAATATATTTGAAATATCCATAATCAAAAGTTATTATTAAAGGTAGACCATGTAGAAAAAAATATTGAGAAATAAAAATGCAAAATTAACAGAATTTTTAAAAATAATTTTAAAACATTTTAATAGTTACATAGTTTAAATATGAATATGCTTAACTGACTCAAGAAAGTCCAAATATTTATTGTTAAAGATATAACAATCACAACTCAGAAAGATGACAGATAAAATGTAAAAAACTGTGGTTTGCTGAGTCTTTTTAAGGATATGAAAAAAAAAATGGTCTCTTCAAAACTGGAAATGTTTTCCAGTTGTAATTGCTGGTTTATACAGTTTTTTAAAAATGCACCATCAAAATCAGCATCGAAATTAAACTGTAGTAATGAGAAGAGGACCAGGCTTCATGGCCATTAATGAACTAAAGTGCCCAATTCCCTCTCACAAGTCATTTGGCAAAGTCTATTGGTTTCAGTTAAAACAGTCGCACATCTATGCACCTGACCCTACCCCCACCCCCAAATCAGCCAACACTGTCTTATCTGGATGCTAAGCAAAAAGAGAGGAATCCCATTATTTCTGGTGGGGGTGGGAAAGTACTAGCCAGGGTGGGCACCAGCAAATGTTCCCAAACAGATGTTTACAAACAGAAGGTAGCTGATAAACACCCAAACACAATGCTGCATTGTCTTCTGTGATTCACAGATGAACCCATTGGAACTACTGCAAAAAGCCTTCCTGGAAAACATCCAGAAATTAAAAGGTGCAAACAAGCTGCCTAATACCCTTGCGTAGACTGAATTCTTATGAAGAAAATAAAGTTTATTGTCTGGAAAGAGAGAAAGCATGAAGAAAGCACTAAAGCAATGGAGGTGAACAATTAGACAGATGTTCACTTAAGGAAATAAAGGGAACAGAAGAAGCCATCAGCGAGGAGTTTTACGAGAATCCTGACAAGTCGGCACCTCGTCAAGGGCACGGGGAACGTGAAAGCCACAGAAGACGGGGCCACGCTACTTCACGCTAACTGCTGACCTTGCGGAACCAGGCCTGCAGGTAATGTGGTTCTGGGCAAAGGCAAATTACTGCCACACCTTTTGACAAGTTCCTAAATTCTTCTCAAGAACAAGTTGCAGACCGTATTCACGAAGACAGAGAGCTATATTTCTTATTGTTAGAAATATACCCCCCAATAAAAGCAAAAACAAATAAACAATTAAAATCCCCAAGTCCTGGCATATTGGTAAATGTGTTCTCTCTCTCCTTAGATCCTCAATGAATAAAGCACAGGCACTTTCAGAAAGATGGTGGGTTGCTACTTGTGCCCCCGCTGGCTCCAGGGGGATGAAGGACATAAAGGTGACTATTTATTGAAAATCTTGTAGTGTTACCACTGCGTGGTGATATATTCCTATGGCGGGATTCAGTGAACTGTGTCTCCCTCTTCTCCTGGGCCCCCAGGAGGCTCTTGGATAACTTCAGCCTGGCTGTCACATCTGCTCACAAACATAGCCAAGGTATTTGAATGATGCATTAGCCCTCACCTTCAATCTACCTGATTTTCCCTGAACCCCAATATTCTCATCTGGGTGTTCTTTCTCTTGTGATATTATATATGGATCCTACAAAAGCAGCCTCAAATCCTCTTTGCAAAGAGGCCTTGGAAGTTTGGTTGGAGAGATGACAAGACAAACGGAAGGACACAGTAAAGTGTGGTTCATGCGCTGAAAGGCTAGATGACTGAATCAGTTGCCACAGATAAAAAGGTGCAGTGAGAACATGTGTTATTTCATTTATCCCTCATACAAAAAATCTTAACCATGCTGTTTTACAAAAGAAATAGAAATACTTAATAAATTATGTAACCTAGCTCCTAAGACCACTTTTCAATTAAGTGACAGAAGTAAATATGTGTATGTGTGTGTGTGATATGTATATATATTTTTAAATATTTAAAAGATAAAGTAAAAGCTACTGTTACATTGAGCACTTTTCTATACTGCTATCCAATTCCTTTGTGAGGTAGACACTTAACCACTAACCAATCCAGAAAGATCAATGTACTTACTCTACATGGCACAGGGAGAGTGTTGAAGAAATTTAAGACTCAAGCATTTTTTTAATGAGTTTATTATTTTTAGAGAAAGGCGAAGGGAGAGAGGCAGAGAGGGACAGAATCATCAATGTATGGTTGCCTTTTACCTGCCTCCTACTACAGACCTGGCTGGAGACCTGGCTTGCAACCTCATTTTGTGCCCAGGCTGGGGAATCAAACCAGTCAAGCATTTTTTAAGGGGAATATATATTATGGGTTCCGTGGTAGGCAGAGTAATCCCTTCAAACCCAAAGATGTCCATATCCGAATCCTTAGAAACTGTGAATATGCTGGGTTATGTGACAAAAGCTAATTAAAATTGCAAATGAAATTAAGTTTACTAATTAGCCAAGCTTATAATAGGAAAATTATCAGGTGGGCCCAATGTAGTCAGAGGGTCCTTAAAAGTAGAAAGAGGCAGAACAGAGAGCTAGACAAGTTGCATTTTGAGTTGGACTTGACCAACCATTGCTGACTTTGAAGACAAAGGAGGAGGCCATGACCCAAAGAATGTGGGCAACCTCTAGAAGCTGAAAAAGGCAAGGACACTGGATTCTCCCTCTTAAGCCTACAGAAAGTAATGAAGCCCTGCCAACATATTGCTTTTAGCCCTCTATTGACTTCTAACCTCCAAAAATCTAAGGAAACAACTTTGTGCTGTTTTAAGCCACTAAGTTTGCAAAAATTTGGCATACCAGAAATAGAAAAGGAATAGCATTATAACATTTTAATGGGAATTTCACATTGAAAATCCATATTTCTAGTTCCTCTTTATAAATGATGTGAAAATATTTGCAATTTATCATTAAGTTCAATAAAAATCAGGCTATAAGAAAGAACACAGAGTACAATTTCATTTGGCTTAATAGTGCGCATATCAAGGCATATATATTATATGGGTAATTATATATAATGTGTACAAGAGTAAAAAGCTCACTTCCATGATATAGGCAAAAATATTAACAGAAATCATTTCTAGGATACAAGACTAAACCCTAAAAAAAAAAAAAAATCAATATAGCACAAACTTGGGATTGTTTTCTGATCATTGGACTTATTAGAATCATTTCTATACCATAGCCATCACCCCAAGGCATTCCTAAGTCATCCAAGACACCTGCACACCAAGCATGTTTGCAATCACTAGAGACAACTGCAAATTGGGGTTGGCTGATGAAAATCTGTGAAGAATGAAGAACTGTCAGAAGTATACAACACTGGGGCTCATGCCACTCTAGGGCTAAATGTGGGGCAAGATGGTGAAAATGGCCTCCAGGGCAGCAGGTGCTGTGCCAGGACATTAGAATAGTGTGATCACATGATCAGCTGACCATGACCTAGTCAGGGTGGAGAATAAGTGAGATAGGAATACAGATGCCTCTGAAAATCATCACACCCCTGCATAAGCATTAAACAGTGGCATTTGCTATATCCTCATTCCCAGCTGTAACGGGCTGAGTGGTGCTCCCGCAAAATTCATATATTGACACCCTAACTCCCAGTACCTCAAACAACGACTGCCTTTGCAAGTAGGTTACTTAAAGAAGTGATTAAGTTAAAAAGAAGTTATATGGTGGGCACTAATCCAAACTGACTAGTGTTGTTCTAAGAAAAGGAAGCTCAGGTACCCAGAGAGACACCAGGGATGTACACCCAGAGGAAGGACCTTGTGAAGACACAGTAAGTAGCAAGGCGTCCATGTGCAAGTTAAGCAGACTGTCCTTAGAAGAAACCAAGTATACTGACCCCTAGATCTTGGACTTCTAAGCCTCCAGAAATAACTATAAATACATTACTTTTGTTTAAGATGCCCATTCGTGGTATTTTTGTTATGGCAGCTCTAGCAAACTAATCCACCAACCTCAAACTACAACGTGTCTCAGGTCTCTTTTCTCCTAGGGGGCTTCCCACCCATGGTTTCTCTAATTTCTGGCTATTTCATTATAAACCCATACTCTCTGCACACGCACATCCCAGACACAATCCCTTCTTTTCCCCTTAAAAGATACCTGACTCTCCTAAATCTCCAAATCTAGACATCAAGAGGCTTTTCTGACTTAATTTACCTCTTCACCTCATGACCCTTTACCTGTCCCCTTCCTATTGTCCACAGCCTGTCCTACCCAACATCAGATGGCTTTTTGCCATCATCCTTTCCTGGATGTAAGTGACATGACAGATGCTGCTCCAGTTGTTGTTAACCTTTTAGATTCCGACTTCTCTACTTCCTATCATCATGAGTATGGTCATCCTACATGAGATCTCTTTCAGGCTTGTGCCTTGCTCAGATGAAATACAGCTACAACACCAAAACAAAGATATTGTCATGTGGTCTCTTGACTTTAGGGGTTTATCTTTGTCCCACTTCAGAGCAATTATCAATGTAGTATTTCATAGTCAGAGTTAAAGTAGACTTGAGCTTTGTGGGGTAGGGAATAAAAGCTGAAAGTCTTTTTAAGAGAAACTTTTATATTCCTTTAAAACCTAGACATGATTTTAAGAGTGTTATTCTTGTCCTTTCAGGTAAGCGTCTAGACTGTTAAACAAAATGAGATCATAATCCATATTGTTTTATGGAAAATTCACTTTTAAGATATGTACAGCATTTAAGGAACATTAAGGAAAAGTGGAAATTGAATTTCTTCCATAAAAACTTTAACTGGAGATAAGGAAAAAAAGGCCGTAGGTTAAAAATATTTCCAAATTAAAACCAGGAATCATCAGGGCAGCTGTTATGTAGCCTCACAAATTACAGCATGAATTATTTTCCTTGACCTTTAATATGGTAATAATGCAATTAATTTCAGAGGAAGATAAACGTGAAACACATTTCCAGGTAACCTGGAGAATACAAGTTCATTTATTCATTAGATGAACATTTATTGAGTGTGTGCTTAGGTTTGGTACTGGGAAGATACAAAGGTGTGTAACCCCTAGCAGCTTTTGAAAAGGTAGGAGGTGGGAGGGGGCATGGGCAGGGAAGATGGATGTGGGGCATTGTGGGAGCAGTGGGACAAGATGGCTTTAAGACTTATTGAGTGTGCCCTGCCAAAGAAACACGCAGGTGTGAATGATGTGAGACTAACAGACTAGGGACAGATACTCCGAAATGGACATACAGGTGTGGGAATCAGAATGATGGTTGGCACTTTGGGAATGGGTATAATCTCCAGGGAAAAGAATATTGTCAAAGGAAAGGGTCAAACATAGAACTGTGGGGGACATTAACTTAGGTGGTGGGTCAAAATGAATCCAGTGGCATGCAATGGGTGGGAATGATTTGAAAGGCAACTGACAGAAGATATGGCATGATTGTAATGACTGTACAACTCTATGAATATACCAAAAAACATTAAACAGGTAAACTGTATGATGTGTGAATTATAGTTCACATAAAGTTATTACCACAGCCAAAAAAGCAGAAACAAGAAAAGATGATGTGGTCAATAAGCATGTTTTTGATGCTTAATTTAGGTAGTTTTCATTAGTTGTTCATTTTGCAAAATAAAACCATAATGAGATATCACTGCATACCCAGAAAGAAATTTAAAAGACAATATCAATTATTATTAAAAATGTACAGGAACTGGACTCCACCAAGAATGTAAAATGGTTCAACCACTTTAGAGAAAGGCTTGCCAGCCTCTAGAATGTTAAACCTTGTCCTACTATTGACTGACTCATTCTACTCCAAGGTGTTACCCTAAAAAATCAGGCTGCACATGTCCACACAAAGACCTGTGTGTGAATACTCACATTCACATCCATTAACAATAACTTAATGTTGGGACAACCCAAATGTCTATTAACAGGTAACAGACAAAGGCCATGCATTTGCACGATGGAAAACTGCTCAGCAATGGAAAGGCGTGTGCAGCTGATAAATGGAACAACAGGAATGAATCACCAAATCGTTGTGTTGAGGTGGGGAAAAGCTAGATGCAGAATATATACTATATAATTTTATTTACATAAAGTTCTAGAAAATACAAATTAACCAACCATGACAGAAAACAGAGCATTGGTTTCCTGGGGCCAGGGCCCTTGGAACTGCAACCTTTCATGGGCTTCAAAGGAAGCACAAGAGATCTTTGTGCAGGGAAAGAAATGTTCTGTTTCTCAATTTTAGTGTTGATTTTATGGGTATACGCATCTGTCAAAACTCACTGAACTGTATTATTTATTTATTTATTTAAATTTTTATTTATTATTTTGAGAGAGAGGGGAAGGGAGGGAGACAGAGAGGGGGAGAAATATCAATGTATGGTAGCCTTTCACCTGCTTCCAGCTAAGGACCTGGCTGGAGACCTGGCTTTGTGCCCTGGCTTGGAATCGAATCAGCAACCTTGGGTTTGCGGGCTGGTGCCTTATCCACTATACTACCAGCCAGGGCTTGAATTGTATTTTTTAAAGGGATGAAGTTTAGTCTACATAAATCATACCTGAACAATCAAACCACACCAAGCAAGCCAGTTAGCAAAAGGTATGATTCAAGTGCCTCATCTTTTTCCTTTAAAAATTACCAAAGTGACCTCCAACTAGCCCATGATGCTTTTGCCAATTAATGAAAACATTATTAATGACTACCTTTACTGAGTGTCTACCCATATCATAAATTGGATAAGGCACTTTCCATACGTTATCTCATTTAATTTGAGCAATCCTATAAAATGGCGTTGAACTCCCCACAGACAGCTGAGGAATACACCATCCAGAAAGGCTGGCTTGTTGAGATGGCACAGAAGCTCTGGCTCTAAGGTCAGCATTCTTTATGTTCATAGTTGCTGATTTTCAACTAGTTGACTGATGTGATAGTTATACTAATAGTAACAATGATCATAATAAGTGTTTATGGGGTTAACTACATGCCAGATAATCTTCTTGTTTAGGTGACATCCTAGAGTGCCCACAACTAAGAAACAACAGGATCAAGACTGGAATGCAGGCAGTCCTATACTGGAGCTTGTGTTCATAAATCAACTTCTTTAGATGTCTTGGAAGTTTTCTTCTGGGACCTGACATTAGCCAGAATTGTATGTGCTTTTATCTGTTTTCAGTAAGAAAAAAAGTAAGGGAAAGTACAGCTTTAAGACTGAGCACCAAATGAGTCAGGAGGCTGGGATGAAAATCCACTTCACACCATGCCTGCCTCTTAAATGAAACTTGTGTGTACAGAGCAGGTAAGGACCCAGCTCATAGTCCCTCGTTAAAAGTTGGTTCCCTCCTCACTGTTGGCACTGAAGGAAGTAGAGTAGTAGTAGCCCATGTTCTGTGACTTATGTGATTCCTACTAATGACCAAGCTACCAGACGGCTCAGCTGGGCGGCATATTCTGTGTTCCTTTGAACAAAGCTTGCTAAAGATTTGGTCAGCCAAGAAGAAACATAGAACAAGCCCATTTTGATTACCCAATCTTCTTTGCTAGAAATTACTTGCGAAACAGGTATTGTGAGCTAGATTTATATGACACAGTCACTTAAGCCAATACCATTTAATTTAAAAAATGCAAAATAAGTAAAAGAATTTAGAGAAATTAAGCAATGAGTTCTATCACTTAAGACCACAAAGAAATACTCTGAGCCCAGCATATGTGCCCATCATCCTGTCAAAATGCAGCCATTTGTTCACAAGTACCAGCCAGTCTCCCCCACACCCGACCAAGGATCCTGCACAGTCTGGTGAGACACAGTAATTAGGTTCCCCTCGGCCCTAAGGAAGATGGACTTGACCATGGCAAAGAAGAGTAATGATGGAATTCTGAAAAATATCTTCATTGTGGGGATTAAAATGATGGGGTGACATGGGAAATAGAGGCAGGCATGAGAGGGAGAAAAAGAGTAAGTGAAGTAGGTGAAGAAAGAAAATGATGAAACTAGATTTAGACTCCAACCAGTATTGTCATTGTCAACCTAGCCATCCTTCTTCATCATCATCATCATCCCTTGAAAAAGGCCAACTTTTCAAAGCCAAAATTAGCTTCATACCTTAATGACAAATGATTTACAACAAATCACTTCTTCATTCATTAGTATGTGTACCTTTTGTTACCAAACTTTAGGAGCCGAAGCTCATGTCCCGACTCAAGGACCATTAAATAGGCCCTCTGCTGAGTGCACACCCATACACAGACATGCTAACACGCTGTCCGGGAAGCCCCGTTTCCACATCCTGTCCCTTTAGGACTCACCTTTTAGCACCTGCACTAGATTTGCCATTAGGAAAGCTCCAGGGGGGGTGCACCCAAAAGCATTAAGACCCTGCTCAGAGCCTTGCTTTATACAATGAGATGCAAGAAACCTGAAAACAAGGGATATACATCATCAGGTCCCACCAAAAATGGTGCTTGTTGACAGCTGGTCGTCAGTGATTGATTAAGAATTAATATGGAAATGGAAGGATGAGAAAAATGAGGGTCTGTGTGTGGGCTATTTAATGTGCCTAGGAGCAAGTATCCAAGGAAAGTGGCTGCGGATTATGAATTAGTTTACTCAATCAGCACAGCGTCATTGGTAATGAGCAACTTGGTGACAGCTGAGGACACACGCAGACATTGAAGAGAGCTTCCACATTGAGCGTGCTCCTGAGGGCACACAGAGGACACCGGATGGCACACAGAGTCATGGAGCCTCATAGTCCTGGCCTCCTTCCTTCTGTTGTCACATGAGGCTCAAGTTGAACAGAAAACAGCCAAACAAAGCAACAAGGCAGTGGCAGTATTGCTTGGCCCACTGATGGCTATAATTTAGGTCAAAGAACACGTGAACACGGGCCGTGTTGAGATTTTCACAGGTGCCAAAACATCTTCCTTACCTTGTGCGAGCCCCGGCTCCAAGGTGCATGTATAGCTCTAAGAAGCAGCTTTGGTTTAAGTGAGCTGAGATTCTGGAGCACAAGGGGCTGCCTGGCTCAACGCTAGAAGCAGTAGAAGGAATACAGGGCTCCGCTGCTGCTTTGACACCTCCGTGTTGGTGGCAGGATGACGGTGACTTGAGGACAACCTGGTGGCTTGTTTTTAGATAGCAATTAAAACTTCGAAGTTTAAGGAGCGATGGTGCTATCCCTTGGGTGCAAATGCAACTGATATTGATAACATTCAATATCAAAATAAAAACAAGCAAAAATCTCGGAGGCTGGAAAGCGGATGGACAGCTAGAGTGACTTAACAGATTCAAGACAGCCTAGCCTTAAATGAGCAGTGGGGACAGCCAAGTAACCCACTGCACATCACAGAACCACTGGAAGCTCAGAAGCCCAGAAGCTCCGAGAAGAACCTGGTACTTCTGGAAGAGGGTGGAGGGCGAAGGTGGGCCTTTTGAAAACCTGTTTACAAAGTGTGTGCACCCTACTTCGGCCCAGCCAGGGCTTTGTCATTTCCCAACTTCAGAAAAGACAAGGGTTTCTTCTCTGAGGAGCAAGAATATAAGCATTTGGGAAAAGTAATACTACACTTAAAAAAAAAAAAAATTTTAAGGAAATGCTTACCTACTGAATGGCAAGGCTCAGCCCTCTCTTCCTTCACTTGGCTCCAAAAACTCGGGCCATGCGAACAATACCCTCCCCACACAGAGCATTAGAAGATCCTCCTCTGGAAATTCTGACCAGTTTAACAGGGAGGATCTGAAGATTCAAACATAGCAATTTCGCTCCAACAACCAACCAGCCAGATGGCGCCTCAGTGGAGTCCGTGGTTAATTAGTCCTGCCCGTGTGCTAAGAATTGACAACAGCGTTTTTGAGTTCTCTTCTTAAGTACAAATAGACTTCCACAGATCAGAATATTGAGGAGAGAAACAAAACGACAAAATTTTTTTTGACAAGGCAGGAGCTATACAGAGACAGGAAAAGTTAAAGCAATTATCAATAATATCAGAGAGATAAAAGAGCAAATTTCATCCATGAAACAAGAATAAAATGCTATGAAACAGAAATAGAATGTTGGGAAAAACAACCAAACATAAAAAATGTTTAGAAACTTAAATATACCTCCAGAGAGGAAAAATTCAATGGGAAAGTTAGAAGAAATCTCCCAGAAAGTAGCACCAAAGAAAATGATAAAATCTAGAAGAGAAAAATAATTTTGAAATAGTCTGGGGGGTTCAAGACCTGAATAACAAAGTTAGCTAAAAAGAAAATAGGAAAGAGATAATGGGAGAAAATAATGATAATTTAAAGAAAATTTTATAGAACTGAAGGCTATGTGTTTCAAGAATAAAAAGTCCTATTAATTGCCATGCACAAGAGGTAAAGACAGATTCATACCACAGCATGTCCTGTAAAATTTTAAAACATCAAGGACAAAGAAAACGCCCCTTTTAGGGCTTTTTTTTTCCCCCTACTGAAAAGTAGCAATCGGTGGACAATGTGCCTCCTGTAGTACTTTCAAGAAAGAAACACAGAGAAATGAAAATATCAGAGATAAAATAGCTTTGTACTTCCAAGAGCAACACTAAAAGCTATAAAGCCCTAGAGTAATGACTTAAAACCCTGAAGAAAAATTGATTTCAAGTCTGTAATTCTCTATCAAGTTAAAGAATCAATAAAATGAGAGAGAGAACAAAAACATCTTCAAATATGCTAGGTTCCAAAAAGATATATGTATACCCCACCCTCTTTTTTTTTTCCAAAAGCTACTGGAGGATGTGCTCCTAGAAAACAATAAGCAAGCCAAAAGGGGGAAAGATATGAAACAGGAGTTCCAACTCAGGACAGAGTTGATGAACTTTCCAGGTTATCTGATGTACGGGTAGCTCTAAGCAGAACACCAGTAGACCGACCATCCTTATCACCAGGCATAGAAGGCAGCCATCTCAAATTGTGGAAGGTCAAAAGACCCTAGCAACAATTTTTTTTCAACATGAAAATAATACTGTAGATTAGTTGTTATGTTCTCAACAGTTTGAAAACAGATTTATACAATCAGATGAGAGTCTGAGGTTGAATTAGAGATTGATAAATTTAAAAACTAAGTAAACAAGTAAGGCAAGTATTAAATCCAGGAACAATAAAGATGGTGTAGAAAGAAAAAGTAATTTTATTATGCTACATGGCTTAGTTGTGCAAATAGTTACATGTGCATAACAATGTAAAAACTAAATTGTGGTCTTAAAAAATCATAATAGAGCTCTAGTAAAAGGATAGAAAGAGATAAAAGAATGCTGTTCCTCAAGGTACAGGTGTAACAATGAAGAAAAGCTAAATTTTATTTATTTTTTCTTAGTGGAAAGCCTACATATACCATCGAAAACTTGAAAATTCAAGTTTATGTTTATTAGTTAAAATAATATACATAAAGCCCAAGTGAAACTATTAAAAGACTAATAATAGTTGAAGAAACAGAGTTGATAATGGGGAATGCTTTAATTTTTCACATAAAAACATAAAAGAGCCCTGGCTGGTGGCTCAGTGGAATGGCACCAGCCTGCGAACCCAAAGGTCGCTGGTTCAGTTCCCAACCAGGGCATACATAACCAGGTCTCCAGCCAGGTCCGTGGCTGGAGGCAGGTGAGAGGCAACCATACATTGATGTTCCTCTCCCTCTCTGCCTCTCTCCCTTCCCCTCTCTCTCTAAAAAAATAAAGAAATAAAATCTTTAAAAATTAAAAAATAAAAATAAAGAAATAAAATATTTTTTAAAAATGTAATAGAAAAGCCTGGTTCTGTTTCTAAATTATATGCATATATAATTTTAACAAAAATAAGAACAAAAAAATAATGAAGAAAATAAAACTAAAAACAAATAACAGCAGAAAGGGAAAGAGAACAAAATAGGGGAAAGGACGAAAGAAAAAGTAGAAAAATTTAAATATGCACACAATCACATATTAGGCTGAAATTATGACAGAATCAAATCTGGATTCCTAACCATGTATGTTATCTAAAATAAATTTTGATAGATTATATGGCATTATTGTCCTAAGTCCAACTCTAAGGAATGGGCATTTAAAAAAATAATTCTCTTCCATGAAAGATTGTCTCCGATTCCTTGTGGAAACCACAGATGATCCTTATAAGAACATATTGTGTCCTTAATGCCTTTAAAGTAACAAAAAAAATTACTTTGCATAAAGACATTTTATCCCACAAAAGGGCAAAAAATGTAAGAGACAGTCTTGCAGTGATAATATTGCTCACTTTTATTTTTTAACTGGGGAAAACGACGACTTTGTCTCTATGGATTAAACAAATGACTCAAACTCTAGGAGCTGGAAACCCATGAGGACACCAATGTCTACATCTCTATCTGCTCACCAGGTAGTATGAAGCACGTGACAACAATCTGGTTGCCCTGTGAGGCTGCAATTTTGTGTGCTGCTTTTATTTTTAATTCACAAAATCAAGTATTTAATGTTTTGTTTGCGTAGAAGAACTTAACAGCAATGAAAACAACGTATGTGAATACAAAACACAGGACCTAAATTATTAAGCATTTCTCCTTTGTAGAGAGCTTTTGCCCTCTGTCATTTTTTTTTAATTAAAAATAACGTGTGTGTGTGTGTGTGTGTTTAAGAAAGGAACTGCCATCCTCATCAACTTGGCAGGTGGGCAACCTGATGTAGCATCTTGTGAAGTCCCTCTCTAAGGAAGAACCCAGCAAGAGGCAGGAGGGCCTTACATTCATCTTGAGGGCTTCCGCTCCTTATCTGTAAAATGAATGAACAGAAAAGATGATAGCCAAGATACGCAAGTTTCAGGATTCAATTATAACTGCTGGAGGCAATCTGGAGTCTATAGATGGCTCATTTGGACCACTGACACCCTCCAGCTTGCAGAACCTCCTCAGAAGGACTTTCCTAGCAGAAGTGGCAACATAAATAGAGGAAAGTTTTAAAAACACTTTCTAGAGGATTATTAGGGGAGTAAAACTATGCTGTATGGAACTGTTGCAGTGAATACGTACCACCATGAATATGTCAAAACCCACAGAAGCTACAACACCAAGAGTGAATCTTAATGTAAACTATGGGCTATAGTTATGGAAAATTTATCAGTATTAGCTTATTCATTGTAACAAATGTGCCATAGTAATGCATGTTAATAATAGGGAAAATAGCCCTGGCTGGTAGCACAGTGGATAAAGCGCCAGCCTGCGAACCCAAAGGTCGCAGGTTTGATTCCCCAGCCAGGGCACATAGCAAGGTTGCAAAACAGGTCTCCAGTCAGGTCTGTGGCTGGAGGCAGGTGAAAAGCAACCATACGTTGATGTATCTCTCCCTCTCTGCCTCTCTCCCTTCTCCCTCTTTCTAAAAATAATGAAATAAAATCTTTAAAATAAATAATAATAGGGAAAATAGTGCCAAAGGTATGGAGTGAGGGTCATGTGGGTATATGGAACTATATATAATATCTCAATTATTTTGTACTTCTGAAATTGTACTAAAACAATTTGTCCACACATTCTCTCCAGGATTTCTATAAACCCCTGAACTTTTCATAAATATTTAGTAAACTTGCTAAAAGATTACAATTTCCTACACAGATTATAAACTGGCCACCTACCACGTATTTTCTTTGAACTGTAATTTTTTAAAAATTAGTTGCCAATAACTTAAAAATAGAAAATATTTTAAAGAGCCATATTTTTATTTTTAGCCTATAGCAAAAACAAATGAGAAATCATGGCAGCCCTGCATTTGCCCAAGTTAACAGGCAGCTGGAATTGAGGGGCCTTAACCTCTCAGAGAACAGATGGGGATTGTGTCCTCTAATTTGACACAGGTCCTCACCATTCCCTATTGCCTTCCATAAATTCACTTAGATCTCTGTGTTATCCACCTGGTAACTGCAGCCTTTGCATTGCATTGGCCAGGACAAATAACATCAACATCACCTGGGTTCCTTTTAGAAAGGCAAATTCTTGGGCCTCAGCTCAGTTCTACAGAATCAGAACACAGGCTTTCCAACAACAGCATGGACCAGAATACTCTGGAAGGCTTGTTACAACTTAGACTGCAGGGGCTCACTTCCATCATCACACTCTCCTTCCTCCTCACTCCAGTTTCTGATTTAGTAGGTCTGGGGTGAAACCTGCAAATGTCTATTTCTAAAAGTTACTGAGTGATGCTGATGCTGTTGGTCTAGGGACTACTTTGAGAAACTGTTTCCATCTTTGGGTGTCTCCTAATAAGTACCCATCCTAACTTTGTGTCTTAAAAAAAAAGTTGGCATCTCCTCAACCAATTTATTTATTTATTTTATTGATCTTGTTCTGATATGATCTGGTGATATATGTTTTTTTGGAAGTAGTTTCCATTTTTCTGGTGGATGGTTTTAGTTCTTTGGAAATTTCTCCCATATGGGTGAGCATTTTGGCTGGCTAGCTATTTAAAAACATTGTGGCTTTTTTTTTCTCTGTGGAAACTGGGTCATTTAAATTAATTCTTGAATGTATAATACGTATAATTAGTTCCAAACAATACACAACTCTATACTCTATTTGGGAATATCTTGATGACAGAAATGTGAAAATAATTGAACAGAATGATGGCGAGAAACACAGCTTTTAAAAATCCCCTATTTCTGATATGCTTTGCCATTAGACTACAGCTTGTGTAACACCTAACCAAAAGTGCTTGCTGTATTTTTAATGGTTCACCCATACTCAGAGTAAAGTCGGACTATTTGTTGTTCGCTGTGGTTATATTCTGTTCCAAGGTTCATAATTTGAAAATCGACTTTGGGGACTTTTTGCTTTGTCTATTAAAATGATTCATGCTGCATTCAACATAAATTGTGCGTTCACAGAGGAGGGTGAGAGCCCGTACTCACAGCCTAATAACTAAAGTGAATTTTGTATGAGCGGCAGCTTGTGGCAGCGATGTGGTATCATTTGTCTTAATTTTTCTTTGGCATTACATTAGGCGAGTGCATTTACATTTCCAGGTATGGCTAACCACTTTAAAAACTTTGTTTTTACAGCGTGAGTAAAGGGGGAATCAAATCTGCATGTTTATGTGATGTAACATCAAATAATGCCGTTTTACTGTCTGGAGTACGTGGGGATTTACATTCCATTTACTTGACTTCACAAAGGGAACTCAGGCTAATATGCAAAGTACATGAAATATTTACCATCAATGGATCATGCGAGGCTTCTAAAAGAAAAAGAAGAGGGGGAAGAGGTACTACCCTTCTGCTATCGCTGTTTTTTCCATGTTTTTCTTTTACTGCTATATATAGTAAGTAATTTCTTAAGTGGATTAGCCATTTAAAATTCAAATGCATCTTAAATAAAACCAAGTTCCAAGTAACTTAAGGCAAAACTTTAGGTCATACTTGCAGAACAGTCTCCATATGAAACTTCAATGCATGCATATATATCCAGTATCCATATATGCAAACATATGTGCCTCCTGCTAGTGAAATATTTATTCTTAATAATTGAAATGGAGTGCTACCACATTTCCATTAATGTCATTTAAGATATATATGTGTGTGTGTTCATTCATATATCTTCAATCAGAAAAATTCTACAACTATGATACAATGAATTCAGTATTTCAGTTTGATGGAAAAAGTAAAAAGAAAACATCTTAAAATCTTTCCATCAAAGTATTTCTTTGACAGTGAAAGTTAAGTGTCAGATCAGAAAGGATTATACTCATTAAATTCCATGGTTATAACGCTTAATAATAAAGTGCTTATTTTATTTAAATATGCAAATGAGCTTTAAAAAATATAAAACCTGTACAAAATATGGTAGTTCTTCCATGCTGCTCTATTAGAATATATCAGTAAAGAATATTAGTGGAAAAATTGTTCGTACTATGTGCACAAAACTTCTGAGCAAAACATGGTTTATGATGATAAACCAGTTAAGGACATAAGTAATGGTGACGAATCTCAGTTCACATTCAGCCCTCATTCTTAACTAACTATGCGACAGTGGGGAATTTAAATTCTCTGAGCATTGGTCTCTTCATCTGTAAAAAGGGGGATAATACTATTTCCTTCGTAACCCAGGAGAAAATGTGCGTAAAGTTCTGAAGCATTCATAAGAGGAGCACTCAGTGAATGTTAGTGATCTTCATCAATCACCAGGATCGCCATTAGTATTGAAATCATAATGAAGGGGATAATCTGGGCAACTGTGGAATCATTACATCCAATCATAATTACATAGAGGAAAAGCAACAGTTCATTTGCAAACAAATAACAATTAGTTAATCAGCTCATTTAATTGAACTGTGTGAACACTTGGGCTGGGTGAATGAATGTGGTTTTATCTGAGTGTAAGGAATAAGCTCTTGCTTAGAGTGGACTCAAATGCTTTGCTGAACTCTCAGCTTTGATCTAATACCCACCTTTTACCTTGCTAGCTCACTAATTCATTCAGCCCCTAAATATCACAGCTATTCTGCTGGAGGCCCTAAGACAGAGAGGAAAAGCCAGGTCCTTCTTGGCTTTAAGGCATATGGGGATGTTTCTCCCTTTTTAACTCCTCCAAAGAATCACCTGGGGAGCATTTTAGAAATGCAGGAACAGGATTAATAAATAGTGCCCTCCCTAGACACCCCTCACACACACCCAGGCTTGAGACCTGGGAGTCTGTCTCTTTAATGAAGGGCCCGGGCTCTCTGGGAATAGAGATGGCAAACAAACTCTCAGTAGGAAAAAGATGGAAACCAGGATGGAAGCAGACACAAAGCAAACTAGGGACCTAGTAGGTGCAAACCTAAATTGGCCTTGGAGTCTAGAAGAGGGCTTACTTAAGTAAGGCTTGTCAGAGAGGAGAAGGAGCTGAGCCCGGGCAGGTCAAGGAGTCAGCCCAAATTCTGTCGTCTCTGCCTGACATACTGCATGAGAACAGGGCTTTGGAGTCAGACCACCGGCCCCACATTCCAGCTCTACTGTCTCTCACTGTTGGCAAACTATGTAACCTCTCTAAGTCTTAGTTTCTGTGTTCATAAGGGATAATTATAGTACACATCTCAAAAGTTAGTTGGAAGAATTAAACAAAGCAGTATATGCAAAAGTATCTGACCCAAGACTGGCACACAGTAGGCACTTTATAAAATACCATTCATATGGACAAACCAAAGTTCATGTACTGAGAGGCATTTAAAGAGGAGTCTGTCAGCATTACAAAACACCACCCATTTCCACAGGCTTGGGTCATAGTCATTTTATGCCCCTTGGTCATGACTTCAGTGAAATTACCAGGGAGGGCAGTATCAATCGCTCCTATTTTATTCAAGGATGGTTACAGGGCAGTGTCTGCATTGGCCTGGCCCATTCTCATCTTTTTTTGTACATGAAAGTTGATGCAAAAGAGTGGATAGTAACCAGTTATACCATGAAGACAGTCTCTAAGGAATCTCACCTACATATAAACTATAGAAAATAAAACATTGTCATGAGACTGTGTATTAATATATAGCTGCCTTATTATGTTTGCTTAATTGTTCTATTTGGAGGGAGAGAGGTTATAAGTTTGCAAAAGGCACACAAATAACAAACAAATATACTAATATTCCCTTTACCCTTGACTATTATTTTGGAAACTAATAAGACTTCCAGCTTAATATCTTATTTAATAACAAATGCAAAAAACTCAAGTATGAAAAACATTCTCATGATTTCTGCAACTGAAAGCTATTTTAGTTGCAATAAAAACCCTCCTAAATTATAGAGACAAATCTGACTCAAACATATTCAGGGATTGTCAGTGTTAAAAATAATACAGAGTATAAAAAAATCTATATTTTAATCTTTTTGGGGCAGAAACAAATTATCTTATTTACTACATGAATGGTTTCCTCAATTTAACGCCAATCTTTAGCGTCAACTTCCACCTGTCTGAATAAACAGGCTGCACAAAGAGGGACTAGATTATTCATGTTATGAGGCAGTGTTTAAAAATAAAATGGAGAAATTACTTTACCTGTACTGAAAATAAGAACAACATGCATATCATCCCAGCTTACGGAAAAACTAATTTTATTTTCTTCTGTATCCAAGGGGAAGTCTGAAGAGTATAAATGAAGTCGTAAATTAAATTCCTCTTTGAGTGAAAGAAGGGAGGTGAATTTTTACTTTTCTGACATGTTCAGAAAAACACACCCATATATAATACAGGCAAACACTGCTCCTACTGTTTTCACACTTGATAACTGAAGTGCAGCATTTTCTCAGCAGCAAAATTTTCTTCCAAAATGCATTTATTTAGAGAAAAAAAATCAATGGAATCTTTTTTTTTAATTGGTGGTAAAAAATAGATAACAAATTTTACCATTTTATCCATTTGAAGTGTATAGTTCAGTGGCATTAAGTACATTCATATCGTAATTGCTTCTTATTAAGTTAAACCAGCAATGATAAAATCAAACATTGGTAATGAAGCAACAGCTTCAGTTTTAAAGAATGTAGGCTGTAGACACCACTGAGAAAAATCTATGGAGATTGTCATTAGGGGAGAAAGGATGCTTCATTCTTTATGTCTTAGCTACATTGACAAGACACAGGTGAGGCCTCTTCCCCACCAGTGTCTCTGCCTCATGAATGTACTCAGGAAACTGCATATGCTTTACAAAGGCTGAGTTTGGGGACACTGCCAAATGCCACAAGGATTTCACCCACAGACCTTGCTACCTGACCATGTGTGCCATGGGCATAGGCTTCTGTGAGAACTTCAAAGATAGGTCACAGTTGCCACAAAGCCCTGAGAGCTATTTTTGCTGCTATGATAGTCTTTTGGTGACAGGGTCAGCGAATGCTGAAAAGTCAGTTTCCAGATCCTCCAAGGAGGGAGATGGTTCTAAGACGGATATTTTTTTTCATCCTTTTATCATTTCCTATTTCTTTCAGAGAGACATTCCACCATCTCCAGGAGACCAGAACCAAATGCTCAGTCCACTGAAGCCCAGAGGTTGCAATTCCACTTTAACTTATTTCTCATGGTGATTACAACTATGTTGGTGAAGGTTGAATGCCCTGAGACAAGAAAGAGGGACTCAAGGTGATGCAGTGCAGAAATGGGTTGCTCGCCTTTGAGAGTGTTTCTCAACAGAAGGTGTGGACCGGGTGTCAGTCCTCAAGTCTCACCTGCATTAGAGTGCATTCTTGTTCTTCCTGGCAACTCTTCCAGCTACAGCACTGAATTCACCTAACTTACTGATGGAATCGTATTTCTGTGTCTTGTTCCTCCCTGAATCTCAAAGCCCAGCACAGCAGGCCTCCAGGAAATATTTGTTGTATGAGAGAAAGACTAAACGTCCGGAACGTTCTTCTAAAGTTATTATTTCTACTATCCTCACCATCATTCCACCAAAGTGTAAAAAAGTGAAAATTAAAGAACTTGCCAAAGGTAAAGATCTGTATGTCTTTCTGAATTCAAGGCCTGTGTGTTGAAGGATTCTGAATTTGTTTCTTTCAGAATCCTAAACTAATGCACTGACCTTGTGCTATTTCACACCCCCAGCAGAGCCTGGACCGGAGCCCAGACATCAAACACGTCACTATTTCTGCAGCAAAATATATCAACAGTCATGTGAAGTGGACAACTGGGACAAATAAGGATGAGAAACTGGGTGACAATAGTTCCAATCTAGGTTTCCTGCCACTTGAGTTTGCCACCAACTTGAGGAACATTTTTGTTTGTTTATAAAGGGTTTGGGTTTTTGCCTTGCAGATAGGAGAGACAGAAACGGACTCCTTCAGGTTTGCTGACTCCTAATCTGCTCTTTTAAGGTTGGCCCTGGGTGCTGCTAAGAGCTTTGCTTAAGCCTGACAACCTTCACAGAGAACCGTTTGAGATTAAGTAATGTAGGCACGGTCGCGGATCTGCAGAATATGTTAGCTATTTGCTCACTGTTGAGGGATGTGCATCCCCACTGGACAAACCAGAGAACACGTTTAAGTAAAAAACATTTACGAATTTTGCAGAAGCCCCATGTCATGTTAAGAGAGAGGTTTCCCAGTGAAAGTTAGCATGGAGAGAGCAGCGATTCTCCATATGATGTAAAGAGATGGGTGGTGATTTATATAAGCCAAGTGCTCCATGTTCTCCAAGTGTGCTGAGCTTCATTCTCTCTGAAGCCCTACACCCTGCCCCCTGGGTGGAGCCCTCACCTTCCATGCCCAAGTTGTTGGGGACTGAAAACTCCAGTGAGGATGGCCCGGACCCACCACTGGGACAGTGCAGAAGGAGGTGGGAAGTCAGCTGGCCTTGAGGCCCTGCACACTTCACACCCCAATCCAGACTTTCAGGGACACCAGCATAGACAAATCAAGCCAGCCCGTCATATAATGACAGAGTGATTTCTTTCCCAGTGTGGCATACTCATTTATCATCTTTCATAAGACAGGCCTGGACTAAAATTTAGTCTCATTGCTACTGCTTAAGTGAACTCTGAGGTTGGATGGGCTTTAATGGTCACTTAGGGACTCGAATGTCAGAAGATCAGGGTTTGAACCCACGGGGAAGCTCCTGTGGGCAGTGCCTAGCGCTGAGGGTCCAGGAAGCCAAGAATGACTATTAGTTGAGGATGTTGAGGATCATGAGTGCTCAGAGACCACAAGAAAAAGCAGCCAGAGAAGTTTAGTTGGAAAATCAGGATTTTTAGATATATCTGTCATCTCCATAGTGGGAAAGTTATACTCAATATTCAAGTAGAATACAACCTAAATGGCTTCTGAAATGGTCTTTACTAGAGAAAGATGTTTTTTTAAAGTAAAATAAAATAAAATAGCTACATTTTAAATAAATTACTCCGATAACTGTCTACATGATATAATTAAGTCCATGTCAGTAGAAAGCAAGAATACAGAAATTTGTTGGATTAATGATAAAACAAAAATGTAAGTCACAATTTAAACATGTGTTTTATGCCAGAAACTGTGCTTTATGTTCTTTTCAGTAACATAACAACCCTGCCAGAGATTTCCGGGTTACAAGGAAAACAAAACCAATGAGGTCGGAGAGGTTAAGTAACTTGTCCAAATGCACACAGTAAGTAGCAGTGGAGCTGGCAGTTTTATATTTATATTCCTTCACTAAGCCAAGCTTCCTCTATGTGATAAGAACATTCAACTGCCTACATCTCCCAGCAGATGATGAAACATGGCATCTTCACAGGAGGATGTGACGGGTGGTAGAATATAAAGGGGTGGAATAGGCTAAATTGGCACAACATACAGCCATGCCACTTAAGATTCTGCAACTAGGCATAGGTGCACTTAGCGTCAGCTGCATTTTAGCTACTTGTTGGGACCCCTCAGGTCAGGTTCCCCGATCCTGATAGGGTGGTGTAGCCCACGATTTCCTTGCTCCTTGTCTTAAAGAAAAGGATATGGCATTGCCACACAGGATGAGCTGGGGCACAGACTTCTGGGGGAGGGGGGAGCCCCAGAGTTTAGCAGCAGTCGGAGGATGCGCTTCTTACTGCACAGCTCCAAGCCTCTCCGGGCCTTCATGTCCCAGCTACGGAAGGAGCCCCCACCAGCTCACGGGGGCTGAGAGAATGAAATGATTTTGTGTGTGCCAAGCTCCAGGCATGGAGCCCACAGTGAGCATTCGATGCAGGCTGTTTAATTTGATTAATTCATTTTTTTATCCTCCTTATCATCCAAAGCTACCAATGAGTGTTTGAGTTAAGGCATAAAATCAAACTTCTCACTCATGCACCTTCCATGAAAGGCTAATCTATCAGCAGTCACTTGGGTTCCAGTCCCACGGAAAACACAGGGTGACAGAAGCCCCTTACAGCAATCTCCAAGAAGGGGAAATAAATTAATCAAGCTGCCAAACGGAGAAGGCCGGGTTGACCTCCTTCTGATCTCATTACTTCTCTCTCACCCTTTTGAAAAACATCCTCTTACAGAGATCACTAATTGAAGATTATGTGGAGGGAAACCGCACCTCTCCATCACAGTGGTAACTTTGCCTCATTTGTCATTCTAATAATTCACTTCTTTTCTTTTCTGAGGAGACAGAGACACTAATGGACGATCATCAGTTAAAAAGGCAATTTTTCCATTTAATTGCACTCATTAAATACTGCAATAGAACAATTGGAAAAGCAATACTCTCAATATTTAATCATAGTATAGGAATAATGAAACATTGCTTCCAAATAAATCCTGGAATATTTATAAAGTCGTAAAAGAGCTGTTTCAACAACACCTGTGATCAGAGGCAACATATTTAAAATTAGACATGCGATTATTCATTTTGCCTGATTAGAGCTGGTCTAAACATTTGCATTGTGAGGGAGAGGCTCCAAAGGGGCTGGTTACCCTGAGCAGCTAGTGCTGCAGTTCATGGCCATTGCCTTGGTGTGGCTAGCAAACCACTCCCAGGCTGTTACAGAGATTTGAAGGCTCTGACACAGCCCACCTTCCAGGTGAGCTTGGCTAAGAAATCTGAGAAATGGGCTTATGAACCCATCAGCAGGTTTTGCTGAGTGGGTTTTCTGAGAGTAAAGATTAATCACCACTTTCACATCTTCTGTAGCTTTATTGAGATATAATTCACATACCATACAAGTCATACATTTAAACAGCATAATTATATGGTTTTTAGAACATTTTCACCAAGTTGCACAACTATCACCATAGTCAATTTCAAAACATTTAACCATCTTTAGCTATCACTCTCCTATTCTCCCACCCACACCCCTTCCTAGCCCTAAACAATAAATACTACTCCATATTTTGTATCTATAGATTTCCCTGTTCCAGACATTTCATATAGATGGAATCATAACACATGTGGACTTTTGTGACTAGCATCTTTTATTTACTGTAATGTTTTCAAGGTGCATCCATTTTGTAGCAACTGCCAGTACCTTATTTTTCATGACAGTATAATATTACTTTGTATCGGTAAACCATGCCTTATTTACCCATTGATGGATTTGTGGGTTTGGTTCTACCTTTCAGCTATTATGAATAATGCAGCTATAAATGTTCATGTACAAGTTTTTGCGTATGTTTTCATTTCTCTTGGATATGGATCTAGGAGTGTAATTGCTGGATCATAAGGTAACTCTATATGTAATCATTTGAGGAACTACTAGACTATCTTGCAAAGCGGTTGCATGTTTTTATATTCCCAACCACAATATATGAGGATTCCTCACTTTCTCCACATCTTCGCCAACACTTGTTATTGTTAGATTTTTCCCTTTCACATTTCAACAGTGAGGTAAGCACCCCAGCTCACTTTGCAAACAAACAAACAAACAAACAAAAACCTGGTTCCTTGACTATTAGGGGGCTGTGTGGTGTCAGTGGAGGTTTTGGAGTCAGGCAGACAGAGGTTCAAATCCCAGCTTTGCCACTTGCAAGCTTATTACAGCCTTGGGTGACTTACCTAAACTAGCTGACCTTTGACTCCTTTTGTCTGTAATACCAAGGAAATAACTTTATAGGGTAATGTGAATGTTGAAGAAGGAAGGTGTATCAGAAATTGCCTAGCTACGTACCCAGCATCCGGTCACATTTCCGTCAAAAGTTACCCATGATTATTAAAATTCTTGACTGTAACCTAAACACCTGTCCCTACCATCCCTGCCAGCCAGCTATGAGTCACTCCTTAAACCTTCTCATAGGTTCAAACTGCATTGCAACGTAACTTTGGGCAGGCCTCTGGGTTCTTAGGAGTGCACACCTGGGTGCTCACCCAGCCATGGGCCCAACAACCTCAATAATCAATAAAGCATGCAGGGCTGAAGAAATGGAAGAAATACTCTGAAATGACCAGGACAGCGCAAACTTATTTATCACAGAACATCTGGCACAGAAATGTGTTTTCCTGATGCCACACAGGAAGGGGACATACAGAACTTATTTTCCCTCTTTCACTGCTGTGCACAAGAAGAGAAGCATACATACATGCTCAAGGCCAAGTGGTGGACATGACCTGCTTTCAGAAGAGCCAGCCCTCTTTTAGTTAAACCTCCTTTTCACCGCCTAGTGTTTCCAAACTCAGTGACTTACTAGTTTAAGCCAAGCTAAAAGAAGGTAGGAAAAGCAGAAGCTGTTGGGTCCCCTGATAATACTGGATATCATTCATTGCACCTCATACACATCTGTCTCCCAGAAGATTCTGGAAGTCCTGGGAAGCTGTCAACAAGGACTGCCTGTTTTACTATCTAATGTATCAATATCATATAGCAAAGTACCTGGCTCAAAGTAGGTGTTCAGTAACTGTGTCTGGAATGAGTGAATGCATGAATCTGTACCAGGAGCAATGCTGTGGAACGGTTTGGGTGGCCTCCCTCACCACTATAATTTCCATCCATGCAAACATAGAAAGCAACTGAAAATAAACAAAGCCAAGAAAAAATAGATCATCCTCTAAGCTTTCAGATAAATCCAATAGCCTCTACTGTTCAGCAGTCACCCCAAGACTCTACTGAGTAAACTGTCTGAAGTAGCCTCTAATTTTTTTACCCGGGCTGTTATCTTCTCCTGCTTCTTTATAGCAGACTTCAAACCACAGCACGCCACCCGAATCCCACTCATTGACAATTTTTATATGGCCTATGAGCTCAGCATAGTGTTAACATTTACGAATGACCAGAAAAATCAAAAGAAGAATAATATTTAGTGATATTTGAACATTATTTGAAATGCAGATGTCAGTCACCATCATTTTTTTAGTGGAACCCCACTCTACCATTCATTTACATATTGCCTATGGCCACTTTTGCACCATAAAGGCAGAATTGAACAGCTGCCACAAAGACTGTACTCAAAGACTAAAATACTATCTGTCCCATTACAGGAAAAGGTTGCTGACGTCTGCTCCATATACTAAGAGTATTTACATTTATAAAAATAAGGGGGAAGGTTAGGGGCGGACAGATTGAGCAAAAGGGAAAAAGGGCTCATGGACATAGACAACAGTGTGGTGAACACATGGGGCAGAGGGGTAGAAGGAAACCAAATGGTCATGGATAAAATACAAGTATAATAATGAATGTTGTTTTAAACGGAGAAATCATTACAGGCCTCATCATCCAGTGACAAAAAGTTCACTCTGGCGGACTTGGGTGTGGGCCCTACCTCCAACAGGCATTCACCAGGTGATGCCCTGAGCAAGTTACTCCACCTCTCTGACTTCGCATTTTCCCCACCCAATGTGGGGCTGATAATATCTATGTTACTGGACTATTGTGAAGTTTAAAAAAATACATATGAAGGCATCTGACATAAATCTTGGCCAAGGTTCCTAAGACTTTTTAAAACAACAGAACAACAAACTCTCTAATCAGCACATAACCAAAGCCAGATGGATTTGGCTCATTTGCTCTTTTGCATCGCTTGTCCTTGTCTTACCCCAGAAGCCCCTCCTCTTTGGCAGCGCAAGTGAGAAGTAAATACACTATCATCCCATTTATATATGACAAAATCGAAACCATTTGGCTTTTTGTAAGATTTGGAGCGAAATGTTTAGGAGAGACATTTGGGTTTGTCCATCCAAGCTGCACTAACTTGAATTTGCATTCTGTGCACAACCTGTCTTTGTGGGTCTCTCACTTGCAATATGCTTCACAGACGCTCAAAACTGAAAGCCATTTGCATCGATTTGGTTTGAAGAACTAATGTCACTACCCGTCACTGGAATCATAAGCTTGCCCCGCAGCTGTTCCCCCACCTCCAAACGTTTAGGACGAAACCTCAGAGCTGGAAACTCAGCCCATAAAGCCAAGACTCTGAATATGCATCAGACGAACTCCTAGACCATGGGTCTTCACTGTTTTAACTGTGCTACCATGAGGCTTCTTATAATTTACTTTTCCATGAGCTCTAGTGTGCCACTCAAGAACATGACAGAGCAATAAGATAACACATAAATTCAGGCCCATGTCTTTATTCACTGTTAGGACATCCTTTTAAGTAATGACTCATATTCAGTCCGACAGGGCCATAAACATCAGACAGGGAGTCTTGCAGGCAACTACAAATAGGTTTCATTTCAAGTTTCAATAAGCCTTTCAATTATGTTATTCTACTCTGGTCTTAATTTAATTTAAAAAATTAAAACATAACAGTAAGCCTTTGCTTAGGTTCAAACAATAAGAGTTGGGGGTGAGGAGGAGGGATTTACTCAGTCACCAAGATTCCTGCTTCAGATAAGATACAGTTTCTTCCAGGGCAAATGAATCCCTATTTACACCAGAAATTTTAGGTGCCAAACTTTTTCCCTACTTTAAGAAACACTGAAAGTTTAGGCAAGATGCAGACTTTAGCAGTGCTGAATATTAGCAGTCTTATATTACATTTGTAAAATTATTGGTTAAGGTATGAATACATTATAAATAGAATAAAGCTACAAACAATTTAGACTCTGACGGGTAAATGAGAAAATTAACCTCAAATCTTTGCAGTCTGGCACTCTCAGCAAAACAGCTTCAGAAAACAGGAAGCTATTTCCACTTTCTGTATTTGCATCATGGCTTCAATTAAAGACATACACCCTGTGTTAGTACATATGGGATGCCATCAAAATTTTCTACGAATACTATTTCTCTCTTCTTTTAGACTAGGTATACCATCTTCTGCAAAACAGCTGGATCATTAGTCAATAATCAAGAGAAACAGATGGTGAGAAACATCCAGATACTTGAAAACATCTGGCTATTTCATTCTTTATCCAGATGTTTGGCTTCCCCTAGGTGCAGCCTGCTATCTTTGGTTGAATAACTCAAAGAAGCGTTTGGCCAAGAGGTAAGTTTACTTCATCAATTACTTCTCAGGACAATTATGCTTGGCAAAAGAAGTCTACATTCTTTGGGGAATAATGTTGTTATTAGGATTTATTTCATCAGTGTGAATTAACCAAACTATTCCTGGAAAAAGATAAGGAGTAAAAAACAAATGCAAAACTGGCCCATGTGCAATGTGGGTTCAGCCATGTCAAACTATCTGCTTGAAGTTCACAGTATAACTACCCCAGGACACCAACCGGAACCGGAGGTTAGCACAAACAGCACTCAGAGAAAGGGATAAAAAAATAAAAGCCTATTCAAATGCAGGTAGAATTTCTTACAGTGCTAGCACACTCTTCCATTTAAAGATTCAGATGCAATTTCAGTTCTGCAACTTTTCAGGGGGTGTACAGGGAACTTTGATGCTGCCCCAGCATTGAAGGTGGAGAACTGGGTGTCACTGTTAAAGTTGAAGGAAACAACCTGGCCCTCAGTAAAGCCCAGAATACCCTTAAGGGGGCCCTCTGCTGTCTGCTTCACTACCTTCTTAATGTCCTCATATTTGACAGCTTTCTCCAGGCTGCAGATCAGATCCACAACAACATTGGGGGGAGGGCATGGAAGGCCATGCAGTGAGCTTCCCATTCAGCTCAGGGCTGACCCTGCCCACAGCCTTGGCAGCATCAGTAGAAGCAAGGATGATGTTCTGGGCAGCCTCTTTTTTTTCTGGGTGGCATCGATGGCACAGAGTGTGGTCAGTGTGCCTCCATGTCACCAAGTTGTCACAGATGACCTTGGCCAGGGGGCCCAAGCAGCTGGTACTGCAGGAGGCATTGCTCACTATCTTCATGGAGTTGTCATACTTGTTGTGTTTGACACCTATCACAAACATGGGGACGTCTGCAGGAGGGGAGAGATGATGGCCTTATTGGCTCCACCTTCAAGTGAGCCCCAGCCTTCCATGGTAGTGAAGACACCAGTGGGCTCCACACGTATTCAGCACCAGCATCACCCCATTTCGTGTTGGCGGGATCTCGCTCCTGGAAGATGGGGATGGACTTTCCATTGGACAACTTCCCATTCTCAACCTTAACTGAGCCTTTCAACTTGCCATGAGTAGAACCATGCTGGAACATGTAGACCATGTAGCTGAGGTCAATGAAGGGATCATTGATGGTGACAACATCCATTTTGCCAGAGTAAAAAGCAGTTTTGGTGACCAAGCGCTCAAGATGGCCAAATCTGTTCACTCTGACCTTCACCGTTGTGTCTTGGGGTTGAAGCTGACACTGAGCAGGAAGACACGGCTATCTGTCCAACAGGAGGAGCAGAGAGCCTGCATCTTGAATACTGTCATTCACTCACTCATTCAACAAATATTTACCTGGCTCCTGCTGTCTGCAAAGTCAGAGATATGATGGCATGAAATCAACATGGAGTAAACTAGATACAATTTCTGACCTCATGGAGCTTCCGGACTAATTGGGGAGACAGATTAAACAAATACACTCCCCCAAATAAATTTACCATTATCCATATATATATAAGAGCTATAAAGTAAAGAGTAGAATTAGACACTGTATTGGGACGAGGTGTGACTTAGACGAGGAGGTCCAAGAGGGGTTATCTGCAGTCTTAAAAGATAAGCTGAGATGTTAGCAAGAGCAGGGCAAGGGCATCCCAGCCTGGGCAGACAGCAGGAGAAGGTGCCTGAGAAACAAAAGAAGTTTGCCTCCTTATAGAACAGAAGGAAGGCTATGGGTGCAGGGCTCCAAAGGGAGATGATCTCTGTGGTGATGGAGGGTCCTGTGCTTGAACTCTGGTGGTGATTAGGTGCATCCACACAAGTGATGAAAAGGCAGAACTTAAATTACGTCTTCAGTGAAGTGCAGCAAATCACCAGACGCTTGGTGGCTTTTGCAGAGCCTCTTCCTGGATGTGTGGCATGAAGCACCTTCTGCTCATCCCATGGTTTTCAGCTCAGGAAAATGGACAGTTGTCCAGGACCATGTCCAAAGGCAAGGGAGCCCAGATCATCTCCTGGGAATTTAAGTGTGGAGCTGAGTTGTTCAAGGAAGGGGGCTGGAGCTGGGTCATCCCAGAGGCCAGTACCATGAAGAGACTTTCTAGTGGTGACCCCTGTGTGTGTTAAGTACAGGGATGGAGGACGACAGTCTGGGACACACAGGGCTCTAATGCACTAACTCTAGGTTGCCCCTTTCTGCAAAATAAGCCATAGTGGGGTGGCTTTTCTGTTAGATGCAACTGAAATCATGTCAGTTATAGCACTGTGTTTTCCTTCTAAAATTATCCAGTTCTTTCTGCTGCCTGCAACCAAAAATCCCTAATTTAGGCTACTCCTCCATTCACAACAGAAAGCTAGAAATTCTCCTGTACTTTGTGTACTCTGCCCCATCCCTCTGCTCCCATTCCCACTGAAAGCAAAACTTTTCCAGAAGTTTGAACATATACCAAAAAAAAGAAGTCCTCCCAGGCCCAGGGCTTCTAATAGTTTCTGTAGACTGCTTTCTGGATGGCTGCAGCCACCCACCTATGAGTCCCTCTTGGGTGTCATCCTCTAACTCTGAGTTTGAGGGACATAATACCTTTCACACAAAGGGAAAGTGACTCACTTCCCTTGATGTTTTCAAAAGGGATATTGTTAGAACCAATTTCTACTCCTGGATCTTTTGTGCTCTAGGGTAGAAGCAGGCAGCAGTCCAAACACCACGTAACCTTTTCAGCAGCCATAAGGAAAAAGTCACTACCACTTTGCTTTTTATACCAAGGCTGAGGAAAGAATGCGCAAGGCCAATGCACGAGGGGATTAGTAATGTCTTCCAAAAAAGAAAGAGAAAATGTTTATGGGGAGTGAAAATGAATGATAATAGTCTCACTGTCCACTCTCATTTCCTACTGGTTCGACCAAGTCCCTGGATGTCATAAACACTGAAGGGGGAATAAAATGCTCTCGTAAATCAAAAGGAAGACTTTGGAAGGGGGTGGATGGTGAGGCACACCTGCTGAGTCACTCACTCTCAGGACAGAGTCAGCCAGCCGAGCGTGGGCTTCCGGGACATACACATGAGCACCCTCCATGCAAAGGTGATACGGAGCCCTCCAACTTCACATAAGTGTGAGTGCAGGGGCACACACGCCACCCTCTAGTTCTGAGAAGGGGAGCAATGTATTCATCTCTGCCATTATCTTATCCTGACTTCTCCACTGTAGCCCAAGATTTCTCAACTGTGCACCACTGACATTTTAAGTCAGATAACTCCTGGTGTGGGAACTGTCCTGCACTTGGCAGGATGGTGAGAGTATCCCTGGTGTCTACCTGCTAGATGCCAGTAGCCCCCTGTTACAGCGAAACAAACAAAAATATTCCCAGATGTTGCCAAATGTCTTCTGAGAGGCAAAATCACCCCCAGGGAAGAACAATTGCTTAATGTGAACTCTGTGTGTGTGTGTGTGTGTGTGTGTGTGTGTGTGTGTGTGTTTATCCCAAACCCCATCGGTGCTCAAGTCTCTCAAAGTTGTTTATCCCATTCTTCACTTGGCAAAATCCTATTCATCCTTCCAGATCCAACCTCAATAAAACTTTCTTGCCAAAGCCGTTCCGGGACTCCTTCATTCCTTGGTGAACTTAGATGCCCTCATCCAGGTGCCCTGATTCTCTGAACTACTGGAGTCCTTATCCCACCCCTGGTCTGCTCCCTCACCAGGCTTCACCTCCAGATTCTAACTTCCTTGCAAACAGGAAACAAATTTATTTCATCTCTGCACCCCCAGAGCTTAGATGAGTGGTGAGTCACATCAGATGTGCAGTGAAGACTTGCGTGGAAAATGAATAACGAGTGAACAAAGAGACAAAGGGGAGTTTCAGCAGGAGGAATGTCACAGCGTACAGGGTTGATTCTGAGAAGCATAATTGTACAACTTGAAAAGCAGCATGGAAAAGTTCTACAGCCAGGAGTCTACTACCTGTGATGGAATACAGCAGAAATAGGAGTTAGATCACAATCATCTTACAAAAACAGAATTTCATAATAAAGCTGGGCAAAGCAGCAGAGAAGGCAGAACAAGAATTTTTTAAATCCCCATTTTTCCAGACAAGGAAACTGAGGCTCAGAAAGGTTAGTTATCTCATCTAAGGACACATAATGGAGAATGAAGGAACTGGAACTTGAAGCTAAGCCTCTAGGTTCAAATTCAAAGCTGCCTGCCCTGTACCACTGATCAGGAAAACAAAGCTGCACTTAAGGTGAGAGCTGTCCATGCTAATAAGATGGTCAAAGGAAATGGTTCAAGCAGATCTCTTGTCAAGTGGCAGATAGGTATGTGACAAGAGAGGTACTTGGGGTTACTACTGGGGGGTGAAAAATTGGGCACAATCCTCCTGAAAAGGAATTTGACAGCATATATCAAAAGACTTTGTGATGGCTGAACCTTTGAACTAGTTATTCCACTTCAGGGACTTTAAGTTAACAAAACTGCCTGAAATGGAAAAAAATGCTCAGTGCACAGATGTTGACACTGTGTATTGCAGTGCTCCTTAAAAACAGAAAAAAACAAAAAAACAAAAAACCTTCCAAAATATTCAATTAGAGGAGATTGATTAAATAAATACAAATCTACTACAAAAATACTATGTTACTATTTAAAATAGAGTTTACAAACAGGCTGTCAAAGTAGGGGAAAATTCTAACATGGTTAGAACGTTACATGAAAAGCTTAGAATTCAAATTTTTATCAACCACAATCACAACTTAAATTGTAGCATCTCCACACAACGAAACACTCTACAGCCAAGAGAATGATCTACAACTCTCTGCAGCATTAAGCAATAATTTCAGAAGCATAATGTTGAAAGAAAGAAACCAGACATAGAAGTCTACCTACCATATGATTCCATTCACAGAAAATGATTCTGTTTATTGGAGGTAGAAAGATAAATAAAACTAGGTTTTGCTGTGCAAAGTCAAAGTAGTGGTAACTCTTGGTGTGTGGGGGGGGGGCGGGGGTGATGATTGAATACGGGCAGAAGGTGGCTTCTGGGTCATGTTTTTGCACTTGACCCACATACAGATTATCTGGGTGTGCTCAATTTACTCAAATTCATCCAGCAGCAAGTATGTATTACATGCACTTTCCTGCACATGTGTTGTATTTCCACGGAATTTTAAAAGCAGAGTCCCAATTCTGTAACAACAAGCTGACTCTGAGAGTTAGGAAAAAGTAAATCACAGCATTCATGGGGGTTATCTTTAGATGTTGGGCCCTTGGCAGTTGTGCTTCACCTTTCTGCTTTGGTGTTTTTCCAAATAATTCAGTAAAACTTTCATGGGGAAAGGAGAGTAGATGGTACTTAAAATACTTTGTAGGATTGCATTCCATACAGTGTGGAAAGGCTTCTGTGTATGTGTGAGTGTGTTTGAGTGTGTAGACATGTGGGCATGTGTGTATGAGTATCTGGGTATGTGTTTTACCAAGAGAAGCATTGCCAGTAGGAAGGGAGAGGGTCCTTCTAAGTCCCACAAGAGCAAAGACTGCTGTTCCTCATTGGCAAGGTTGTACCAACTAACTACAGAGACATGGTTTAAAATCTTACGGGAAGCAATAGAGAAACACTGAAGGTATATTAACAATTAAAATAAAATGAAACCACATACACCTCTTTCTCATTCCATTCCCCTCTAAGAAAAAGAAATAAATTCTATTTTAAAAACTGTGCAAGTATTCTGAACAAGGGTCAAGGCACTATTGGCTCTCAGCCCTTAGTTCTGTCCCCACAGGCAACCATTACACTGCATTGGGTGCTCACTCTAGGCCTCTTGGTCTGCATTTCTTTATATTACATATGCGCCAGGTCACACTGCATACTGAGTTCTTCAGCAATGTCAGTCATGAAACAGTTAACGTTCATCTCCCCAGGAAGGGACATACCACTCACAGGCCCACCATAGCACAAGAATTACAGAGTCTGCCTGGGCTCCTGGGGGTGAAGGAAGTGACAGTTTGAGTACCTTTCACATACCTTCTGCCTCCCTCCCAGTTATAAATCCTCTATTCTGGAGCTTGTGGTAGGAACTCAGTTCTCCAAGCCTGAATCTGTTAAGTACTCGCAGCTTAGAAGATCAAGAAAGGAATTTGTTTTTATACACATTGGGCCTGTGTTTCCCAAAAAATTAGCCTAAGACAGGGAACATGATCAATAGCAAAACCACCAGTCCAACCACGCTTTGCTACCAAGAGATAATGAACGCCTTCAGATCTGCCAGAAATTGCTCAAACCACACCCTCCCCTCCCTTTTCTTTAACCCTCAGGAAGTCTGGTATTTTTCTAGTCTCTTATCTGCTCCCCAAGTCTTCTGGGAGACTGCTTGCTAATCACAAATTAGGTCAGACTTCTAGAGGCCCTGGGTCTTGGAAACTTTTCCCAAAACCCATGAAGGCAGCAGGCACTTTTGCATGCTATTTCCCTGGGGCTCCGAGTGTCCACTCTGATGCCTCACTGGGCTCATGTCTCTAGTGACTGCAAGGGTGCTCCTGTCCTCAGAGTTGGCTCTGGCCTCCACAAGTGAGGTTTGCTTCTCTCCAGAAATGTAACTGGGTTCTCTCAGGGACTAAAACACTGGAAAGGGTGGAGATAGGCTGAGATGAGAGGGATGGTAGAGCATGCATGAGTGAGGAAAACACCTTTCTCACCAGCCCTGCTCTCCCCGACACCAAAGACATGCCAAATACACTGAGATAGATGATGAACATGCTTTTCCATTGTGACTGGTGGGGAAGCAGGGTAGGTTGCAGGGTTAGGATGACCGGCGTAGTATTATTACAGATCTGGGCTCAGGTATCAGCTGTGGTGGAATGTTCTTAGGATACACAGCCTAAGCCATCAATCTGGTGATTTGGCCTTGCTCTCACACATGAGAGCAAATTAGCTCTACCAGAAGTATAATCAGTACGTGTTTGTTATTCAGTAAAAAATTCATATTTGATCAACAAATATCATGTGTGCTAATGTGCATGCATGCATGCATGTGTGTGCACTTACTAAATATGTGACACATGGTATGATACAGAAGTCAGAAGGACGCTTTTCTGGGAAAGTCACAAACAATTATAGTGGGTTCTATGTGTAGCTTAAGGAAATCCATGAGTTGTGAGGAAAGATTTTAAATAAAAGCTCTTATGGAAAATGCTGTATTACTATTGGATATGTGATCACAAAAAATAAAACCCACATACAGGTTTATCCTGATGGGGTAAGAGAGATATTATAGATGATAGTGGTGATGATGATGATGTACAATGAAAAAGAAGAGAGGGGCAGGGGAAGAAGGAAAAACAATGACAATTGCCATGATGCTCACAGCTGCGATAGTAACTGAATGTTTACTAATACCAGACATTGTTCTAAGCATTGAACTTGTATGACATAATTTAAGCCAACAATACTACCGTTAGGTATGATTATTATCCCCATTTTACAGAGAGGAACACTTGGACTGAGATGGTTTAAGTAATATACCACAATCCAAATAGAAGTTAGAATTTGAACCCAGAGCATCTGCCTGACCTCAGAGACAGAATTCATGACCACTGAAGCAGACACTACTGGATGCCCCCTCTTATCTTTCTCTCCATCATCTTTATTAACAGCACCCCAGCTTTATTCTGCCCAGTAAAAAACCAAAAAACAAAACATCTTTCCAGACTCCCTTGCAGCTATAGGTGGCCATGTAACATGGCCAGTGAAATGCCCGAGGAATTCATGCAGTGAACTAGTATGCATCTCTTGCCCTTCACTGATCCCTGTTAACTTGCCTGAAAAACAGATGCAATGCCTGGAGGCTAGTAACCACAGGCTAAGAACAGCTCTGTGAAAAACCTGAGGCAGCTGCAGCCTCTGGTGGCATGTTGAAGCTGAATTCCCAAACAGGACTATCTACTTCCTAGTCTCTTGTAATGAGATGAAAGGGCCTGATTGAGAAAGCTAGAGTCTGAGTCAATCCTTGCTGATGTAGGCACCAAGGCAGGTGAACCCCAATCAGTGCAGGTTCCATTTAAGCTCCCTTCCTTCCATCTGCTGTCACAGCCTGAGACACCATATATGGGATTTGGTCTTGGTTCCAAAGCCTTGGTCGTGGTGCTTAACCAGAATCTAAATTTTTGCTAACTCAGATGGAGATATTTTTTCAGGTGCAAACTGTAACATTACAGACATCCAGTAATTATCTGCTCAGTAAGGAGAGGAAAGGGAAGGAGAGAGAGAAGAAAACAATCAGTAAGATTTCTCATGAAAAGAAATGTTCAAGGCCTCAAATGTTCTGAGTGTTTGTACTTGATTAGTTTCCTATTGCAGCTCTAACAACAACACAGATTTATTCCCTTACAGTCTGGAGATTGAAAGTCAAAATTCAGTCTCACTTGGCTCAGATCAAGGTGCCAACAAGATTGGTTCCTTCTGGAGGCTCCAGGGGAGAATCCATTCCCTGGCCTCTTTGAGCCTCTAAAGGCACCTGCATTCCTTGGCTCACAGCCGATCGCCTTTTCTACTCTGCTTCCATCATCACCTGGCCTTTTCCCCCTACAGTAGTCCAATTTCCTTCTGATAAAAATACTTATGGTTGCATGTAGGGCCCACTTGGATAATCCAGGATAATCTCCTCATGTCAGTATTCTCAATATAGCACATCTGTAAAGTCCTTTTTGCCATATAAGGTAACATTCACAGGTACCAGGAATTAGAATACGGATATCTTTGGGGGCCATTATTCAGCCTACCACACTTCTGCATTCATTTACTCAACAAGTATTTACTGAACACCAGGTTCTGTGCTAGCAATGAGGGGGCATCAGCAAAAGAGTATTTAGACCCTTACATGGTAAAAAGTACCTTTTTAAACAGACTCAGCTAAAAGTCTTGGTGAGTCAAGCTCTATAAAACAGCCATAGCATATAAATCCCGACGAAATAAAGATAATGGGACAGGTTCAAAAAAGTTACAGTTATTGATGGATTTTTAGCATTATCTGACAAAGATATGATAAAACTGCCACAGGAAACTGTGAAGGAAAAAAATCCAGGAGGTTGGAAATGGGTCATGAAAGAGATAATATCTGAAGCCTAACATTGAGAAGAGAGTGAACGCTACTCAAAGTCATACCATGCAAATGGAATTCACTGGGATTATGGAAAGAAGTCAGGTTCAAGTGTCTTGACTCTTTGATCTGGAGTAAGAAATTCAACCTTCTGGCCAAATTTAGAAGCAAACCCAACATGCCCAAATAACATTATAAATATAGTTAATAGTCAGGGGGCTTGACTTTGGGAAGGGTGCCCAGTTGAACTCTAGTGTAACTTTGGGGACTTCAGTGGTTGCCACAAAGCAAGATTCTGAAGTAGCTGTTGCCACCAAGATAAGAAAATCTTCAGCCAGACTCTATGATGTGCCTGGCCAGCAACCACATAACAACCAATGAAGCCACATCTGGAAAAAACTGAATTCACCCTTCCCAACTCATTGACCATAAAATGTCCAGGGGTGTAATGCAGATTGTTATTCTATGATACCTTTCCCAAAATCCTTATCACCTCGTTCTTTCGGTCATTTGTTACATTTTTGGATGAAGGAAGAAGTCATTCATTCATGCATGCATTATACATGTACTTAAGCTACAAAACCACAAATTATTAAAAAGCAATTTCTTTGGTAGGCTTAGGCAGCAACACACAGATGCTTCTCTACAGTCTCTGTGGGCGGGTGTCTATATATAAACACAGCTCCAACCAATTGTGGGTGTACCAGCAAAAGTAGATTGGCCATGTGAAGGACATCTGTATTAGGACCTGTTCCCAATCAAAGGGGAGTAATTCTTCTTGGTGGTCCAACCACTTAACTTAAACAAAAAGAACTGAGCCAACTTTCATCAATGAGTCTTTCTTCCAACCAAATTGAAAAAGAAAAAAAAAGAAAAAAATGAGAGTTGGCTACTGGTTATGGCAATGTGGTGCCACAAGGTTAATAATGATGGGTTTCAGGTCACTGGCAATCTCTCATTTCAAACTAACTTGAACCATCGACCCTCAAGGGTTGATTGTTTAATGTGGTCTGCATGGCACCCACAGTCCTTCTTGGACACCCAAGTGGTGGGTGAGTGACATCCTGCCATTATATCATTACTAAAAACAAGAGAGGGGCTTTTCACCCTCAAAATAAAAAAAAGTTCCCATATTCAAACTCCATGGAAGAATCATAGAATTATTCAGTTTCACAATGACTGAAACTTGAATGGGCTGGTATTGACTTACAATAGATTCATGGGATCTGGGCTCTTTCTTCTACAGAGAACTTGGAAAGAAAAAATTCTAAACTTCCCTGCAATCATTCAGAAGACTCCATAGCTTTATCCTCAATACTGAGAATCACTTTTTCTTGAACACTCATTTCAATTCTAAATAACTCAAGCATCCATGCAAAGGTTGCATAGCTAGAGTGACAGAAGAATAAATGAGTAAAGCTGATTAAATTAGGAAGGAAAACAAGAAAGTGGTAAAGGCTATAGAAAACTAGAAACCACATGTTAATTGTTGCTTCTACTTATAATTTTCAAATCTAACAGAAAAGTCAGATTTTTATATAAAAATCTCTCAATCTGTATATGTATTTCAACATGTTTTTTTACCTTTTTATTTAATTTATTGGGATGATATTGATTAATACAATTATATAGGTTTTAGGTGTACATTTCTATAATACATCACTTGCATACTGTATTGTAGATTCTCCACCCCAAGGTATTTCAACAATTTTTAAAAGTCATTGAGTAGGCAAGGCAAACATGTCTTCCAGGAGGCCATATCTCTAAATTCAGAGGAACTGCATTTTCTCACTCTGAATTTTCACCTCTGGAAGTCACACACAAATCTATGGCTTGTCCTTGGGCTAAACCAAGGAAAGGGTCAAAGGGGAAATGAAGAGGCAGGAGGAAAGTCTGGGAGTGGAAGGCTAGTCCTACAACTTTTGTAGTGATATATTTGCCTGTCAAATTTCATGACTCTGGGAGGATGATAAACACACTCAAAAACCTCATCTAATTTTAGAGTGAGTTACTTTGATACATGAACCAACTTGTGGACACACCAGTCCCCTCTCTGTGACCTAATATCCCCCTGAAGGACAGAGAAGTCGGGCTCAATCTGACCATGCTGCACTGCATGGCATTTGTGAGGCAGGGAGGTGTGTTTGTCACCCAACACCCTATGTTCCCCAGATGAGCCGACAGTGACAAGACACAGTCCTGATCTACACTTCCCTGTCTTAAACTCTAATCAGAGGCAAACAACCCTAAGGGCTTGGAGGGTTCAGTCTCTTAACCTGAGACCTGAGTCTTTCTTTCAACAAGTTTTGTTTTTTGTTTTTTTTTAATCCTCACCTGAGGGTATGTTTATTGATTTGAGAGAAAGAAAGATTGATGTGAGAGAGGAACATCAATCAGTTGCCTTCCATGTGTGCCCAGCTGGGGATTGAACCCACAACCTTTTGCAGGGTACAGGGTGATATTCCAACCAAGTGAGCCATGCAGCCAGGGCTCTTTCCACAACTGTTTTGTCTGACTGGCTGTGGCACGATGCCCGGGGCAGCCCGGTTCCACTTGAGATAAGCACAGTGCACTCCCACAATCCTATTTAACAGATATTTTTTTCCCTCCTCCCGAGTTTCACCAAAGGAAATCCTTCTCACAGTCAGCCTTAGTTGAACCTGAAGTCAAAACCAGATTAGATACAACCAAATGTACAACAAATTAAGTTCCATTAAAAATACAGAAGTGCTGAAAAATAAAGAAAAGCCTTGCTCCTGAAAAAGGAAATCAGTGGTATCTATAGTTTCCAGACAGGAATCATCCTCATTCCCCCAAGAATATTCTACTCAAAATGGGTGGAAAAGATACCAATTAGTCATGTGTGAACCTTGAACAAACCACAGCTTGATTGAAACAAAAAGCTGTGTGTGAACAATGTTTTGAGGATAACTTTGTACATCAGGGTAGGGACTACATGTCATTTTACATGCATGAATTATTGTCAAGTTCATAGACATGATAATGAGGATAAATGTGATCATGTAAAACAATGTCTGTAGTTGTAGATGCTTGCCCACCAAAATGCTTAAGGGTAAGTGTGTGGATGGGTGGGTGGATAAATGGATGGATGAATGGAGGAACAAATGAACTAACAAAATATAGCAAAGTATCAGCATTTGTTGAATCTAAGTAGCGAACATACGGTTGGTTGTTCATGCAAATACTAGTATATTACAGGGAGTGCGTGACCAATTGGTAATAACTTTGTATCTCCTTATTTCACATGCTTCTTATTAATTTTGAAAAACTATGTTTCTAAGGTTATGAGTTAACATCATTATTTCAGATATAAAGTATTAAATTCTGAGAGCAACCATCATGTCAAAGGAATACGATGTTAGAGCAACCATAATTCCTGGACTGCATGTAGGCCGAACTGCTAAAGAAACTGCAGACTTCAATAACATCCCTTTATATACAGTTTACAACATGAAGAAGATGTATGATATGGTCCTGATGTCGCCACACCAACAAGGAGAATGCAAAGGTATGCAAGGATCGCACAAGTCCAGATACTGTACACAGAATCCAGGAAATCATCAATGAAGATCCAGGAAAGTCAATGCGCTCCATAGCAAGAGAACTGCAGATGTTGGATACAATGATTTAAAAGATTATTGCTGAAGATACCAGATACAGATCTTATGTTCTTAGAAGAGGACAGTTTATGACACAGCAGACAAAGGAAAGGTGCTTTGAAAAAGCAAGGAAACTGCTAACAATATTGAAAAATCCCGAAGAAAAAAAACCCTCTGATTTTCTTCTCCTATGAAAAGAACTCTCAGCAGGACCAAATAGTCAATAGAAGTCTCTGTGAGAATCTTAATGAAGTCCCAATTGTCATGAAAATTAAATTTCCTGCTACAGTGATGGTGTTAGGTATTGTCAGCAATGAAGATGATATCATCACCCCTCATTTTTTCTCACAAGGCTTGAAGGTGACTGCTGATGTTCACCTTATGGTTTGAGAGAACTAGTTGTACTGTGTGGATGAAGCAAGTCGCAAATGGATGTCCTTTTATCTTCCAACAAGATGGTGCACCAGCACGTAATGCCAAAAAGGTACAAGAATGTCTCAGTGTCAATGTTCCTAAATTCTGGTCAAAGGAAATCTGGCCACCTAGTTCACCAGATGCAAATCCTTTAGACTATCATGTATGCAGCATTTGCAAGAAAGAAGTTAATAAACAACCTCATTCCAATAAAGAGGCTATTGAAGCTAAGATTGAAAACATGATGATGTCTATGGATAAAGAAAAGTTAAAGCAAGTTTAAGATTCTGAAGTTGAATTGAGTCTATTATTGCAGCAAATGGAGACTTTTTTGAACAAGTTAAAAAATAATGACTGTTTATGTATTTACATAGAAGAATAAATTTATTTCAAAATATAAAACTTTTGCGGTATGTTGTTTAGTTTACTAAAATTTTGCCACTTTATCACGCACACTCTGTATTTAAACTTTCTAATAAATTTGACCGGCCTTGCCTGATTCATAGGCAATTATCAGGATTGTAAAGAATGTCTTAGCAGTTGATTTCATACTATATCCTGTGTTCTTCATAAATGACTTTCCTCGGAGTCACATTCTTCAACTAAACAGTTTCTTCTTTCCCATTTACCCAAAAGGCTCTTTATCACACTTTTTTAAAGGGAATTATTCTGAGCACTTGGGGAAATGCATAGACCTGTAGCATGGGGCCACTGCCCTGGAAACAGGCACCCTGCAAGTTATGTTCTGGTATGAAGGACAAATCCCAAGAGCTGTCCAAAAAGGGTCAACTTCTGAAATGGTTTCCAATCATTATATCTCAGTGACAGGAAAAAAAAAATATCTTATCTTGATAGTAGCGGATTTAAATTTATTGCATGGCTGAAAATGGCTAGTGAATTGAAATTATAAAACAATGAATCATTTTCTTAAAAAGTCAAGATGCTAGCAATGCCATTGCAGAAGGAACTATTATTTAGAGATGTTTAAAAAAAAAAGTTATGAAGACTCCTAGTAAATTATTCCTAGCTATATATACTTTCTAGAAGATTAAATTACTTTTTCAAAAGAAAAAAAGGTGGAATAGATCTCATGATTACTGTTGGAAAAATTTAAAGCTGTCTCCTAACTTCTACCCAGTTTCTTATGTTTTAAGCACTGGTTTACTTATGGGCTAAGTAAATATGTATTTCAGAAACTTTCCCCTCCAGATACAGTGATACCGTAGCCAGGCCTTTTAGGTTTCACTATCGGAGCCTGTGAGATGAGTCCTGTCAAATCTCACCACACGGCAGTGGAGACAGCTTGACCCAAATCTTAGCACAAGTTCTTAGATTGCAGCATCGATGACCTGCTTGATAAGAGTCTAGATTTCCAGCCACAGCTAGACAGACATGGAAGGAAGTGGGGCAACTCTGTAAACTGATTCTGCGTGTTAGCCTGTGCATGCACGCCCAGTTATTCACTCTCCGTGGTTGTAGTCAGGATTAAATGTGGGCAGTCAGGGCTCCCAACACTCAAGCAATCAAGAACATACGTGCACTCTGAGGGTGAGAAGATACCAAGCTCCAAAGAAGGAAGAGCTTGCTCCTGGGTGACTTTCACCTGCCATCCACTGTGCCACATAATACAGCCACTTTGCGTCACTCACTGAGCTTCACCCTGGCATTCAAAATCCTCCAGGCAAGAGCCTTTCTCTCTGAGAGTCATTCTTCAGGGTTCTGAGGATACTGGTCAGGATATGGCTCTAGGCCAGGTCGCAAAGACTCACTATTTAACCTAATCTCAGAATATTCCCCCATATGCCTCCCAGGGGCCCCTCAAACCGGAATGCTGGCTCCAACCTTTACCAAAAGGAGGAGGTGAATGTGGAGGAAGAGAAGTTGATAGAGGAACAGCTGCAGCGTAGCAATAACATCAGCTAACCTTTATTGACTACTATGTCACAGAGAGAGTTTTAAATGATTTGCATGCATTTTCTCACTAATTCTACTAATGTAGAAGGTAGAGACTAGTAGTAATCCCATTTTATAGGTGAGATAACTGAGGCTCATAAAGAATAAGCAAGTTGTCACATGGACATTAAGGGGTGGAGCGAGAATTCAAACCCAAGTCCATCTAAATCTGGAACCTAGAAGTCCTGTTTCCTCTGCCCTATGTGGCCTTTACTGACATTCTTAATGCCTGGAAAGGCCTCTTCTCATCTCTTAGCTCAACATCCTGCCTGGCATTACAGCTCTGCTCTGTGAGCCATTTACAATCCCCCAAATGGAAAAGATGGCTCCTTGTCCAGAACCGCCAGTTTCCTTGTACCTTGCTGAAGGTCTTTAAAGCTAGGATCTTATTCTCCAGCTAGGCAATAAAAACAGGTGTCATGACTTATATTCCCCACATATAGGTACCCACTTTATTGATAATATTAATAAAATAAAAACAGTGCCACACTGTATCAGTCCAATAGCCCATCTCTGACAGAGGTAGCAAGCCCAGGTTGGTGGAAAGACTGATCTTTTTAGGAGGTAAACATACGCACGAGCACGCGTGCGTGCACGCACACACACACACACACACTGTATTTGTTCCATAAATATTTATTCAGCCTGTAATATGCTGAAGTCCCTCAGGCTCTGGCAGTCAACCACAAACGATCCAATCACCTCTTAGAAGGAAACTAAATGGCATCTCTTTCTGACATCAAATAGAAATCACTTCTTAACAGGGTTCTACAAATGACAGACTTCAGGTGCTCCTTCCAAATTCCCCATCCAAAGTCATAGGGGATGCTGTCGCAAGGCTCCCTATGCAATGCCATAATTACCAGAAAACGGAAAACTCTGAGAAACACAGGGGCGGTGGAACAAAGTTCAAGGAGTGAGGGCAACTGTTGATCCATGCAAAGATCAAAGCTGTTCAGAAACCGTTCGTGGGTTTACACAGCTGCATGTTCCATGCGAGAGCCATAAAACAAACACAGTCTGGATGGGAGGGAAAGGTCTTGTGAGTGGGAGTGTGTGTGGGTGCTGATGAGTCCCCAGGACATCAAATGAGCTAGGAGGCCAGAGAGCCACCTCACTCCAGGGCTAGAAAAAAAAGGCCTATCCTTTTTTCCAATCCAGGACATACTTTTTACTGGGCCAAAACATTTCACCAATTCAGCCTTTTAAAACGTAATAAGAAAGGGGAAAGAGAATCATTAGCAAAGATGCAAAAAAACACCACCCACAAGAAAACGAATTGGTCAACTCCTAATAGCCTGAGCCTAAGAAACCCCCTGCCCAGCTTATCTTGTTTAGTTGCAGCAAACAATATCTGAACGAGACCCAGAGCTCTCAAAACTCCTTTAGGTGCTGAAATTCCTAAACGAAATCATAACAAAGCCATATGTTACCATAGTTTTAGATATGAATTACTGTACATTGCGCAAACACAACTGCAGCTCCCTGCTATCATTTGGATTCATTAAAAATAAAATCATCTCATAACCCTGCAAATGTAGATTTCTTTTTTTTTTTTTTTTGCCTTACAAAACTTGCATATTTCCCCTGTGTACAGAAGTATAATTTCTTTATGTGGTTGTTCTCAATGTCTTGAACTTGATATACATGTAATATTAGGAAATGAAAATAATATATATGTGAATTCCTCATTTCGTGTATTAGAAAACAATATGATTTGCTCATTAAAGGCGCCAATATAAATGCCATAAACCATGAAATTACCTTTGAGCCCTTCCTGAAATAACCAGTTCACAAACAAATGATCCATGCAAAAAAGGCAAGGGGCGATTACAATAATAAGACTAAGTTACATTTTCATTTCAGGATTTTTTTTTTTAATGTAGAAAAGTATTATTACCACAAAGCCAACATCTGAGGCAGGTACATCCAATTTATATAGGAAACACTGAACGATACAGGTAGATTGAACAAAATAAGTTCAAAATAAGGTTTTGCACATTTTCCAACGGTGATGCAGTATTCATATTTACAACAAATTATCCCACTTAAAGAACCTTACCTTTGGCTTTCTCCCTTCACAGGGCTACTTTAAAAGCAAGGGTGGCAAATGCATTTTACTAAAATAACTTTGGTTTTCATAGTACTCAGAACAAAGATTCTTCCCTATTAATAACCGAAAAAAGTTGAGGAGAGAAGGAATTTGATCCTATGAGTGAATACTCTCTGGATGAAATTTGCAAAGCCCTTAGTCCAGTGTGACCCCTTAACCAGCATTATCAGTACTGCCAGGGAAACTGGTAGAAATGTAGACCCTTGAGCCCCATTCTGAACATTCTAATTCAGACCCCCTGGAGGGGAAGCCCCAGGATGCGCATCCTGACAAGCCCTCCAGGCGTCCGGGTGTGCGCTGAGTTGAGAAGCAGCACCTTAGTCTGATGAGGGAAAGAACCAATGTTGGAGATAATGAGCTTATCTATAACCTCTGAGACCCTGCATGGAACCCCAGTGGCTCCTCCATACTGCTCTTCCACTCCTCAACATCTGGTTCTTCTCCATCTCAAACTTAAATCCAAGCCAGCTGATTTGCACATTTCCGTCTCAATTAATCCTGGCCACTCTTTCCATCCCACCCTATCTCATCTGTCAAGTGGTAGATGATACAATTTTAGCCAAAACAATATGAGATGAGACTCCTGAGTTTTCTCTAGGTACTAGTCACCAACCCTGTAGTAGCCCCCAAAACACTATGAAATGGGCCAGGATCTGGGCAGGGAATGGTCCATACTTTTGAGCAAGACCTATCAGGGAATTTAAAGCCTGTGTAAGTTCAAGGAGAAAGCCACATGTCTCCTTGGAGGCAGATCCTGTTCTTAAGTCATTCATTCATTTATTTGTGCATTTGATTGGTGAGTCATTCACACAGTCATAAAACAAACATCAATCAAGCTCTTAATTCTTTTTGTTTTTGCTTCATGCTGGGAACACAAAGCTGTATCAGACCATCCCAACTTTGTTAAAGCACTGACGTCTATTGGGAGACACACATATGCAAATCATTAATTATATACAATGAGGTAAGCACAAAATGGAAATCTACATTATGAACATAGAGAATGGATGACTAAACCTGTATGGTTTTGCAAACCAGTGCCACTCCAGAAAATTCAATTTAAAAATAAAGGAAGATCTTACAAACTAATTGAAAGATATGCTGAATTTTAATAATTTTAACCTGTGCACATAAAATGAAAAGCACTAAAACCTTTTTAAAAAGTATGGATGTTGGCGGTACTACTTTTTGATGAGAAGGAGTCAGTCATGCATACCCCAGAAATGAATTATAGAATGAGTAGAATCCATGAAGGCTGGAAAAGGGAAGATGGGTGGGTTCCAGGTAGTCATGGACTATGAACAGCAATACTAAAGAGCAAACAGGCTTTCTAACTGTGAGCTCTTTAAGGCAAAGAGTCATCCTCAGCGTTTTCCTGTCCCCTACCCAGCACCTGGCTTGTCTCTGAGAGGTGAGGGAAATCCAGAGATTAAACTGGACAGGTGGTAAGGGATTCATCAGAGAAAGAACTCCTGAGGCCCCGTGTGATCGATTCAGACAAGGAGAAAGGAAAGCTGGTTCCCCTGGGGATCAGCAACAGAGGGGTGTCTGAGTAGAAGGTAGAACAACAGGACTGTGTGGGGAGCCATATGCTAAAAGTGCAAGAATCCTGGAGAAGGTTGTGAATCCTTCTTCGAGTGAAAACAAAGGCTCTATTATGCTTGGATGAGGTCCTGCCAGAATTGACCAGACAGACATGGCTGGAGTAAAGAATGCTGACTTAAAGGCCTCTGGTCTATGATGGACTTAATAATTTTCCCATCAGTCTAGGAGGGGTTAAGAACATTCATCTGCCCTTGTTCTGCTTAGAGAAGAAGACAACTGACCCATAGATCACGGAACCACTGTAAGACACAGGGAAGAAAGGAGAGACAGGAGGACACACAACCCAGCAAGGTGGTGCTGAGACATCACATGAAATACACAAGGGGCAGAGGGGGACCGTTTCTCAAGACTTCTGTTCCTAAAGGAGCTTAAGCTCAGGAAAAGTGATAGGCAAGAGAGCAAAAATAATAAATCTTTCCAGTCTGCTTATTATACACCAAACAGCTCTGTGGGTGATTGTCCAATATCCTCCTTTTTAAATCTTTGCAGAAAAACAGAGAGGTAGGGGTGAGGTCCCCATTTGGCTACTGAGTTAACTACTCAGTGGCACAAAGAGGTAAAATTGCTTGCCTGGAGCCACACAGCTAGCAAGTGGGAGAGGTAGGGTTTATATGTGAGTCTGACTTCACAGTCCACTGTGGGTCTAGTCTAGTCAGAAAGATGAAAGGCTCAGATGCTTGGAGGATGAAGTGACTGGCAGGCTCAACCAGGAGCTGGTGGTCAGCAAGAAGTGGTGACTTTACCAGGGTGTGCCCATCGGGTAGTTAGTGCTGGGGAGGGTGTATTCATAAGGCTCTAGAATTTTCTAACATTTTGGCAGAAAACCTCTAGCCTACATTACTGGCCTGAAGATTCTGAATTGGAATCCTCACGATTTTCTAACCCATCCTTGAAAAACCTTACAAAGTATTTTGATGAAGTGTATATTCAATCCTACGACTAAGATCTGTCTGTATTCATTTAGCTCTTCTATGGACCCCTTTCAAATACTTTAGGGTAAGGGCAGAACATTTAAACTTAATGGAATTTCCTGCCATATTTTGCAGTGCCAGAATCGCTCCATCACATAAATAAATTTGGGAAGAACTTTTTTCTTCCTTTTTTGAATGATATAGAACATAATTTTTTAAAGTAAATACTAATTTTAAATATCCAAAGTCCAAAAATTAATTCGGACCATATAAGTACTGCATATGGATGTAATATGCATCGCATGCCTGACTGTAACAAAAATACTTGGCTCTGTCATTTTCTTAAAATTGCTGTGCTGTTGTTGCCATTTTATTGGGTTAATTAAGAGACCATAAAAATCAATTTAAACATGTTTGGAAACAGACTTTCAAATTTTATAAGCTGTGTTCGGTCGTTGGACCAAAAATGAGAAAATGACAGACATCTTTGTACTTGTAGCTTTGGTGTGATCATTCTTTCATTCATTCATTCACTCATTCAGCCATCCAACCCAAATCCCCTACTACGGGCCAATCGCTGGAACAGAAGTATCTCCTGTCCTCATAGCACTATCCATCTGTGGAGAGACAGAAAACGAAGGGCAGCATGAAGGTTGGGTGGCAAACTTCTCTGAAGGACCAGAGAGTAAGTGTGTTCAGCTCTGAGAGCCACAGCGTCCCTGCTGCAGCTACAGAACTCTGTCAGTGCAGCAAGAATGAGGCCACAGACAACTCCTAACAGACGAGAGTGGCGTGTTCCAATGAAACTTTATGGGCACGGCCATCTGAATTGCATACATTTTCATGCGCCATGAAATACTCTTCTTCTTTAGATTCTTTTAAAAAATGTTAAAACCATTCTAAGCTCGTAGGCCACATAAAATCAGGGGGTTTGTGGAGCCTGTTTAAACTGTTACACAGGGAAAGGCACCATGGTCTGGTTGACCAGAAAGAAGATGCTGGAATTCTTGGCTGATGAGTCCAGGGGCTCAGCAAAACCATGTTGAGTCAAAAGGCATGGCTAAAGAATAGAGAAGAGGAATTCCTTCCTTCAGCTGTTGGCCATCAGGCCCCTCAGCTCATTTCAAAGATGGCCTCTTGCCGAGTTCCAAGCAGTGGTCTTTGGTGACTCTCCCCGTTCCCTGGTGGCCTTGGCAGTTGGCTCTAAACTTGATAAAGTGCTAATTTTGCTTTTTACGGTCGTTGTTTAACTTTGAAAAAAAGCCAAGCCAATCCTTTTTGAAAATCTGAAGAAACGTTAACCCGCAGATGGAAACCTGGGGATCCAAGTTATAACCAGAAGGCAATTTTCATGGTCAGCTTCTAAAACTATCCAAACAGCGGTCTTGGACGGAAATAATGAGAAGCCCCTGTGTTATTCCTGCGTTCCTGGTCCTGCCTCAACTGCTGAATGTCAGCCCCCAGCCAACTCAGTTACAATGACAGACACATAACATAGTGCATGCAAGTGGCCTTCAGTGGGCAAATGTTCAAGCACATTAAGGTTTTAATATAATTATAATTATAGAACATGTTCAACCAATTAACCACAAATATGCTGTTTATCTGAAAGGCTGCCAACACTGTGAACTGCAGTCAAAATAACATTAGGCTGTGGTCCTTAAACAAAGAGTACACACTGAATCAAAAGAGAGATCAGAGGGAAAAGGCCAAAATAAATATTTTATCTATTATCTTATGAATATTTCCTCAAATGCCCCATTAAAACATGCCATCTCAACTTCTTATATATTTACTTGATGAAATCAGATTGAGTGCATGGCACTGTTGAAAACATTATAAACCAAAGAGAAAGACAGAGTAATATATTTTGTAAATCCAGACAGCCGAGCTCTCCTAATGCAAGTCTTAATATATTATAAATAAGAAATGGCAATTAGAACAATTCATAGATTTAAAGTATTTAGAAACTTTGTGTTACTCCTCAAACTCTTCTTAGTTCCAGCCTGTAGGAGTTTAAGCAAAATTAAACTTGGCCTTAGTCACTAAATATGATAAGCCTTCTCATAACTTTCCCCTAAGAAAGAATTAAAAAATAAAAACCTCATTGCACAATTTGTTTATACACAATTTATACTGCTGTAAAAGCATATTTTGAAAAGTGCTCCCTAAATAATTAAGCTATTCCTTTTACCATACTTCCTATATTACAGAAATCATTTTCCCACCAAGAATCAATAAGTCATCCTTCACGTCAGTCATTTTTCTCCATTTAACGGAATGGACGAAAGTCCGACACTGCAAGTTACATTACCTTTGAATTATGTGTGTAATTTAAAATTCAAAGTACTACACTAAGGAGCTTTTTAGACTGACCACTCTACACTCTCTTCATAAATATGGTCCCTTGCAGACCCTTCTGACAGATTTACCGAACAACAGGAGTTTGAAACCGTTCAGGCCGGGAGCCCTGCAGGAGAGCAGCCTCTGCAACAGGGCCCCACGACCATTCTCTTTCCAGAGGAAGCGCAGAGCAAACGGCCATACATCACTCGCCAGGAAACTGCGCTCTGGTTTTAGATGAATGGTAACGCTGCTCGAAAGCACCTTAACTTTAATTACAAATAAACACAAGAGTAGGTATGGACATGTCAGTTCAGAGCGTGCCCTAAATAAAAGCTGCCAGGATGATTTTTGACCAAACCCAGGGCCCCCGATAAAATTTCAAATGTTGAACCCAAAACAGGTGCTGTCCTAAAGACCCTTTTCATCAAACACATTGCAGGGAGGGAGGAACAAAGGGAGATCGGATCAATGGGAATGTGTTTTAGTGTGCATGGGCAAAAGTCACATTCGAAAGAATTACTGCAATAAAAGCGACTTTGTACACCTTGAACAGAACTCTTGGGTTGATGTGCTTCTTTTGACTATAAATGAAATACAATTACCTCATTCTGCCAAAAACAAAAATAAAGTGATTATTAAAAATGCTACTAAATATTCTTAAGCTTGTGATATTAAATTTCACTGTAGGTTGGCAAAATTCTAAAACAATACCTGCCAAATAAATAGCCTTTCTCTCAATAGCTCATATCATTTTATTTGGTATCTCCTCAAAAGAACCAGACCCTCCCAGGTAGAAAAAAAGAAACTGAGACTGTACAACACTGTGTTTTCAAATATTGGTTATTTAGAAACTAGAACAATAAATAGTTCTGATTTTAGAACTGGGGTGCACTAAGATAAACTTGGATCTCTTACGCTTCCCTTTGTTTATGAGGTGACACATTTACCTTCATAGGAATTTGGGATCTTTCCTGTCCCCTGCCACTTCTCACATTGGGACAGTGAAATCCATTCTTTAGGAAAGCACTACCTTGGATCGATCCCCAAAGTGGGTGGTTTCTCAGACCAATTCAATATAAGAGCTGGTGCCCTGTTCACTCCCACTGTCCTGAAGCCTAATGGTGTTTTGTTTTCCCCCTTTTTTTCATTAGTAAATAATTCTAGTGACTGTACAATTTCCCTGATGCGGAACAATGTTAGACCACTGGAGCCTTACTAAAAGCACTCCCGGACGTGCCTTTTTTGGGTCATCAAAATCCACTCCCCTTGCCTAAGTTTTATTCTTGCCAACGTGGCATTCCCAAGACAAATCACTTAAAAACGTCTTAAAAATCATTAGCTCTGTTATTCAACTTTAGCATCAGCATGGCCTGAAGCGCAGAAAGAAACAGACTGGCAAAGTCACGCTGCCAGCACCAGGTAGAGCTACCCCTGCCAACGTTGGTTCCCAGCACGCGTCCTGCCAGAGCCGCCTGCACCCTGGTCAGCCCGGTGGCCCGCCTCTCCCTCCACCAGCATCCCCCATGCCTGGTGTTAACGGGGATTTTGTGAGGAAAGCAAAACCCTCCTACTGGGTGCTAGTTTTGCACAGCAACACTCAAGAATCTCAAAAGTGTGAGACCTCGAGGGTAATTTTTTTCTTCCTATCCCGAGGATGATTTTTTTCCTTCCCAAACTTGTTGGGGTTTCTTCCTAAAATGCAGCAACCCCCACCCAAGTGACAGATGCTTGCTGGTAAAGCACTCTATCTGAGCAAACAATAAACTGATAGGACCTCTAAACTGAGATCCAGTGCGGTTACTTCAAATAAAAGGAAATTTCATCTAAGGGACCTGATATTCTGGGAATTTTCTCTCCCTGGAAGGATTATATCCAAGGAAGTGAGTAATCCTTCCACCTAAAGAGAGATGCTGCAAGTGTACAGGGCTCCTCTAAGACAGAAGCTCAGTATAATTGTTCTGGTAATATTGCCATGCGGAAGTATGCGTTATTAATAAGCGATGGACAAGAAGTATCTATATTCTCCTTCGGAAAAAAAAATACTGCACCGTGAACAGGCTTGTTCTCTCCAAATGCATTTTATTAAAATGACAACCACAATCACATCATCAAAACAAAAACCAGCCCAACCTAAATCAAATTGCTGTGAACAGAGCTAATGTTACTTTTCTTGCCATGAGGTGCTGGACCTCATCAGGGCATCTCAAAGATTTCCCTGAATCATTTGTTCTACCACTCAGTAAGGAATTTCATAGAGGTATGTGCTGCTTAAAAAAAAAAAAAAAAAAAAAAAAAGGTAAACAATTCAACAACATAGGGTCTCTCGCCAACTGACCAGGTACTATTCTTATTTCACCTGTTATATTAAATAAAATTCTAAAAGAATTTCCATTTTGTCGCTTAAAAGCCCTGGCTATAACTAGAGGTGACATACAAAGTAACTTGAATATTGAATATAGTATTCATTCAAAAAATTATGGCTTAAAATGCAAAGTTAAAAAATAATCCCCAGGAGTGTCTAAATTACAGGGGTTAGGGGGAGTAGTTAAATCTCAGAGACATGTTATGGTGTCTTTAAAATTGCTCGACTATAAAAATCTCTATCGGATGACAATGAAAATGAAAGAAACAGCTTCAGCGAAGACTTAGGGAAAATAGGCGGCAGTGGTGTCTTTGCATTCTTTAAAAACATGACATTACTGTAACACTCCTTTTCATGTCTTTGTGGATAATCGTAACTTAATCATCACTAACATAAAAGACAGGAAAAATAAGATTAGAAACCTGGTCCCATGAAATGATCAAATACAGTGTAGCCTTTTGGCTCAAAGGTTTGACTTGGTGAGTCCAAATCAGACGACGTGGCTTTCCTGACCCAGCCGCTGTCTTAGCACCAGCTCCGTCAGTGAACCAGCCCCTTGGGAATCCACTGGGAGATGCAGCACACTTTCTGCCCTTACACTGCTACACACTCACAACTGAGAAAGAGAGCAAGAGCCATGTGACAGCTAAGAGATGCACGTACTGTTGTTTTGTTAGATGTTAGGGCATAACACAGTTTCTTTTGAAATAAGGATCTCTCTCTAGACCAGTGATGTTCAACCGGTGTGCTGTAAGAATTTTTAACACATGCAATACCTGACTACTTAGGCATGCTGACCTCTTTTCCCTTAGACTGTCACATTGAAAAATGACAACAGACGACACAACAACAGCCGTCTGGTGTGAATGAATAAAAATTATACCTATTTTTTGTCATATCAGCAAAAATATATATTTTTCGGTACGCCGCAGACTGTTTTAGTTTATGTGTGCCATGAAGTAAGAAAGGTTGAAAAATCACTGGTCTAAACTGTAGGTGGCTTAAAGGTATGGGTATTGTTTGTGTTCTAGAAGGTATGATTTTCCAAAGGCCCAGACTCATAGGGTTCAAAACTAGGTGATATCTGATTAAACCCATGCTCTAAATACTTCAGCTAATATTCCATTTCAACAGACGTTAAGATTTAAGGAGAGGGATACATTACTTAGGCCAGAGATTTTCAACCTTTTCCATCTCGTGGCACATATAAATTAATTACTAAAATTCTGCATCACACCAAAAACTATATTTTCGCCAATTTGACAAAAAAAAAAAAAATAGATACAATTTTGAATCATTCACACTGAACACTTATTGTCATGTTAGCTATTGTCATTTTTTAATTTAACCATCTAGGGGAAAAGAGGTCAGTGCCCCTGATTAAACAGTCAGGTATTGCTTGTTTTAAAAATTCTTGCAGCACACTGTTTGAAAAAAGCTGGCTTCAGCATATATAAATGAATGCGTTTCAGAAAAAGAAAAAAGAAAACAGGCAGAAAAGCAAAGCCATGTGAAGCATCGAGCACCATTCAACAAAATAGAGACCCTGATTTTAGTTTCCTCATGGTGTCCCTGGCCATTTCCTGCATGTTTGCAAAGTCTCACGTTGTTTCTTTGAATGCAGGGGGCAGGACCGCTGTAGCTTGTCCTATTCCATCATCAAGCGGCCGATATCTTCTCAGCGATTAGAAAGAAAGCTCAGAACACAACTCCAGCAGGGCAGTGACATAAGAGGATGGGTGTCCAGCATAACAAGGAGTCATAAAATAAAACTGACTTTCTAACAACAACAAAAAGGTAGGAAAACTATAAAATGGACTGGAAAATCTGGAGATGTTTAAAATAAAGCAGGAATGAACTATGAACATTTCCAGTGCTGAGGGTAACAACCTAGACACAACTTAAACTTTTCTATGACACTTACATAGTTACATTTACAATGATCTAATTGGTATGAAGTATGCAATTAAGCTGTTCACTGACTCTGTTTTGTTTTGCTGTTTCCTTTTCATTTTAAAAGTTTGCCCAAATATATTGCTCATAAATCATACCAAAAATGCATCAATTAAAACCCACAGTCATGTTTCTTTTTAAGGGGGGGAAAAAGAATCAGGTTCTAGAATCCAACTTTCATATCTTAATTACAAAGACATAATGCATTATTTTTCTGTATCCACAAGAGACAAGCAGACTAATTTTTATTGCATGTGAAGTTTTCACTGGATCACAATATTATTAAGCTTTAAATCAGAGGATCAGTTCCTCGAGCTAGGTCTAACAATACGGGAAAGTAAAAGAGGAAAGAAAAAAAAAACACAACACCTCATCTGGGGCTGTAATATTTGCTGAAAAAAAATCTACTTCAAAACATTAATCAAATTTTTCGCCTACTGGGCAACCATATGGTCTAGCAGCATGTGAATCTCACAAACTTGCTGATCTTCTGTAACTGGGTGCGATTAATTACGCTGGCTGCATCCATCTCTTGGAGTTTCGCCTTGTGAAAAAAAAAGTATTTATTGCAACAGCTTTTACAAAACAAGGGGATGGAAATCACAATTGATTAATGAGCTGAATGGAAATATTTCCGTTAGCAGATTTTTAAAATGAATAAGGATTAATACCATGGATGGAACTGAACACACATCGAGATCTCCTTGTATTTTTTGGACCCCCAAAAAGGTGGAGGGAGAGTGGGGAGTGGAAAAGCGCTGGGAGCTTCTAACTTGCGTAATTCACTAGCAGGCTTTGGTCACAGGTAATCAAGCTTTAAACCGGTGAAGTAATAAAGAGGCTGGCTTTGCAAGACACTGTCCTGGGAGACAGAAAGCTTGTTCTTTGATTTGAAAACACAGATATTAAATACTCCATGGGCGAGGGACATTATAGGCCTGACAAAGAAGGTAAAGGAACGTGGGTCTTAGATGGAAGCGACCTGATTTGTCCTTAGCTGTTTAAGCCCAAAGATTGCTGCACCTGTGACCCAATTATTGTTTTAAGGCCCCTTCATGAAAGTGAGCACCTTAGAGTAAGTCAGAATGGCAGCAATGTCCTTTCCTGCTGGCTAAAGCTGCAAACAATGGATAAATGCAACATCTTTCCCCACTCACGTAGCCCTCATGCATTCGACTCTCTCTTAATAGTCAGAACCCTCTCCAGTGATAAACCATTACTCCCAACTTCCAGGAGCCATTTTCTTGATTTGCATGGGGGTCACTCTCCTTTTATGGCTGGTGGTCTTACAGGGAAGCAGAAGCTGCACTTTGCCCCTTTTCAGAACTGCCCTCAGTGCTAAGACCACCTAAGCAAGGCAGGCATTAATGACATCTTCACAAGCATCCTTATTTCTAGAAGATCAATTCCATTTTCTCTAAATAAGGAGAAGCGCTGGTCCCAATATTTGTCATTTGTTAAATACTTATCTCAGGAAAACAGACCAAATATTAGACATAAACAAAGAAATATATAAGTTAGAGAGATCAAATATTGTATCATTTTTACAATCAATAAAGGAAAAAGCTATAAAGACCAAACTTGGTAATTCAACTCTTAGGCCAACCTTTTTCTTTACCATGTCTATGATTCTTAAACTTTTACCATGAAATTTTGCAACGAACCTTGTTCAAGAGAATTTACTGTCTGTTTTATTAATGCTCACACAGTGTGCATGGCCAATATGGTGATTTCTCAGCTCGTCTTGTTTATTTGTTTGTTTTGTGGGACTGACCAGGAGGTAAAATCTTCTGCAGTCATCTGAAAAATGAGAGCACCCAGGAAAAGAGGAATAAAATTTTACAAAGCAATGGGTTAGTAAGTAACATTTTAAAAGATGATATTTCATCTCAAACAACTCATTTCATATGTAGTCTATGTTTATGTTAACATGTAAGTTTAGAAAGCTTGATGTTAGGGAGAGAAAAAAATTTTTCGTGCACCTCAAACAGCAAGCAGATGTAGGTCGGGGAGAGATTCCAAAGGCTGCCATGTAGGGTGTTGAAAGGAAAAAAATGTTAATTCTTATTAAAGTCATTCCACTTAAAAATCAGGGCCACTTTATTAAAAAAAAAAAAAAAGAAGAAGAAGAAGAAGAAGAAGCCAGTTTGAGGAAACCATCATCCAGTGAGAAGTAGTAGGTAATTACTAAGAAAGTATATTTGGCTCCTGGAAGAAAAAAAAAAAAAACTAATGGGAACTGGCTAGTCCAACTCCTCAAATCAGTGACCCTAAAATGTATACTACTCCCCACCATCACCTCAGACGATCTCTATAGCTCTCCTACCTGCAATGGTTGTTGGCTTAAAAGTTTAAAGAGCTAACAAAATGTTTTAACGAGATACAAATCTCAGAGATCATTAATCAATATGTTCAATGTTATTTGTGATAATTCATCATGACATGATATTAATGGGTTACTGTACCCTTCAGAGGTGAGATTAATGCAAATGAGCCGCCACAATTAACTTTACTGCTCCCAACTCACAGGAATGGACAGATGATTATAAATGACAACTATATGTCAATTACAATATCCAATAAAGTGAAGCTTAGAGAACAATCCATCTCCTTTTATTGCTCTTCCTTGATGTAGCTGAATTTAGCTCAACCCACTGTTGTCACAATGCAGCCATTGTTTGGGAGAGGGGAAAGGGTTTGACTTTTCTTTCTTCTTTACTTTTATTTATTTATGTTTTCACTATCTTAAAAAGTGCTTCAAAAATGTCCACGTAAATACATTCTCTAAAGGAGGAGAGCTGCAGGAAACCAGGAATAAATGCCCCATTCATTCTCCATGAGTTGGAGAAAATTGTATCCATCTTCAAATTGTAGCAGTAAGGCCAGCAAGGAAACAACCTACCCAGCTGTGTATAATATATTTACTCAATTAAAAAAAGGAAGACATTAGCTCAGCATCCTAAAAAGCCTTGAGTTTCCCTCAACAAAATTATTGGAGGATTACTTTGCTGAAGTAAATAGGTTAGAAAAGTGGGAAGGCGGGTATGAGGCCAAGGGTAGGAAGAGCTTTAAAGGTAAGGTGGGGTGCAGAGCTGCAGGTGACAGCTGTGAGGTGACAGTGAGAATTTAGGTACAGGCTCTGCCCAGAGTACTTCCATGCCTGTGGCCTTCTCCCCTCCGTGGACGGAGTGCTTTTTGAGGGAACTGTCTCTGGTGCAGACTGATGCACTGCAGGAGTGCCTCCTCGCCCCTACCCCTCCACCGGGACAGGTGCACCTAGTGGCTCCAAGCGCTTAACTCCCAGCTGCCTCACCCAGATTTCGCTGACACCACACCCTTCCCCGGCAGATGTCAGCTAATCACCGACTGCCAGCCAGCCAGCCTTGCGTCAAGCAGAGTCAACCATTCCTGCTCCTGAGCTCCCCAGGGGACTGGGCTCAAGTTCCTCTTCTTGTGAAACACAAGTCGCACCCCCTGCCCCAGATCCCTGGAACAGGAAGCCTGCCTTAGGCTCTGCTCCCAGGGAACCGAACTGCAGTGCAGTTTACAGAGACACACTCTGCCAGCCACTGAGTGTAAGAGACCACGCTCCTTGTGTCTGCCTAGGATGTTTCCCCATGTTCCTTCTCCTGCCAATATGGAGCTTGTTTTCCCAGGAGGGAACTGGACCTCCCTGACCCCCTGAAGAACCACAGCATATGGCCCCAGCCTAGGCTCAGGCTAGGCCAGAAGTAGGTGCCAGTCCAAAACCAGGGCAATCCCACTCTCCCTGTGGCTTCTGTGCGAGAGAAGGGGGTGGACACAGCTTCTCGGTGCCTGGGCTGTGAAGGGCTAGCTTGTCACTGGCCACATGGATCCCCACTCAGAGGGAACATCTTCTTTTAAGAGAGTAGATAAAGGCAGAGCTCTGGTGACGTGTTTGAGCTCTGGGAAGATCGAGACTCCAAATCAGAGCTGGGCAAACTGACCACGGGGCCAATTCTGGACAGCTGCCCTTACCTTGGTGCAGCCTGAGTCAAAAAAGGCTGTGCATTTTTTTTTAACAGATTTTTTAAAATATTTTATTTCATTATTTTTAGAAAGAGGGGAAGGGAGAGAGGCAGAGAGGGAGAGAGACATCAATGTATGGTTGCCACAGACCTGACTGGAGACCTGGTTTGCAACCTGGTTATGTGCCCTGGCAGGGGAATCGAACCTGCGACTTTTGGGTTTGCAAGCCGGCACCTTATCCACTGTGCCACCAGCCAGGGCAGGCTGTGCATTTTTAAATGTTGGAAGAAAAAAAAATATTTTGACACATGAAAAGTTTATGAAATTCAAATTCCGGTACCCATAAATAAAGTTTTTTTGGAGCACAGCCCACCCACTGGTTTACCAATTGTCTAGCCATTTCCCCCACTCCAAGGGAAGATGTAAGTAGTTGTGACAGGGACCTCGTGGCCCATGGAGCCAAAAGTATTTATTAGCTGTCCTGGTACAGAGAAAACTCATGGGCCCCTGCGTAAAAGTTTGCTTTTTATGAGTCAATAATGGCCCTTTCCATTTAAGCTGGTTTGAATTTGGACTCTCACGTGTGCCTAGGGAATATCCTGACTAATTCGCTGAGGAATCTATTCTAGGCCCTTCCCCTTGTTTCTCTTACCTGGTCCTCAGAAGTCACTGAATTCTTTGCTGAATGCCACAAAGTGTTGAAATGTTCATTTTAAAATATGTAAAACATATCCTCTCAGTCATTTCTACTGATATAATATTCTAAACTAAGCACTGAAAGGTAGGGACAGGAACATGTTTGTTTGTTTGTTTAATGTACTGGAAGAACATATTTAATTGGAGGGGAACTCCCACGGCCAGTGTTCTCCCAGATGCGAGAGCCTGTCCTGGTTGGCTGTGATGGGCCAGAACATTCTAGTCCCGGCGGAGGAACCTCAGGTGCACAGTAAGAACAGTGGGATTTTGATGACTTTTACAGAAGAGCAGAAAGAGGAGCAAATGGTTTAATCTCTTCATGTCTGGATACCTGTTTTGCAGGAGGAGATAGTTCCAGGTTTAAATTCCACTTCCCTTTTTCCCTTTGTCTCAGGACAGAACTAGCAATCACCATAAACACAGACTCACGCCACCTCCCCTGGTCCCATGGCCCTCAGAAACATTAGCTCAGGCTGGTTGGGAAGATGATCCAAAAAGGGACCAAGTTAAGACATGTTGTTCTTTGAACAACATGAAGACAACTTTTGTTTCTTACTGTAACCAACCTATAATGCTAGCTTCTCATAGCTCTGAGACACTTTCCACACATTCTAGCATGGGGTAGAAATGGGCAAGACAGCTCTGGGTAAATCCCAGCCAGCAGCAAAGGCCTTTTCTTGGGGAACAAAGCCTCCCATTTCAACTCAATCTCTATTTTTTTTTAGGGCAACCCCCTCAGTCACATGTCTCTCTCAAACCGAAAAATATGAAATTGATTTTATAGGGTAGTAGCTAACCTCAGAAAATAACTATGAAAGGTGCTTATTAATTATTTTTGTAATATACTTTGGGAATATTTCTTTTTTCAAAAAAGGGGAGACAAAAGTAGACACATTTTATGATCATATAAAAAGTATTGGATTCATAGTTTATAGGAGAAGGAAACTCACTTAATTTGCAAAACGCTCAATGTGAGGCAGGAGCCCCCCTCCCTCTATACACACTACTTTTCCAAGACTCCTAAATATGCCTTTTTAAAAATAACACACTCTTCCTGGCCTTTATTTCTTCACACATAACTGCCTCAGAGTTTTTAATATATTACAGCTATTTCAGTCTTCCATGGTTTTTCTACTTATTCAAAAAAGAAGTTATTTTTCATCTGAATAGCAGCTTACAGCCAACCTGGGTGACACCCTCATTCTTTCTTGAGAATGCAAGGAGTTGTCACCAAGACACCTGATATTACCTCAGGTGATGAAAAGACAGGGGAGAAGACTAGCATCACTCAGATCACACTGGAAAGATGAACTAGTGTTTTGCAAGCCATTTAACACACAAACACACACACACAATTCACAGCAACTTTTTTCCTTTGGTCATCTAAAAAGTCCTAAGCCATAACTGCAAACTAATCAAGATACAAGTTAAATCGTAACAGATGCTGTTCCAAGTACTATGTCTGTCAGATCACAAGGAAATGCCCCAGAAGAAGATATCACAGATAAGATTATTCAAGGTGTTTTATTGTTCCCTTCCTTGGGAGGCTGAACACATTTTATTCCGCATGATTTTCGTGGAGGGGGTGACTTTGTTTTCTTTAAGGGGACAAACAAACAAACAAAAACAAACCATTGTGTGAAATCAAGTTATGGGAACAAACAGAACCATTTCCTTAAGCTTTCCAAATATAAGTTTTTGCTAATTAATTAATAAACTCAAGCTGGTTAAATAAAACCTTCTTCCAACACCTATTTAATTGCAGTTTGGCACCAACAAATATATATCAAAATTATAGTATTTCCCCTGACAGGAAGCTCCTTCCTTCCACACACTATTATGGTTCTCTGCAGAGCAAGGCAGAATTGCTGACAACCTTGAACACTGCTACAACAATATTACTATACTTGGCAAAGAAGTACCCTTGCGGCAAGAGAAAAGCTGTAATTTTGACTGTCACTTCACATTACACTAGATATTATTTCACTGTGTACACATGCACGCACTCGCAAACTCTTAATAGACTACAGTTTTCGCACTGCCTGCCTTTCCAATATAAATGGCAATATAATACCAGCGAACCGCCAATGGGATCCCGGCGAGAAACAAATGTTTTGCATTATGGAAACATCGTCGGAGGATGCCTTTTAAGGCATATTTCATTCCTTTGTCCCCAGTCACACCGGGTGCACCCCAGCATCAACTTCACAGGCTGATCTCTTTGTTTATCAAACGTATTTCCCTTTTTCTGACCCCGTAGAGGACAAGGTTATCATTAACAAATTTTATGATTGCAAATATCTATGGTATCTGACAAAGGGGGTCCCACAGGATTCTTAATATTTTAGACAGTCTCCGAGTCTAATACCTGATACACCGAATCTTCAGATTTCCAAATATATTTTTTTGAGGGGGTATATTGTGTTTTTCTCCTCAAACAGAGGAGTCTGTCAAACAGCAGTAGCCTCTAACTGTGTCACAGCTAAGCCAAACTGGCAAACACAAAGCAGACCCACTAATTCCACAACATCTACACACTGTCCCTACCAGACAGCAGTGCCTGTCTCGGTGGAGAACCCAGCGCAGCATATGCTTCCTTCTTACGGAGCTGTGCTGACGCTGAAGCAGACTGGGCCCGTCTCCGTCTCCCGCTGTGCCGTCTCCCTGACCCCACCCACCCACCAGCTTTCATTTAGAAGATGGTATGTTAATACTCCCTGTCTTCATCCCAGGCAAGGAGCTCTGGGCTATCAGAGTTGCTCAGAATGAAGACCTCCCTGGATCTGGAACAGAGGTCAGGAGGATGACACACAGGTGGAGACATCTGCCACTTGCCCCAAGGGGAGAATGCTAGGAATGGCCCTGGGGAAAGGAGCCAGAAGCTGCCCGTCATCATTTAGGAATCTGTCCATCCTTTACACAAACCTGGTAAGGAAATCCACAGCATGCTTGAGACACAGGTGACTTTGGCAAAAAGACCCTTCTTTTCCTAGTTCATCTCTGCCTATCCCCTCCCTTTTCTTCTTTTTTTTCCTTCACATCACCACTTTGAAAGATTTAAATAGGATTTCAACTTGGTGCAGTGAATCAGGGGGAAGCAACAGCAAACTCTTTGCCCTCCGTTAAGAGAACGCATCAAAAGCTTCCCCGTGTCTGCTGACCACACTGAACTGAACAAGGTTCGCAAATGAACTAGAGCAAGTTTCCCATAGTGACACATTAATAATAAGTTCCTTATCCCATCTATCCCAGGCCATGAATATGTAATGCTATAAAATGAGTCCTTTTCACACAACAGAACCTCAGAAGTGAATAAATAAAAACTATCCATCACCAGCCTGTGAAAAATTAATGAGGGTTCTGAGACGTGAGGAAAAATGGGGACCAAGGAGAGAACGGCCCAGTTCATAAAAGCCTCCCTAACTTTCCGATAGCAAATATCCTCACCCCCACTCCTTGCCACACTTCCAGGTGAGGACGTGGAACACAAGTTTCTATTCTTCATCTGCTAAAGTCCATCTCACAGTCTTAAAGTGGCGATTCAGGCACACCACAGAGAGGTCAGTGCGGCACCAGCTCAGCTTCCGGTATTTTTGCTGCGACCCCAACTTGGGCAGTGGAGCTCAAGTTTATTTACTTAATAATTCATACCCAGCATACCTCTAGAAGGATTTGAGGTTGCCCACAGAAGTTAAGAGAAACTCGAGAACTGCTGGCCTGCTATCGAGAGACCTGAAGCACCGGGAGGCCTGGAAAGCCCTGATTTTGCCCACCTTCCTTTCATGTGGCTATGTACATGTGGTACACATGATTCAACTGTGCTTGTCACTTCTACTGTAATCCAGAATGCTATCAATACCATGGCTGGGCATGTGCCCTCTTCTAGGCTTGGTGCTAATGCTTTAATTCCCTCCAACTATGACTCCATTTGACAAACGGGGGATCCAGGCTGGGATGAGCTCAATGACTACCCGAAGTCTAAGAGCTGGTGGGAAGCAGAGCCAAACGAAGGGGTTTCTGTAGCTCCAGGCCCCCTGACCTTCCCACCTGTGGCCACTGGTTACCACTCATGAGTTGGGATGTACTGATAGTGCTTCGACTACCTCCCAGATCCATTAAAACACCTTTAATGGGAACTGCATGGCTGGCTGAACTGGACAGAGTCACATCACAACTTGCCACTGAGGAACCAGAAGCACAGGAAAGTTCATAAAAATCAAAAGTAAGCCAAAAAGGAAAACAACTCTCTGACCACTGTTGAGAATTTTATTGCAGCCAATAGAGCCATGGTGGAATTCTGTGATGTACTATTTGGGAGTCTACTAGGCATTATAGGAGAAGGAATTTTTAATTTCTCTGTCTTCCCAAAAGGGAATGCCCCAGGTGGGGCCAGGTCAACAGCAGAGGCCCTAAGGTGGTCTTAGGGCCTCAGCCCAGAGAAGAAAAGCAGAAATGAGAAAATCAAACAAGGATAAGGGAGGTGCAAAAGCTGATAGTCTGATCAGCAATTAAAATCCAGAGCTGGATACCCCACAGCCATTGTGCTGGGTAGAATACACAGCCTAAAGCCGGAACAGAGGACTAACCTGGAAAGTAATCAACCTCTTGTTTCTGAGGCACATGGACTCAAAAATCTTACTCCGACCAGTATCACTGAGTATCAGATGGGTCAACCTGAAGAGAAGGAAATCCAATCCTACCAAAATCCTGCAGGGCAAAATGACTCAGAAAAAGGACACTTAAAGGGAGATATGAACTATTCGTAGGTCTGGGTTTCCCACGGTCTGACCCTGGATCCTTGTGTAAGTTACTGTATGTACAAGAAAAGGAAGAGCCAACATGAATTCCTACCTCAAGGGAGTTTACAAAGCAGTAGGAGAATCAAGGTGATTTCGGAAAACAGTATGCTACACTTTTTAAAGTAACAAATGCATCAAGGACAGGAAAAGTGTTTGGAGAGTTGGAGGGGCAGTGAAAACCCTCCCTCAGCAGATGGATAGGAGTTAGACACCCAGGTATTGGAGGATGGGTTGTAGACACGGGCACTGCATTACAAGCAGAAAGAACAACAGGAATGGAACAGAAGCTTGGAGTGTTTAGGGAAATCAGAACTCATCACTCCTTTCTGGGTGACTGGAATCACCTCCCAGTTCTCCTTAAAGGCAGATCTGATCATTTAACAACTCTGCATTAAATTCCTTCTATGGCTCCCACAGCTTGAATGTAAAGAATGTTCTTTGAATGAATGAGCTCTCAGAGTACATGCTGTTCTCTGCCTGGCACAGGGGAGGTCGGGATTCTGTGGAAACATACTTCTGGGCAGAGTTGGGCAATGAACAAAGTGGCTTGTTCTGAATTCCATACCACCCCCAGACACGGATCACTTAGGAGAAACTTAGGATGTATAACAGTAGGTTGGAAAAGTAGGCTGAGAGCAATTCAAGGAAGAGTTAGAGGCTGGAAGTTTGACTCGAGGGTTACTCATGGGACATCATTAACAGTTTTCTTGGGGTGGAGGCAACCAGAGCTGTACTTAGAAGGCACTGGGCAGAATGAGGGGCATGGAATTGGGAAGACATGTTTGGAGCTGGAGAAACAGCTCAAAGATTCTGTCACTGACAAAGGTAGGGCTCAAGGCCCAGAATTAGAGTGGAAATGAAGGGGAAATGAATGAAAGAGATTACCAACAACAATAACACCTATAATCAATGACCATTTATCGAGATGCCTCTGAATTTGAGACAGGATCCTTTTGACAAACACTCCAGAACCCTCCACCTACCTGCAACTGACAATTGCCTTGTGGAGGTGAACACAAAACTAAGTGATGCCACCCGACTTATTAGTCAACAAAAACTCCTTTCTAATTTCAAACAACTGGCATGTGGTGTAGTGAAGTAAAACCAGCAATATCCTTATCGTTAGCTTTATCATAGTTGTAGTTATGTACAACGGCAACGTTCTAGACATTTCCCACTGCCTGTCTTAGGCACTCAGTGCTTTACATAATCATCTCATTTAATCTTCAGAAAGTTTGAAGTCATTCTGTAGACAATGAGGTTGGCTCACTTATCCATTGCCTCCTGGCTGGGAAACTGTGCACCACCTGGGTTAGAAGCTCTCCTGCTGCCTGACCCAGATGCACATAGCTAATCCCTGAAAAAATAAAGCTGGACAGGAGTGGTGGGCTGACGGAATTCCCCATGCTCTTTGGACTACATGAGCTGTGCCAAAATACCCCACCTCTCCTCATATGATTAACTTGTTAGGTAGAGTTAAGGCTGGATGATTCTAACCTGCTGCCCTACTCCTCTCTCTTCTCCAGTCTCACGGAACTATTCTCATAGCTGGAAAGACTAAGTTCCATAATGACCGAGGAGTAAAAATAAATCCAAGGACAAGTAACAAACCCCACCCCAAAGCCTCCTCCTCATTAGGGTGAACAAACACTCTTCCCACTCTACAAGGAAAACAATGAGAGACATTTAACTGAACTACTACATGGGCTCCTTGCCTAAGTCTAGATTTTGAAGAGTCTAGAGCAGTAAAATTCTCATGACTGGTTCCCAGGATCTTGAGAGACTTCCAATAATGTCTCAATGCTGAAACACCCCAAGAATGTGATAAACAGGGGCATGATCAGAGGATAAAAGAATGTGAGACTTCAGCATGCTGTGGTTTATGTTTTAATAAACGAGATGCTGGAAGCAGGAGTGAGTTTCCATGAGCTTGTGATTTCTTGTGACAAGATACACTCATTCCTTCGACCTAAGCAAAATTCCTAGTTTCAAATCTCAAACAGATTTGAAAGTCAGGTGAACAAGGAGACCATCTGTGGATGGGATAAGGTATGAAGTCATCAAAGTCATTTAAAAAAATGTAACTCAAAGTGGTAAGAATAGCATCCACAGCTCTATTATCAGTTACATAAATACAAGATTTAAAGCAATTAGTTTCATATTTATATATGTTGAGTTCCATAAAATGAATCTAAAAAACTTTCATTGATAATGGATTACCCCAAGTTAAAAAAAAAAATTGTTGAAGCCCCTAAAGACTGATAGAAGTGTAAGATGATGAGGTCTTTCAGAGCAACTCTTTTAAATGAACAAAAACAAGGAATATGAAAGCGAATCTGTTTCAAGTTCCGAGGAAAAGGTGCTCTAACTGTTCCATTCCTGATCTTTCGTCATGGATCGAGGAGCATAGAGCACTTTAAGATTCTTCCTCGGTTGGCTTTTATGCCCCATTTCAGCAGATACATCATCTTTAGAGGAGCCAAAGTATCTAAAGGCCAGACAAATGCTCCCAAAATACACAGGCCCATCGATGTAAAGGAAAGGATTTACAACCAACATGAAATATTAATTTAAGAAAGCTGTAAACTATTACAGCTGGTCGCTTTGGAAATGGACCATTCTGCATTTGCCATAGAATCAGCTTTGGGGCCATGTGAGCTTGGCTTTAAATCCCAGGAGCAATGTTTATGGTGACATACTGGGGAAAGCTTCTAACTCATAGGAGTCTCTGTTCCTTAATCTGCAAAAAGTAAGAGTCCACCTTGGAGGCCTGTATCAAAATCAGTCTTAAAAGGCATGGGAACATGCCTAGTAGGTGTAAGAACTTGATCGTTTGAATATCTCATAACACGGCAGCAGGTTAAGAACATGGGCTTCAGAGCCTGGTAGCCTGGGTTCTAATCCTGCCTCCACCATTTCCCAGCTGTGTGGCCTTGCGTAATTTAACCAGTCTCTCTGTGCCCCATTTTCTGTGTGATGGTCACAGAGGTGATGGTAGCACTCACCTCAGAGAAAAACTGTGAGGGTGATCAGATCTGATGCGTATAAAGTATATAGAACTTGGGAAGCTAGAGACAGTGTCTCTCACGGTTAGAAGACCAGGTTGTTTCCTGTATGATGAGAGATAATATCTTCCTTCAGGACCAAGTTTGGGCAGATTTGTATTAGTATTTAAGTGTTACTGTTATTCACATTGTACTCACTATTTACCAGACACTGGTCTAATAGCTTTTTCTATATCAGGACTTGACAATTTTTTTTTTCTGCGCAGGGCCGGAGATGAACTACTTTAGACTTTGGGGGCCACATACAATCTCTGTCACATAGCCTTTTTTGCTTTTTATTGTTTTGTGGGTCACACGAAAATTAAAAATTAAAAAAAAAAAAAAACAGGCTGTATGCTAGGTTTAGCTTGTGGGCCATAGTTTTTTCATGTCTCGCTCTTTATAATCTCAGTGATCTGTTAAGTAATTTTCAATCATGACAGGTCTAAGATTTCACCTGATTTGTAAAACTAAGGCATTAGCTGCCAAGTGTCATGGAAGCCAACGGAAGACATGAGATTTGTAGGCTCAGATACAAGGTAGTTTATTGTTCACAGAAGTACCAACAGCTCGACGTTCATTTCTGCGTCAGTTCTAGCTGCTCCTGCATCCCGTCCCACAGGAAGGGTGAGGCACAGCCCAGGTGGATGCTGGGTTTGCATCACAGCAGGGAAACACCATAAAGCTGACCAAACTTGCTCCTGAAGGAACATATCGCTCTTACCAAACGGGATGGTAAATAACCTGGCCCTCTGACAGTGGGAGACACTATCTCTCGCTTCCAATGTTCTTGGCTCTACAAAGGTTCTTGAAAAGATAGGCCAAAAGGAAGGCTTGCAAAACAACGAGAGACCACGAAACAATGTCTCCCAACAATGACAGAAAGACAATGCCAAAGTCAGCATTACCTTAATCTCTCCGTGAACTCGTCAAGCAGATTTCTGTTTTTTTAAAGTGTCCATAAAAAAAAAGGATGTTGGCAACTGTGAGGCTTAAAATGGAATGCCATCGAGATTGTAAGTTGGCTCTGTGACATCACAGGCATCATTTCTGCTGAAAAAGTGCCTTTAGTTAAAAACAGAAACCAATTTGTAAATGTGGATTAAATGCATACTCCACAAAAAATAACTGGTGAAAGGGGGAAAAAAATCCTTACATGTAGATATAAATGTTTTCTGACAGATGTAAATGAAAACTAATACAGTGACATTTTTCAAATTAGCCATTGGAAAACATGGTGTGTGTGCTCGTGCATTTTTTTTTTTAAACAGCCTAAGCATTTTTCAGTCATGTTGGCCCAGGAAAAGTATTTATGAAAAGGATAGTAAATAATTAATTCTACTGGCAAGGGGCTGCAACTCCTTTCTGCTTTGACAATATACGTTGAAATGCTGTTTAAATTATAGGAGCAAATTGATTCAAGAGGCTTCCATTAGTGAGCTGACAAACAGGTTTGAAGCTGGCTAATAAATTTTAGATAAAGGCATAGCCTTTGACGAAGATGGCAACTCTGGAGTGCCGCTCTCCAAGTCACCAGTTTATTAAATCGGTGGCTCAAGTCTAGATTTCTCCTTGTCTCATAACTCACTGTGTTAAGCTAGGCAGAGTCAAACCTCGGGGCCTGCCTTGTGTGCAGCAGCTGCCTGCAGAGCCGGGGATAACATACGATCCAGGTTCTCTTTAGTGTCCTTTTCCGGGTATCTATTCTATCAGGTTTTATAGTACATGAATCAAGGATTATTAGACCCACCTGTGACATAAAAAGTTCCAACCATGATATGCCTGGCAGCACCAAGGAATGTCTCAGGTATCCAAAAATTCTTAGTCAAAATCAAGAAATCATGCATGACACTCTTATTTCTGTTTGGACACACACTGTCCTTCGGCTGGTTGCAACCTGCTACTCTAGGGTATGGAATATTATACAGCTATTAAAAAGGATAAAGTGAAGCTGCATTCACTGGCCTGGAAGACGGACATCATGTATAATCAGGAGATTGCAAAGTGTACATCTTCTGGCTTTAGAAAAAGAGAATGAAAGCTTGTATGTGTGTATTAGGTATAGTAACATGAAGAAAGATGTGCAAATACACACAAACTATTAACCAGAGTCACCCTGGGGGTCTAGGATGGGAGGGGGAAGCAAAAGAGAGAAATTTAACCTCCCCTTTGTACAGCTCTATAATTTAAAAAACTGTCCAAATAAACCTGCATTTCTTTTGTAATTGAAAAATATCTAATACCAGTCAAGATGAAGCATGCATGGCTGGCTCAAAAAAATAGAACAGACCTAGTTGCTTATTCTTTTAATTTATTTGTACTTGGCCCTTTCAGGAAAACTTGTTAAGGACTGACCCATCTTTCTATCCATCCATATTTCCATCCACTAACCAATAAACCTGTCCTAGGAAAGGGGCTGACAGTATGCAGCTTTGGAAGCAGCTAGACCGGGAGGGCTACCCTGGCTGCACTCACTTGCTCCCTGGGTGGCTTGGAGCCATGCTTTCAATGTCATCCACGTGTAAAACTACTGCAAGCACGACAGTGGGTGGGTGGCTACCTCTGAGCAGAAGAAGCCACACTTGGCCATAATGACGATTCAGGCTGTAACAGTAAAACATGTTACAGGGAATGGATTACAAAAGAATTAAAATTTATACCTTCTGGAGCTGTACCACCTACCAATGGGCGGGGAGAGAAAGAGTTTTTTAAAAATACCGTATTTTCTTTTGCCTCACTTCATAATGTCACCTTTTAAATGGAGCCATTGTGTGATATCCCCAGACTTGGCTCTACCACAGGAAAAGTGGAATTTACAGATGAACATTTTGGAGCAGACACTTTTCTTCACGACTCATGCATCTGAAACAGCCCAGTTAAGTGGGTGAGGACATTTCGTCACAGGTCTCTGAAAGAGGACACTGTCACCCAGTCTACTGCCCATCTTCATGGGCTTGGTGGACAAACCCACCTGGGTTTCACTGCCCATGACTGTGTGCTCAACAGCTGCTCAGGAGTCCCGGAGGCCTCCGAATCCTGCCCCCAGGGAAGATGGGGAAAATGCATTCAGGATGCCCTCCCTCGTTTAGGAATATTCATTGACACTTAACATCCACTTTTCCATTTTAATGGGCTACAAAATAAAATATCCAAATTGTGCAAATGGAGAAAATGAAGTGAAAAGTTAGAGTTATTCATTTTTAATTAAGTTCCTAATTATGTAACAACCAAACAAGCAATTAATTTCCGCATGGCTACATTAAGCACTCCACACTTAAATGAGGCAGAAAGAACAGCTAAAAAAATGTATTTTCTTTCTCAGATAAATTTAAGATACAAAATTGTGTGTGTGTGTGTGTGTGACACAGAGGGAGAGAGAGAGAGAGAGAGAGAATGGAGGGGGAGAAAGAGCTGTGTATATGGATAAAGGGAAATGAGAAGTTGGATTTATTGAGTGCGTATTATGTAGTAGGTGATGTTCAAAATAATAGGTCTAGCTACAGTAACTCAGTTAATCCTCACAAAATCCAATGCAGTGGGTACTCTCTTCCTTCCATTGGGCTGTCAAGGATTTTGATGTACAGAGAAATCAGGAAGCTCCCCTAAATCCATACAGTTAGTCATTGCAGACCCAAGACTGGACTGTGGCAGTCACGCTGCAAGAGAGCCGTGCAGCAACCACCGTGCAGTCCTGCCTCCAGAGAAAAACAAGTATGAGAAATAACAAAGGCAGGCCCAGGAGGCTATGGGGGAGAAGCTACCAAACTTTCTGTAAAGACCCCAATAGTAAATATTTTATGGGCTTTATGGGTCACATGGTCTCTATCCCACCATGTAACTCTGTTGTCATGGTGCAGGAGCAGCCACAGACAACAAATAAACGAGAAAATATGAAGCTGTGTTCCAATAAAACTTATTTACAGACGCTGAAATTTGATTTTCATACAATTTTCACGTGTCACAAAACATTACTCTTTTGATTTTTTCCAAACATATAAAAATGTAAAAAACATTGTTAGCTTATGAGCTTTACAAAAACATATGGTGGACCAGATTTGGCCCACCAGCCATGGTTTGTGGACCCCAGCATTAAAGGCGATGTGATGTAGGGGCCTGTGCTTGCCTTCAGCGTAAGAGAAGCCTGGGGTTGAGCTCTGGAAGTTCCTTAACAACTCCATGCCTCAGTTTCTACATCTGTAGAGTGGGTATGACAACATTGACCACATCATTTTGTTTTGAGAATTAAGTGAAACTACACACGTCTTAGGGCTAAGATTGCTCTGGATACATGACAGACAATATTTTTAGGTATGCATTTAATCAACAAATCACAAGTTTGGCTGGTGTGACTCAGTGGATTAAGTGCCAGTCTGTGAACCAAAGAGTCACTGGTTTGATTCCCAGTCAGGGCACATGCCTGGGTTGTGGGCCAAGTCCCCAGTAGGGAGTGCAACAGAGGCAACCACACATGGATGTTTCTCTCCTTCTCTCTCCCTCCCTTCCTTCCCCCACTCTAAAATAAATAAATAAAATCTAAAAATAAATTTTTTAAAAATAATCAACAAGTCACTTATTGAGTCCCTTAGCTATGCCAGGAACTGTGGATGAGGCTGTAAGAAAAAGACCGAACTTTCTGCCCCAAGGCGAGTGGCAGTCTAGTGGCCAGTTTCCCAAACGTGAAAGCAACCCAACTTTCACCATGGGCAGGCGTGGCCCGCTGAAGGCTGGGTCAAAAAACTGGGTGCTGCGCTGCTATCAACCGGTTCTGCCCTGTCACCCGCTTGAAGTGTGAGAGGAATCTCAGGGACAGGAGCACACAGAGATGGACACTATGCGGCTGTAGATATCAAAGAACTCACCCCATTCGGAGGAGTATGTCAATAAGTGTGATTCCTTGTGTTCCTGGGTGTGTGAATAAAGGAAGCAACTAATGACAAGAGGGGAAGAAGAATAGCCAGAACAGACCTCACATGCTTTAAAAGAAGCCACATGAACAGGATCTGTGCTCCTGGCTAAGGGCACTCCTGCATGTGTTCCAAAAACCCAGCTAGTCTCAGTCCCTAAGATTCACTGGAATGTTTCTTCCTATCCTAAAAAAAAAATAAATAAATAAATAGAATGATTGGGAAAATTTAAAAAAATAAATAAACAGAAAAGTTGTCCTTTGAACATGGCATGTAAGAATGAAACTCCTTAATTCGTCTCTCAACACCCTGATGGGACAGCCTAAAATAGCCTTTCAGACCAGTCACCAGGGGAAAAGTTGCCTTGTACATTATAACTCACCTTCTCCCAAGCGGGTCCCTGGGGTCCTCCGTGATGATGAGCAAATTAATGCCAAATGTCACTTCAGAATGATCAAGGCCCAAGACGTGACCTCTGTTCCAGCACTCACAGATACACTTGAGGCAGATGGCCAGAAACTAGCTATCGAGGGAGCGAGGCCTATTTCACAGCACCACAGAACACAGGTATCACAGCCAAGGCACGCTCCGCTGCTGCGTTAAGGGTCAAGTCGTGAGATGGCACGCATGCTGGGGTTTTAAAGGCTGAAGCACAGCAAGGCTGTGTGCAGGCTGGCCAGGCCATCCCGGGGGAGAGGCGCCTACAGCCTGGATGCTGGTCTGACTGGAGGTGGGTGGGCAGGGGAAAGCTGGTATCTTTCCTACTTACTCTGGGTACTGGCAGTTAAATCTCAGGGGACTGGCAGTTAAATCTCAGGGGAGTCTTGGCTCAGGCATTCCCATTGGTAATTATAAATCTGAAAATGATGATCTATATTTGAGTGGAACAAAATGGACTAGTGGTCCTTTGTTTTCTTCTCTCCATTTAAAGCCCCTACCACCAAGTCTCTCTCTGCAAAGCTATGAAATCTTACTTTGAATAATAAATTGACTGGAGTCAACGAGGGCTCATTTAGGAAGAGTTTAATCACTACAGGGCTGTAATGGACATCTTCTGTTTGTACTCTCCTGCATCCATACCTGCTTCTGACAACAGAAATCACCTCCCCCTACCCGCACACACGCGTACACATGCCATGCACTTCTGGGGATCCTGACCCTAACTGCTGAGTCAAGAGGCGAGCGTGTAACCAGGCTGGACCAATCAGAAATGGCTACTGTGATTGATTCAGAGAGCCATATAGCTCAGGTAGATCCATTCTGAGTAAAGGCCTAGGCACTGACTGGAACTACTGGGGGGAAGAATCCTTGGTGAAACAATGCTGGCTTGCCATTGTGCGGAAATGGCTGCCCAAAGAAGGCCCACGTACAGACTACAGCCAAGAGACAGAGAGGTAACAGGGCCTGACGAAACAGTTAAGCCTCCAAGTCCAGATGGGCTAAATATTGTTCTTACTTATTGTTGGATAGTTTTTCAAAAGCCCTCAGAGATGATGTGAATAGCTTCCCACACCACTGCAAGAATGGCATCAACTCCCACGTTCATGACCAACAGGATAGGGCGTCTACAAGCAGCTGTGCTCTCAGCCTGTCACCTCCCCACAGCCCGGACTGGCCTGTCATTGAAGGCACAAGACTTAGCAGCCCCAAGGCCTATTAATCACAGACCATCTGCCTTCAGTTCTAAATGTCACTCCCCCTAATGCCTGCCCCTTTCCCCTTGCCTGGCCCTCTCTTAGTGCTTTCATTGCATGACACCTTCTGTTAAGAGGAATTTATGCCTATCTGCAAGAGCATCCTGGGGACTGGGCGGTGTGGAAACAGCCAACTGAATGGCTGAATCTGCCCCCATATAACCTTTGAATTCTCAGCATAGAGCCCAGGGTTTGCCCCTGGCTCATATAGCTGATCCTGAATACAATGTAATGAATGAATTTACAACAAACAAAACAAAGGGATGTTTCCAAATACACTGAAGGCCCCTGAAGGCCAAAGGGATCTTGTATAGCCCTGAGTCCTCTGACAATAGGGCCAGCCAGAGTACTCTGTACCTAACAGATGCTCCATATACCTTTGTTGAATAGAGGCAGATGTTTCACCATGACTAAAAAGCACTTTTCAAGTTCACTTACAAACCACTGGTACTATTTATAATGTACTGGGGGAGGAGGAAGGGAGGACGTATACTCCCTATTATTTTGATTTCTTTAAAGCCTAATCAGATATGATGAGGCCTTGGGCTCTACTGGGTCTCCCAATTTGCATTATTGATCTAAAATATAACTTACACAGGCAAATTCTGAATGCAAATGATCAGAACTGGTAAAGAAAACACATAGAGAGTTATAACCACGATTCTACAAGGCTCTGCATTATATCATTGTGGAGCTGAAAATACATCATGCTTTGGAAATGGTGATATCACAACTGTGGCCATAAACTCAGATCTGAGAACTGGGGCTTCCACAGCCTCTTTGTTCCCCAGCATGTAGTTTCAATCACATATTTTTCCAGAGTTAGAAGGTCCAGTGATTGCAATTAGGCATGTAAAAATACATACTCAGCTTAACACAAAATTAAGGGGGAAAAATCATTGTATAAGAAGAATGGAATTTGGGTGACTTTCTTTTTATCCATTTTCTTTTATGTAGTTACGACAACATCTTTTAAATATAAAGCACTTCCCCTCCCACCACAGCCACCAATTACTGGATGTGGAGTCTCTGGGGAGATTTTATTAACAGGGCACTAAGTAGATGTAGCAGTTTTACACCAGTTAGACCTGAAAAACTGCAGATCCAGCTGCAAAGATCACAACCAAAAAACGGCACTTCAGCAAGAATGACAACATCAACATCTGAGCAGTACAGAGAATCAGGAAAGAGGTGAATCAGAGTTTACCAAGGGTAAACTCCTAGACAGAGAAGGTAGCCAGGAACTTCCTAATTGAGTCATCTGCATGTATAAATGATCCCCACAGCTGCTTTTGATGCTATGAGTACAGGAGAAAGTTATTAGACCACATGCATGGCAACAAGAAAAGAAAGAAATCACTACTCAGGTAGAGTCCTGGGCCAAAAGCAGGCCCCACAGATTACAGAAGACAAAATGATGTCACTTCTTGCAATACCATATGGATGTCCTGGGAAGATGCTAGCGGTGCTGGTGAAGGATGGCCACCCCCTTTCTAATGCATCCCAATTGCTAAGGAGAGATTCAGAGCACAAACCTCGCTTCACATTCTAAGCTGTTGTTGTAATTTCTATGATCCTTCATGTCCTCCCCTGGAAAACGGAGACAATTCCACCCATCTCGTAGGAATGCTAGAATAAATAAACAGGGCTCTATGCAGAGCACGTAGCACAGCATCGGCACCCGGCAGACGTAAAATAAGTGGCAGCTATTATGACAGTCATCAGTATCATCATCACGTCACTTAGGGTCAAGGTTGACTTATGACCCTCAGTCTGAAGGTTGATTATCACACTATTAACATATTATGAATTACAAATGAAACAGACCCACATTAGCCCAGAAATGAACTTTTTTTTCACAATCCACCCATTAACAAGGAGCTCCCAGGAATTTATATTAAATTCTTTTGATGCTATGTTTTTAGACACCGGACTTTTCCAATATGTCCTTGGGAGCTTTCTGCATTAAAAGGGGGAGAAGTTAAAGAAAAGTGGCTAAGTTAATTATATATATGGTCAATCTTCAAGTTTCAACTGAGTTTCATTTTTAATGATGTTTCTTCAGACAAAAATGGTACTTTGTCATCAGGCAAAATCTCATTCTGACTAATGCGAGACTCCATGGTATGTGAGGGATGCTAACAAGGCCATTCCAAGTCTAACGTAGCCCACACCCTGGAGACATGAAGGGGGGAAAGAGGCCTGACCCTAGGCCATTCCTCTGGATAGATAACAGTTCTGGCATAGCCCAGGAAGTACAATGCTTCTTCCCAGAGGAGAGTCAGTTTTCAGGTAGAACCTGGAAGAGAACACAACTCTTCTAGACAAGAGCAGTTTAAATGTCCTTTCTATTGCCCTACCATCAACCATTGCTGGTCAGAACTCAGTGAACTCAGACTCACTCAGCATGTACATAAACAGCAGGAGGGCAGCTTTTTATATAATGGGGGTTATAATTGGGCAAGTGGAGGCTGTGGATTATTCATATATGACAATAAAGGATCAACAACCGAGACACCACCAATCCAAGTACAAACAGTGTGGAAGAAGAAATTCATGAGGCCCTCGAAAAAAGATCAAAAGAATCATCCAGACAAGGAACCCCAGGTAAGACCAGAATGAGGAGCTATGTTCTTAGCCACAATAAGGTGCTCATCCGGTGTCTTCATTAAGAGAAGCTAAGAGGATTTATCAGAACATGTACAGTAGCTATGAACATGTAAGATTAACTGTGGCCGAATTGCATTGTGAAATCCAGTTGGTCCTCTTCTTATCTTCTCAAAGGTGGAGAACTCTGTTAGGTTATTGTAAGCAAAATATTGGTACCCAGGGTGAATATCCAGCCTTAAAAAATGTGAAGCTCTACCTTATTGAGATTCATTTCTCTGTGAGCCACACATTACACAGACCTACAGCAAAAAAAAAACAAAAAAAAAAACACTTTCCACAGAATGAATCCAAGGTGATCAGCCAGGGATGCACTATTGACAAAACGAAACATGCGGGAGGCCACAGTTTAGTCAATAAGACATGGAATATACTTACCACATGTACTCAAATGATTGACAGGTGTTCCTACTTCCTAATGCTCATTGATGATGTTTTAATAACCACACCAGCTTATTTTAGAACACATTATCTTCCAGGTGAAATTCTAATAGATATTTTTGAAAGTCATGCATATTGTCATTTCAGTCATCATGGAAATATAACATAATTTAGATAGAAGTCACACTTTACCCTATAAGTCCCAGAGAGAATATGTGACGCACAACACAAAGATGATAGCAAATCTCCTTCCATGACTGTAGTATCAAGTTGACATAGAAATAAAAACCTGAGTTATCATATGAAGGGATAATTTATATGACTTGCACATGACATATGCCCTATAGTACCTAGAATAAATATGGATATAGCAATAGACAGAAATCACTGTGAATGATATATCTTTATCACTCTCCTTTTAAAATAGTTTTAACCTAAAAGAAATAAAGCAGTGGTAAATACACCACTGCAGGATTTGTAAAAAATGGAATACTAAATGCTCCCAAGAACACTTCCAATTTTAATCAGGGTACCAGTAAAATTAAATTTTCCCAATTTCTTTTTTTTTTTTTTTTTAATTTTATTGTTGTTGTATTATATCCATCCCCTTTTAGCTCCCCTCTGTCAATTTTCCCAATTTCTTATGCTATCAACTCACCAAAAATGCTACACATGCAATCTTTAATGTTATGCACTGAGTCATGAAGCTAAATGCTCATTTCTTTGTATGCATGTTACTTACCATGATCTAGCTCTCTTTGGTAACTAAAAAGAGGTCATCTGACTCCATGAAATTTAAGGTATTAAGAATCTCAGATGAAGAACACTTATCCATTCTTAATTAACAACTAAGAAAAGTCAGTTGGCCCATTTATAAGTGGATAAACCGAAAGTGAAATAAAATGGGTGAGCCCACAGCTAATGAAGCAACCTATCAACAAAGCTTTTATGTAAAATCTAAACTTTTCTTTTGTCACCATGTACCAAGACACTAACCCTAGGAAGAAAAGCATGAGTCCATATTTTTTATATACCTCCTAACTGGCCTAAAATTGATATGGTTGAATTATAAGCTTTGAAAGTATTTAATTAATATTTTAGCCTTGTGGTTAACTTAATAATGATTCCACACAATATTGGTTGCTAAATCTTGTTAAAAGCCTGCTTCTCCAAATGGCCAATTCCTTATTCAAACAAAATAACAGAAACAAAAACAAAAAGCAAAACTCACTAAATTCCTCCTAAAAAGTTCAAATTCCTCCCTGGCTGGTGTGGCTCAGTGGATTGAGTGCTGGTTTGGAAACCAAAGGGCACAAGGTTCAATTCCCAGTCAGGGCCTGGGTTGCGGGCCAGGTCCCCCATTGGGGGCACATGAGAGGCAACCACACATTGATGTTTCTCTCCCTCTTGTTTTCACTCCCTTCTTCTCTCTCTAAAAATAACTAAAATCTAAACAAAAGTTCAAATTCCTAAATTATGCGTTTACGTTCTTCCTCAAAGGCATTTAAAGTCTTCCTGAAGCTGATCCCAACTCACTTTGCAATTTTCTTGTACCTCCTTTAGAACATAAACTCCAAAGAGGGGTCTTTGTTTTATTCCCTGCTGCATCCCCAATGCCTAGAACAGTGTGAAGAAACAATGAATGCCACATTTTATTGAATGGCTAAACAAGGATTTGAGTGAATACAGTATTACCCTAGACCTAGGGAAGATGGACCCTGTCCTAGTCCCCAACCTTTAAAAAATGCCATATATGAAACTCTCATACAATGAATTTATTGGAAAACACATGAGTGCCTTCATCACTTGAGATGCACTTCTGAGCACTGGTATGGCATGACATGCGACCCTAAACACCTACTCCCATGTGACACATGACCCTAAATGTCAACTCCCTAAAACTCATCAGTCCCCAGAAAATTGAGACCCTACATCCCTTATCCATGTTCTGGAAAGAAATGACCACTGTATCTGAATGTCCTGATGGTTGGGGGGTGTGCCATTCCTAAAATCAGACATAGAAAGTGTTTCTGGGTTCCAGGAGAATTTCAGTCTTACAAGCTTTTAGATAACAGAAAAGATAAATTAATTAACTTGTCAAATTCTTTCTCTTAAAAATTCTTGGATAGTTAAGTGTCATATCCCAGAAGTGCATAGTATCCATTCTCTTATGTTTCGATTCATGATTTTAGAGGTACTTACAGACTAAGCAGGTATTTACAACAGGTGCACATGGCAGCCAATAGTAAAGCATTCGTATCACTCTTAAATGTCTGTATTTGCATAAAGCATCATACCAGTTTTCTTTGTCAGCCACCAGAAAGGTATTCTGTGCTGGAATTAATTATATATAGCTCTCCTTTTATTAAAAAAACATGTTATATTATTTAACTAAATTTTCAAAATTATAAGCTTTTAGTTTAAATAAACTTAATTTTCAGTTTAATATTTGATTTATAAAGACAAATATTTTATGACTCAATAAAAACGTAGATGATCCTTCACTATTACTTTAGTTTTAATTTAAAGGTTAATGTATAACTTGGAAAATTTTAAAAGAGAAACAACTTGAAAGTTGAAACCACTTGAAATTTTCAACTTCTTCTGTTTATTTTAGTTTACATTTAGATCATCATCATTTAAGTCAATTGTTATATATTTTAAATTCTATTTTTTCACAGCAGAAATAGCATATCTATAAACATCACTGTACAAAAATTTATGGGTCTATCTTTAAATATATCCTTAAGATGTTCCCTAGATATGAAAATCCTAGGTGAAAAACATAGGTTTTTAAAAACTCTTGATAGACATCACTAGATTAAATCTCAGAACTGAAATACTAAGTTGTACTTCTCTTCCACAGTATTAGAAATACCCACTTATGCAATAATACTCCAACACTGTTATTAACAGTTTCAACCTTTGTTAACTATACATGTATAAAAGTTGAATACAGTCCCTATTCTTAAATTTTTTGGCCCTGACTGGTGTGGCTCAGTGGATTGAGCACTGACCTGGGAACCCAAGCGTCCCTGGTTCAATTCCCAGTCAGGGCACATACCCAGGTTGCAAGCCAGGTCTCCAGCCAGGTCCATAGGTGGAGGTGGGTGAAAGGCAACCATACATTGATGTTTCTCTCCCTCTCTTTCTACCACCCACCTTCCCCTCTTTCTAAAACTAATTAATAAAATCTTTAATTTTTTTTCCCTTACTTGCTAGTAAACCAGAATATTTTTTAAATATTGGTCATTTGAATGACACTTAAGAATTTTGTAAATTGTCCTACTATTATTACTTGGGTTTGATTTTTTTTATATTGTTGATTTGTAGGAGCTGTTTATTTATTAAGCAGATTAAATATCTGAAAAGGCAGCTAAAAAATATCCTATTACTTACTCAAACACATCTGTATAGAAATTATTCAAGGTTGTGCTTCTTTCATTAATGTGGTGCTAAATTACTTTATAAGTTCTTAAAGATTCTTATTTTTGGCACGGTTGAGGGAAGGAATGAGAAGCTCCCTATGTTTCCATATGTGAACCCCAGTCACAGTGTTTGCAGGCCAAACATAAGTTTAAAACAGACAGGGAAGGAACTCTGTAAAGTGGAGATTTGTAGAGTGTGATAATGAGGCAAGTCGTTATGTTCTAACTGGTCTTAACTGTTCCATAAATGTTTCCTTTACTCTGTAAACTTTAAGGTCAAGATAATATGAGGAGCACTTAAAGAAAAGCCATGTGGGCCCTGGCTGGGGAGCATGCCTTTGGGGGAGGGGGCGTGGGGATCTGGAATACTCTTTAACTGCTGTATGAACACATAAAAATATTTTTTTTCTTCTTCTTCACCATGATTGCCAAAGTTAGGCAAAGAACAACTGGGAGGTATCATTTACCTTCAAGGTAGTTCCTAGGAATTCTGTGGGGGTGTCGAGCCCCACAAAAGGTTCTGTTTCGTCCATCAAAGCAGAGCCCTGTCAAGCACACCACAGGCGATGTGCTGGCTCTAGAACCTGATGGATGACACCGTTTTGCAAAGAGAAAGATCATCTCTGCAGGCATTAGGATTTTACACCACTTGTGACCTGTTAACACCAAAAGAGAGCGTGCCATTATTGTATTTTCCAGCAAAACTACATTTGCATTATTGACCCAATTTTGTAATCTCTTTGTAATCCCAGAAAATAGAGTTATCAACACATGGTTGAATTTACTGGTACCTTAAATTAACAGTGGAAATTTCCCCCTCACTGTTATTAATGCTATAATGTGACTGGTTTCTTTTTTATACAAACAGCTGATATATTTTTTCCTTCTTTAAAAAATTTTTTTTGGAATAACAATAGCTTTAAATTTACTAAGTCCTTCTTTTTTGTGTGCTTGGTATTTTATTACAGTTGTTCCAATTTTTCCCCCTTTGCCCTCCTTTACCCATCCCAGCCCCCACCCCCATTTAATTCCCACACTATTCTCCATGTCTGTGAGTCCATTCATACATGTTCTTTGCCTAGCCTCTTCCCCTTCTTTCCACCATTATCTCTCCCTGCCTTCAACTCAGGTCTCTTTCAATCTATGTTTCCATGCCTGTGGTTCTATTTTGTTTATTGGTTTATTTTGTTCATTAGATTCCTCTTATAGGTGAGATCATATGGTATTTGTCTGTTGCTGGCTGGTTTATTTCACTTAGCATAATATTCTTCAGTTCCATCCATGCTGCTGCAAAAGGTAGGAATTCTTTCTTCCTTTCTGCTGTGTAGTATTGCATTGTGTAAAAGTACTACAGTTTTTTGATCCACTTATTTACTGATGGGCACTGAGGCTCTTTTCAGCATTTGGTTATTGTAAATGGTACGGCTATGAATATAGGGGTGTATAAGTTCTTTTGAATTGGTGATTTGGAATTCTTAGGGTATATTCCCAGCAGCAGAATTGCTGGGTCAAAACGCAGTTCCATTTTCAGTTTAAGAAAATTCCATACTGTTTTCCACAGTGGCTGCACCAGCCTGCATTCCCACCAACAGTGCACCAGGGTTCCCTTTTCTCCACATCCTCTCCAGCACTTGCTGTTTGTTGATTTGCTGATGATGGTCATTCTGACAGGTGTGAGGTGGTATCTCATTATGGTTTAATTTGCATCTCTCTAATGGCTAGTGATGTTCAGCACTTCTTCATATGTCTATGAAGACATTGTATGTCCTTGGAGAAGTGTCTGTTCAGGTCCTTTGCCCATTTTTTAATTGAATTGTTTGCCTTTCTGTATTGAGTCATATGAGTTCTTTACACATTTTGAAGATCAAAACCTCATCTGATGCATCACTGGTAAATATGATCTCCCATACAATAGGTTCCATTTTTAGTTTGATATTTTCTTGATAGTTTAATTTTGAATTTTTTTTCCTTTATTTCCATTGCCCTAGGAGATATATTGGCAAAAATATTGCTACATGGGATATCTGAAATTTTCCTCTCTATGTTTTCCACTAAGATTTTTATGGTATCACAAATTATTTTAAAGTCTTTTATCTATTTTGAGTTTATTCTGGTATATGGTGTAAGTTGGGGATCTAGTTTCATACTTTTGCATGTACTGGTCTAGTTCTCCCAACATCACTTACTGAAGAGGCCATCTTTACTCCATTGTATGCTTGTGCTGCTTTGTCAAATATTAATTGACTGTAGAGACTTACATTTTATTTCTGGGCTTGCTACTCTGTTCTATTGATCTATGTGTTTGTTCTTATGCCAATACCAGACTATTTTGATCACAGTGGCCTTGTACTATAGTTTGATATCGGATATTGCGATATCCCCTACTGTGTTCTTCTTTCTCAAAATTGTTGAGGTTATTCAGGGTCTTTTGTGGTTCCATATAAATTTTTGAAATATTTGTTCCAGATCTGTGAAATATGACATTGGTATTTCAAAAGGAATCACATTGAATTTACAGATTGCTTTGGATAATATGGACATTTTAATTAATTCTCCTAATCCATGAACACAGTATATGCTTCCATTTACTTGTATCTTCCTTAATTTCTTTCTTCAGTATTCTATAATTTTCCAAGTACAGTTCTTTTACCTCCTTGGTTAAATTTATTCTTAGGTACTTTATTTTTCTTGTTGCTATAGTAAATGGGATTTTTTGCCTAGTTTCTCATTTTTATATTTCATTGTTGATATACAAAAATGCCATTGATTTCTGAATATTGGCTTTGTATCCCACTATTTTGCCAAATTAACTAATTAGTTCGAGTAGTTTCATGGTAGAGTCTCTAGGGTTTTCTATGTACACTATCATGTCATCTCCAAATAATGAGTATTTTACTCCTTCCTTTTCAATTTGTATGCCTTTGATTCCTTTTTCTTGTCTGATTGTTGTGGCTAGAACTTCCAGAACTATTTTGAATAAAAGTGGTAATAGCAGACACCCTTGTCTTGTTCCTGATTTTAAGGGGAAAGCTTTTAGTTTTTGCCCATTGAATAGGATGTTGGCTGTGGGTTTCTCATATATGGCTTTTATTATGTTGATCTATGCTCCCTTTCTTCTCACTTTGCTGAGTGTCTTTTTTCAAAAATGGGTTCTGGATATTGTCAAATGCTCTTTTAGCTTCTATTGATATAATCATGTAGCAAATATATATTTTTAATTTCCTTCAAGCATCATTAGCAAATGTGAAATCAATGGATTATTGGCTGGTATCGAAAACATTTTAGCCCTGGCTGATGGCATAGTGGATAAGGTACCGGCCTACAAACCCACAGGTCACTGGTTTGATTCCCAAACAGGGCACATAACCAGGTTGCAAGCCAGGTCTCCAGCCAGGTCCATAGCTAGAAGCAAGGCTAAAAGCAGCCATACACTGATGTCTCTCTCCCTCTCTCCCTACTCCTCTCTGTAAAAAATAATAAATAAAATCTTTTAAAATAAGTAAATAAATAAAAATAAAACATCTTAAATGTCACAGCCATGCCTTTGAAATGAAACATTTTTAATTACATGGAGGATATTTCACTAACTGGGCATGTCAGGATTCAAAACTTACACTATTAACAGTTTCGCCTACATCAGAAGGGTATACAATATGACCTAGTGTTATGTATAGTTCCTTTTGTTTATCTTTTTTTTTTTACCTAGAAAGCAAAGTTTCTGAAATTTAAGATATATTGTCTCTAACTTTATAGGGGAATAAAAAAATAATGAAAATATATTTAGCTCCTGTTTCAATAAACTAAAAAAAAAATAATCCTATGGTACAAATTGATTGTTTTTCCCAGGTCACACAGCAGGCAAGTAATTGGAAGGATCAGAAGCTAAGCCTTAGAATGCCAAGAGTTCCAAAAAGTTGTCAAATCATTTTTCCACTCAGCGCAGCAGAGCATGTGTGATCATTGTTCTAAATCTTTCCAAAAGAATCAAGATGCTGTGATCTAATTACGGAGCCTCCCAGTGAACAAGGAATGGGGTTGAGAAAAAATCCCATTTGGGCGACCGCGTTCTATTCCTCAGTTTTAATTGCATGGTTGCAGGGGAGCTGGTGGAGAGTAAACAGCAGCGCCTCCCACTGAGGCCCCTGCAGGTTCTCCTTGTAGGATCTACATTCGACCCTCGAGTTACGCAGTTTGAGACATACTCTAAACGTCTTCTGTCACTCAATCCCCACTTCCACTGCTCCACTGGCACAGATGGGTCTACACCACCTCACACAAGCTTGTAACTATCAAAAGGCAGTCAGTTTGCAAATCCATCAATACCGCCTGGTGCCACAAATATACCCTGCTGCTCTACAGGTTGCAAAAATTCAGTCATCGGACAGACCTGCAGCAGCAAACTTGGAAGAAAACTCATGATATGTGATGGCTTTATTTACCCTTTCAAAACAAGAGAAACACCCAGGCCTAAACCTTTCCTTTCCAAATATTTACTGGGAGATTAGAAAAACAACAGATGACAGCCATTGTGTCAACCTAGAAGAATCACAAAAATCCTTCTTTAAATAATCGAGCAGCCAGATGAAGACCCCAGGCCAGGAAGCCCCTGTGTGTTTAAAAAGTTCACGGGGCCGGAATTCCTTTGCGAAAAAATATAAAAGACATGGGGGTCAAGACCAAGGCTAAAAGTGCCACATGAAGAGAACTCCATGGACTCTCCTGAAGCAAATGTATTTAGATCCAATTCTATGAATCATAATGCAGGAGACTAGGGCTGCCCTGTATGGCTGTTCAGGTTGTACACTGAACAACTCCAAGAATCATCATTTACACAGACTACAATGTGAATGGAGTCTTCAAAGAGGGGCATCTGGGCCAGCCTACCACTCACTAACGTCCTACTCTGTTCACTACTCATTTTAGAATGAAGTCATCAACCATTCATTCATTTAAAAAACACTCACTGAATGCAAATGGAATGGGAATCTCATTCCATCCTGCAGTTACCTTTTTGGGTAGACACTATTCTTCCCATTTAGCAAATGGTAAAACTGAGGCTGAGAAAGGTTAATTCAACTGTCTATGGGGGTCACAGAGTTGTGTGTCTTCTGGATGTGAACCCATTATATTTCTCTCCTGGACTTAGTTGCCTGGTTTATTAGAGTAAAAACTTCCTTTCTCAGTGAAGACTGTGAGAGCCAAGTTCTTGGACCAGAGAAGCTGGAAGCCAGGGTCAGGGAGGATGGAGTGAGGGGAAGTGAGCTAGAAGGGACCAGCGGGTTCAGAAGTTGGTGTTGGAGGCTCACTGGCAGCAATTTCCAGTCTTCTGCTCAACTTATTTGGGACAGGCCTGAAGCCCTCATGGTGTAGATGACAGGCCCTAGGATTGGGAGTCAGAACCTATGCTCATGTTATGATACTATGCTGCCTTAAATAATTTATTAATTTCTCTGAGCTTCAAGTTTTTTATCTATAAAATGGAAATAATAAAATCTTATAGAGCTATTGTGAGAAATAAATATGATTATGGATTTATAGGAACTAGAAAATGTCTGACTGTCATAGATGTTCAATAAACTGTGTGTATTGTTATTATTTACTGTTCTAGAAAGCATGATTCTTGGTCTCTAGCACCTCAAAGGTGCAGGTTTCCCTAAGTGGGGTGTGCACATGCAGGAAGAACTTACTCTTATTTTGTGCCCCCTTTCCCCAAAAGGACATCAGTGAGTGAGTATATCACCACTTAGAAAAATGACTTCTCTCCCCTCTACTTAAGGAACAAGGAGAGAGGTGACCACAAAGGCTAATTTATCCAAAGAATTTACATCTGCCTCCCTCAGCAATATAGTCTCTTAGCATCTTTCAGGAGTTTAAGTCCTTTAGGTTTTTTCATGTATGTTTCCTTTTCCTGCCCACTGTTTTGGAAGTAAGAAAACCTGAGACCTGTTCTATAGGTTTATAAAGACAATGAGCCAAAAATGAGAAGGTGCAGTGGTAGACAGGGGGCAAACGTCCCAAAACAGTTATACCCTTAGTGGTTATGGCAAATGTTAAACAGTCTAGAAAATCAGGGGCCTTAGAAAGCCCTATAAGAATAACAACATGAGAGCTTAATGTAAAGGCAAGGAACGTGAAGAGGGAAGCTGTGGGTGGCATTTGAAACATGTTGGAAATGGTGCTGTAAATACACCCTGAACAATTCTTATGAAGTGACGCTACAAGTTCCTCCAGTACCCCCTTAGCATGCAGGCCAAGGTATGTAACTGCCAGTAAGCAGATGCAGAATTTTCAATATTCTGACTGGAACTGAGAAATGAGGGGACTGCATCTGATGCTTCCCCAGAGGGTATGGAGAAAGGGGTGTTGGAGAACTGCCCAAAGTAAGTGTCTTAGTGATGAAGCAGAAATGGTAGGTCTCTGTGCAAGAAGACAAATTGGATTTTTTTTTAAGTGATCAAATGTCATGGAAGACATTTTTTTAAAGACTATCTTATTGAAATCTCTCAAAAGTGAGCCCAGGTGACATGAGAAAGGTTGACCAGACGTCCTAAGTGAAAGGCTGGCTGTGTGGATGAGTTTGGTGCCTACCTGACATCCACTCAGTAAAATGAAAAGGGAACAACTGCTGAGTTGCTCCAAGGGAAAGCAAGGAAGGAAACGGGAAGTCTGCTTCCAGCCCTGCCTGGTGCTCTGGGTACCCAGAAAGCATGCTCCTAATTTCACCATCTTAAATTTCTCCTTCCCAAGTCACTACTGCATAACCCTTCCAATTAGTATGTTGGGTCACAGTTTTTAAATTCCTTTTTAGTGAGAGTAACATTGGCCTTGGTCGTGTACCCTATGACCACTTAAAAGGAAAATGATGGATAGGCACTGATCTACAAACCCAAAGGTTACTGGTTCGATTCCCAACCAAAGCACATAACCAGGTTGCAAGCCAGGTCTCCACCCAGGTCTGTGGCTGGAGGCAGGTGAAAGGCAACCATACATTGAAGTCTCTCTCCCTCTCTGCCTCTCTCCCTTTCTCTCTCTCTCTAAAACTAATAAATAAAATCTTTTAAAAATTTTTAAAGGTAAACAAAAAAGGAAAATGAAGTTTTATAGTTATGAAGTTAAAGATCTTATTTCCCTTGCTCTTAGGAAATCTGTGGAAAACTAATCTGAATCAACAATTGAACCAACTACTACTCAAACACGTTCATGAAATCACGGTGTCCAGGAATCTGAATAAGATGCTTCAAGAAATACACAAAAGTGTGAAACTTTCAGCAAATACTGAGACATGACGGTGTTTTTATACTATCAGCTCTGCTACTTATTAACCCTGTGATCTTGAGCAGAATATTTAACTCCTTAATGACCCAGATTCTTAAACCAAAAAAATGAACACAACAATAACATCTATTCATGGAATTCTGTCTAAAGATTGAAAGTCAAAACACATGTGAAACACTTAGGACAGGGTTTGCAAATAATAGTTATTAATATGTATTACACATGATTATGATTACATATCATTACTATCCTAAGAGAGTTACTGCTTTCTAACATGCTAACAGTGTTATGTGATGGAAAGATTATATACAACTACAGGAATGTGACCGTAAGCAGATTACTTAATTTTTTTGAATCCCTATTTGTCCTCTTCCTTATAAACAGGAAGAATGACAGGGATCTTGCAGGGGTTAAAAGAGACAAGAAAACAGATGCCAAATTTACCTTTGCTCTCTTTCAAAACAGAGCTGGAAAATTTGAACAATGATTCTGATCTAAACAAATGGTACTATTCGACATTTATAAAAGGCCTTCGTAAATAGATGATATTACTGCCACTATTTGTGTTTCTATCAGCCCCTATGCTGAATAATCAATAATAAATGTTGTTTAAACAAATGGTGTAATTTTCTAATCTGTGTTGTTCTAAACCGACCTTTACACCTCATTGCCATTTGTAATACATGCATAATTCATTGATGAAGCAAGAGAAATAAGGATGCTCGCCCAAGTAGCTCTTTTTGGGTTGTTTTTGATGATTTGTTATAACTCTATAAATAAAACAAAACTTGTTGTTTTAAGTATGTATTGTGTTATCTAGGGGTATATTTAGTGGGTAAAATAATAAAAGCTGACCTGCTTCTCCTGGAAATCTCAACATATAATTAATTGCTGGTAAGATTTATTCTAGAATTTGAGAGCCCTAAAGTAGAAGGAAAAATAAAGGCCACTGTCAACAGAAATGCTAGAAGAAATGCCTAAAGGGCAGAGTCATTTGCCATTTTCCATTTGTAGGAAATGCTGGCTAGAGTCTGGGAGGCAAAAAAAAAAAAAAAAAAGGATGATTCAGATGGTATTTTTGTTCAGGTAGAGAGGTGCAAGTGTGCGCCGACATATACATGGACTCCTCAATAAATCATAAATCAAGGAGTTTGTAGAGTTATGCTCAGTCAACTATAACTCCTATTAAATACCTCCATCTCCACCTGGACAAAAACATACAAAACTGTGTGTTTACACATATACATACCTATACTCATGGTTTAAAAAAAAAAAAAAAAGCACAGATAAGGGGCCTTCCAGAGCTAGCTTCAGTCAGCTCTGACTCCGGCCTGCTATTTGTTCACCCGCACACATTCACTGAGCAATAAACCCTTTCAATAAGGGAGACAAGAATGGGACGCTCCTCTGTCCCCAAAGGGCACCTCTGTGTGCTCCCTCAGATCATAGCTGATGACATGTCAATGAAATGGTGCTTGCTCTGGTCCCGGAGATCAAAATGAGGGCTTAACCTGCAATTTACTCTACAAGTCCCATGACACTTGCCAGATCTGAAGACTTCATTCTAATCTTCCCTGCTGAAAAAATAATCAAATACTCAAGCAAAGATGTATTGACAACTCTTAATTAACCATGCTAATGGGGGAAGAGAGAGCATGGATAAATGAAATCCACATGTAACCTAAAACCTTCATTTGGCCATTAATTTCCACTTCCCCTCCACTAAACCTTGCCAAGGCGGACGGCAGGATTATGCATGCTTTAACAATGGAATTACTTGACATCTATGTCTGCACCACACCAGTCATTTGTTAGACAAGCTAACAAGCAAAAAGAGTGGCCCAAGTGTTGCAAAAGTACTGGGGTTTGGTGGTAACATTCTTGGATCCTTTTGGATCCAAGTAAATAAATTTTAGGCAGCTTTTAGAATGGAGTTAGATAGAATCATCTTGCAGCAATAGATGGGGACTTTCTACTTCTTTACCTATCGTTGCTGCAACTCAAATGACGCGATGGGATGAAGAAGAGGCAGAGAGACAGGGGCCAGCATGTGTTCAGAGTTAAACAGTCGGTGCTTCATAATGAGCGGCTGATTGCAATGGACAGTGGCTGCAGGAAGGGAAAACAATGATGCGAAGAATTGACCAAATCAAAGGCAAGATGCGGGAGCAAGAGGCTTCCTAAGGGAGCAGATGAGCTGGCACTTATTGAGCTCCTGCTGTGTTCCAGGCCCCATACATACTGCACTTTGGATGGAAGGTGGGCAAAGAACACAAGGAAGCTTCCTTTTTCTTAATACACCTGGCACAGCCACAATGGATGGCAGAAGCCAGGGTCAGGAGACCATGGGCAAGTCAGTCCATCCATCTAAGCCTCAGCTGCCTCAGTTGGTCACCTGTGCATCTCTACCCTGCCTGGCCCAGCACAGGTACACAGGTAAGCGATTCTTACAATAGTAATAGCTTCCAACTTCGGGCACCACCAATGGGCCAGGCATGTTCCACAGACCATCGCATTTCACCTCGAGAACAAGAGACATTGTTGATCCTTATCTCTGCATTACAGGGGAGGAAGCAAAGGCACAAAGGGACTGAAGTCACCTGCCCAGAGGTGCATGGCTGGAAGAGAGCAGAGTTGGGAACCCAACCCAGGCAGTCAAGTTCCAGAACCAAGCTCTTAACTACAACCCTGGTATATCTGGAGCTCTTCCGGTCACGTGAGACAGACACTGTGCTCAGCACTCGTGTGTGTCTTTTCATTTACTCCCTGCAAGTCCCTACGAGTTGGAGATCACTACTCTTACAAATAAGGGAACTGATCTTGGAGAGAGGGGCAGTAGTAAGAGACAGGATGTGAAGGGGGCAGGCCCAAGGCCAGGCCTGACCTCCAGGTGAAAGTGAAGATTCACCTGGGGCGGCTTTGAATCGCTCTGTACACAGCTGCTCGCGGGGGACCTGGCCTCCGCCCTCCGAGAACTCTAGCACTTTATCACAATACTTTCTGAATTCCTTTTGCTTCTCTCACTTGCACCTTCCTCCCCATCTAGGCTGCAAGCCCCACCTCACAGCCATCTCTGCTATGAAATGTTTGTGGAATGTTCACCATTCAAAAGCCACATCCTGCTTTGCTGTTTGTAATTCTTGGAAAGATAGGGGCCGTATAAATAATCAAGCCCCAAATGTTGTTGAAATGGTCATTTTGGTTCACCCAAGTTTACACAAACACATCTTCCATGGTCTGATGTCCTCTGCTTGCACCGGGGGCCATGTCAAACTCCAGATGAGGCTCAGAGGGAAGTGCTGGGGCTCCCTGTCCCTTGTCACCTGTGAGCTGAAACCAACTGACTGAGCTGCAGTTTAAAGACTCATCCAACTGGAAGGACTGAAAAACAAACAAACAAACAAACAAAAATCCCTCACCCCAGCTTCTCCTGAGGTCTTGGGGTTTGAGTCACATCCTAAAAATTAAGGGGACTAAGAAAACTCTGGATTTACACTTAAAATGAAGAAGAAAGTTGCATGTGAGCTCACGTGGCCAGCACCGACTAGAGGCAAATACTGTCATGGTGAAGGTTCTCGAGAAATGGGGCGACATTAAGATAAATGGTCCCTGCGGCATTCTGCAAAGCACCCGGCATGGTGCGGGAGTCCCCCGAGGAGGCAGGACAAGGCGGCCTTGTCGACAGCGCGAGGCAGCTCTGCACTCAGGCTGGAGCTCCGCAGCCAGACTCCTGGATTCAAATCCACACAGCTCCCGCCCGCCTCCAACTGCCCCGCAGATGTAAGAGCCTGGGAATGCACTTAACCACTCCATGCTTCCTCATCGGAGAAATGGGCATACAGACGGTCCCTGCCTCAGAGGGCTGTGGGGACTGGACGCTGTGCACCCCTGTGAAGCACTAAGCACAATGCCCACCTGTAGAAAATACTCAATAAATGTCAGTAAGTAGCATCACCACTATACGGCATTCCTGCTGCTTCATGTGTATCACTTCATGTAATGCAGGCCTGTGCCTTGTGGGAGGCACATGTCCGTCCCCACGGTCCAGAGGGCTGTGCCATCCCAAGCTCAGTTTTCAGTGGGGTTTCTGCATTGTAACTGGCCTTCTGTTTCCGCACATCTTCCTTAAGGTCTGAGCCCCACATCAACCCTGTGTAAAGAAATGGGAGGAACCTACATGCAGGTGGGCAGAGTGAGGACCAGGAGAGCAGCCCTAAAACAGTGAGGTGACCAGGGAACTGGCCCACAGCTGCAGAGGCAGGGTGGGAAGCCAGAGGGGACCAGAATGCAGCATGAGCTTTAACCAGAAGGTTCACAGGACTCCACCAAAGGGGGCGGTGCAGAATGAGGGTGTGAGCAGATCTAATGGACCCGAAGGAGGATTCCAATGGTAAGCTGGGTCCAACTGGCCCTGGCACTGTCACTATCTGTGACAGTGGCTTGGCACCCATGGTGAAAACGGGGGTAGTGGGCAATGGAAGCTAGATCCATTCAGGGTGCACATCATAGAGGATTTAAAAACAGCACTAAAATTGACCAAAGTCTGGCTGCTTTTTATCCTCAGCATGTTGGGGATGTTGGGGAATCCTCACTCACTGCTCCCCACGTGAGCACACTGTGCTGAAGGACCGGCGCTGACAAAAGCGGGCTAGGAAAGAGCAGCAATCCTGTTGACTTCTGGGCAGAAAATATGTCAAAGGGCTGACATTTAGATATACCAAATACATCTTTCAAAAAAAAAAAAAAAAAAAAGGAGTGAACTACCACATCCACACATAAGACCCTAACAGCATAGAGAGTTGTTGCCACCAGCTGACTGGAAACTTGACATTTTGTAATCCTGTGGCTACAAAAGTCACTCCGGGGCCCTAGGATTTATGTCCGTTTCTCAGGAGCCCTGGCAGATAACGAATACCTCTCATCAGCTGGGCAACTGCACAGAGGCTGGACCCCCATGTCCCCACCACCCTCCAAACAAGGCTAAATGAACAGACGCCTTGAGTGATGGTCAGAGGGGCACTGACTTCGGAAGAGGGAGTTGAAAATATTAAGAAATCAACATGGGCATTTAAAAGCACAGCCCTTTCCACGCCAGAGAAGACAGTTGGCCATTCATCTTGTTCTCTGACTCTGCTTCACCAACTTGATGGAAGAGGGTTTAACTGACATAAAAACCAGCTATACATGAACAGCGGTGATTGATGGAGCCATTCCCAGCATCAGCCAAAAGTGGCACTAAAAGATGCCTCAGGCTGCCTGTTAACTGTTTTATGAAGGGACTGATACTTCTTCCTCTTCCTGTTTCAAGATCAAAGTAGCAGAACAAGTACTTTCAAAAACAGAATATTGTTATGCTGATATTAAAAAAAAAACCAGATGGAAGACCTTTGGAGGCTATTAGAATGGTGAAAACTGCGTTCTCTAAAGCCTTTCCATAGGCCACTGTTTGGTTCCAGGGCACAGCATTTACCTGGGTTTTAAGTCTGTGTAATAACAAACTGTGCTATAAAGTAGTCTCACGGACAAACACAGTCTCAGTGGCAACAGAAAAAAAAAATCCAGTCTTTGAGGGGAGTCTTAATAAGAATGCATAGATGCTCCAAACGAGCCATGAAAAAGGAGAGTGAGGGAGCCATCTCCAAAAAAAGTTAGGGAGTGCGGGTTGGTATGGTTTGCACTAAAATGTAGCCCCTTTCAGCACAGGAACAATGATCCACTTGCAATAGCGTACTTTATTCTTCACTGTTTCACAATAAGGGATGGAAAGGAGCCAAGGTTTCAAAAGTATTAGCATTCTACATTTTTGTTCCCTTTTCTGGAGCACAGAAGGTCCTTTCCCAGCTTTTTTTTTTTTTTTTTCCTCATTTTGCAGAAGGTTAATTATGACCTGGGAGCCTCTGTAGTGTCCTGGCACTTGAGTTTCAGCCATTGTCAGAGCAGAAGACTGTCCAGGTGCATGGCGAAGACTAACTTTGGGAGCATCCAAATTTGGAACGGCTTTACAGCAGCCTGGGACAGCGTCAACGTCCTGGTTTTCTATGGGATGACAAATGCCCACGCCGTTCCCACTTGTCTTTAAAGATGTGCACATTAGCAAAGCATAAAATCCACTGGACTTTTACAATAACATAAGCTGGCTATTTAATCCACCTAGAATAAGTTCTTATATCTGCGCAGCAAACCCAAGGGCCCACTTCTTGCCCAGCTCTCCCTGGCCCTCAGTGACATGGTGCATTTCTGATACAAGTTAACATGTATCTGGAGTTCTCAAGTATGTGTACTTTTGCCTAAGACATTCTACTTGTGGCAAATCAATCCCACAGAAGTGCTTTGATACTGAAGATGTTCTTGGACATTTGGCAACAACTACAACTCCAGTTAGGAGGAAAATGGGGAACTAAAACCACGGTTCATCTAGTCGGTTTACCATCATGCAGCCGTTCAAAGCTCTCCTTAGGTCAGTCTAGAACAACAAGAAAGTACGAAATCTTCAGTGAAAAAAGAAACTATTACCTAGGTTGCATGATTACCACTATGTTAACATTTATCTCCAGAATTTTGAGATTGCAGTAGCAGAGTTAGTTAAGGGTTACTTTGTGAGGAAAGCTATCACAGGTGTATTTGCTGCAATTACAGCAAAACAACTGTGCACCTGAAAGTACAGGCAGATAATGTGCCAAAGTGCTAGCAGTAGATATTTGGGGTAATTTTTCTCTTTCTCTCTGTCTCCTTTTTCAACTTTTGGGTAGTTTCCACTCTTTTAATGAGGATGTCCTTATTTCATATGGGAAACAGCTACTTTTAAGAAGAATGTGTCAGATAGGTACCAGACTTATTGGTGCAATCACTTTATAAATTATATAAACGTCCAATATTTTGTGAACTCTGCGAGTTTTTACAAACCAGGCTAATTCACAGGTCATATCATTGCAGTCTTGCTACTTCAGTTGTCAGTCACTGGAGAGCTTTTGAACTTTTAACACTATTCTCAGAGCCACACAAAAGTGGACATTAAATGTTATCATTTGCAGGAGGGTGAAATTTGAAAGTCTTATCTGAATCCCAAACACCACGCTTTCTTTCACCATCTTAAAAAAAAGACACTGAGAATTCTTTACCCAAGGCCTGAGTGTTCTGGGCCCACCTACTCCAGCACAGTTAGCTGTAATGGCCAGGGCAGCTGCATCCTTTGCTCTGAATACACATGGCAATGCTAAGCCATGAGAGGGGCACAGAGGGGCCCCCTGACTAAGGAATGGGCTTCTTCCAGGATTTCACTGCTGAGTTTGATCATTGCACTTAATCCTTCCAGAGATGGTTATCAAAAGGATCCAGAACAATGAGTTTACCAACTGGCCGAGCTGATGTGACCAAGAGAGGGAATGGGAAAATGTGGGGTCAGCGCAGTGTGGCAGGGGGCCGTGGTCTTTCGGGGGTGGAGGTAGAATCCTAGTCCTGACCTTCACAGCTGTGTGAACTCAGGCATGGTGTCAAGCCTCCCCCACATCTCCATTTCCCCGTCTTCAACAGGAGTAATAACAGGTTACAAGGATACGTGAAATGTGCCATAAATGGCCACTTCTCATCATCCACAATTCCTAATAATAATGACTGGCCACTTATATGCCAGGCAGTAAGCTACGCACTTTCTTGTGTGATCTCCCTAATGTTATTTCACTCTGTGGGGAGGATCCTATTATCCCCTGGTGGCCTGTGAGGACCCCGAGGTTCTGAGAGGTCCTGCCCACGCTGCACACTGGGCAACTGGGACAGCCAAGGCTGACCGGCAGAGCGGGAGATGTCCCAGCCACCTTGGAAACCCACTCCTTGCTGAGCCCAAGTGAGGCTCTTTCTGAGAAGTGAGCCACACAGGAAATCCAACTGTAGGGCGTGCACTGGGTCAAGAGCAAGGGCTTCCACACTTCAAAATGTAGCAGAGCACCATGTGGTTTCTCTGAAAGCAGGGACCCCGCGGTGGGGAGAGGACACTGTGCCATAGGACTTGAATTTCCCTCACTCTTTCTGAGGATGTTTCTGCTTCAGTCTCTCCTGCCCCCTAACTCTTACAGGGCCCACAGATGGGACAAGAGTAAGAGTGAAGGGGGACTCAGGATGGCACCCTCCCCCCTTTTTAATAAAGCTCCTCGAACCTTGATTCCGTGTCTGCCTCACTTGAGGATTTATGTCTCATTGTCAATGGAACGCTACATTTGGTCAGACCACGAAGAAAAGTGCTCATTATAAACTAGGAAATGTGTGGAAAGAGGGTTATTAACCCAAGGGAGCGCTCAATCAGTGTTGCCCGAATATTTATTTAGCCCACACACAGAGAAGTTGTGTTAATGTTTGCCAAAGAATGTAGCTTTATAAAGTAACTGGGTCAAAAAAGACAGCATATCATTTTACAAATAACTTTAAAATTGCTTAAGTTAAATGGCCAGGCTCTGTCAGGTTTGTCTTTTCAAAACGCCGCAGAAACAATACCCAGAATTATGTCTCATAAAATGCAGGTATTACAAAGTGGCTGTTTAGCCCATTAAAGAAAATGGAGAGTGAAATCTGAATTATTTCCACCCGAGGCAGAAGCAGACAGAGTCACTAAAATGATGTGAGGCCACCGCTGCAATTCTTCAAGTCTGTAGGGTAGCATGGCTGCTGGCTCCAGCACCAACACTCTATTAGGAGGCCTGCATTTTCCAGTCAACAGTGGGAGCAGTTCCATTTCTCAGCCCCAAATCTAGTATGTCTATAGGTAATTCACCTAAAATATTTGCTTTGGGTTCATCAGTGGCATGTGTCTGCCTCAAAATGCCCTGAGAGGGAGACAGGGCTAGCGAGCAACACTGACAGACAACTGCCCAAGGCGTTCGACTTAATGCACTCGAGGATAAGCGAGCACAATCTGGGTGCAAATCCTATCGTGCCCTTGAAGAGTTGGGTAAGTCTGAGCAACAATGTCATACTGATCATTAAAAGTAGCAGCAACAGTAACAGCAATACTGACCAGAGCAGGACGAGGATGAGACAATGGGACCCGATAATAGAGGTGGAGGGGAAAGGAAGCCAAAAGGAAGGCAGAGAGGGAAAAGAAAAGACATAACAATTATAGTAACAACTGACACTTACTGAGCTGCTACTCTGTGCTGGGCACCGCACTAATAACCTATGGAAACAGTTTGGAAAATGTCATGGATATCTTCATCCTGAATAGTCGTAGGTTGCAACGCCTTCCTCAGTCCAACGGGGACACTGCTGGCCCCACAAAGGCTGGTGGTGATGGTGGGATGGAGTGAACAGGAGAGGGAGCCATTGGGCCATGAGGGTGAAGCGGTAGGCAGGAGTGGCTAAATAAGTTAAGAACATACTCATTGAGCCCTGGCTGGTGGCGCCATGGATAAGGCACCAGCCTGTGAACCCAAAGGTCGCTGGTTTGATTCCCAGCCAGGGCACGTAGCCAGATTGTAAGCCAGGTCTCCAGCCAGGTCTGTAGCTGGAGGCAGGAGAAAGGCAACCACACATTGATGTCTTTCTCCCTCTCTGCTTCTCTCCCTTCCCCTCTCTCTAAAAATAATAAGTAAAAACTTTAAAAAGAAAAAAAAAAAAAAAAAAGAACATACCCATTGAACAGGTGTCACAAGGTCAACAAGTTCCCAAATCACAAGCTGCCAACTTGAGACAAAGGGGTATGTGACCTGATACTAATACATTCTTGTTTCCCTAACCTTCACTCTTTGCTGCAAGTTCTGAGGACAGTCACCACAGGGGCCTACTGACTCACACATCTCCCCAGTGAAGTGGGGAGGACGCTACCCCAGGTGTCCTTATGCCTGCAACACCCAGCCCAGCCTATCCCTAGCGGGTGCTCAGAAAGTGAACATTAACTTATGAATAAGTCAATAAAGACCATGAGATCTTGGCTTTGTAAAGAACGCTGGAAGAACAGGAGGCTGCTGAGACTTCTGGGATCTGTAGATCAAGAACCAAGATTCCATAAACTTCCTTGAAGAAAGTAGGTGTCTGAATTTCCTGTGACTGTTGTAACAAATCACCAGGAATTGAATGGCTAAAAACAGCAGAAAGTCATCATTTCACAGTTCTGGCAGCCAGAAGTCGGAAATCAAGGCATCTGCAGGGTTGGTTCCTTCTGGCGGCTCCAAGGGGGCTGAGGACCTTTGGTGTCTTAGTGTCTCTTGGCTTATAGATGCAGCAATCCAACCACTGCCTACATCTTCACATGGCCTTCTGTGTCTCTGTGTCCTCTTCTCTTCTTAGAAGGACAAAAGTCATTGGACTTAAGAGTCCACCCTATATCCAGGATGATTTCATCTTGAGATCCTTGACTCATTACATCTGCAAAGGCCATCTTTCCAAGGTCACGTTCTGAGGTTCTGAGTGGATATGAATTTGAGGGGCTACTAGTTAACCCTCTAGGCTAGAATTTTGCAGTGTGCCCATGGTTAGAGTTTTTCCTACGCTCAGAGTGCTTAGAACTAGAGGGTGGCTTCATGCTCAGAGATATTGTGGATGCGGTGAGGGAGATGCCTTGTCCTGTTCGATGGTGTGTGCCCGGGTTAGATGGGCCACCCTGGATTTAGGCAGCAATGGGGAGTCCCTGACATGCAAAGAGATGAGCAAATCTGTAGCCTGTGGGGGCCAGAGCACAATGGACAGAGAGCCACTGCAGCGGGCGTGCTTCACTATCAGGCCATTCCTGTTATAAAGGTAATTTGATGCACAGACTCATATTACAAAATACCCCCAGCGGGGTTTGGGGCAATGCCCTGTAACAAGCACATTTATATTTCTGCAGTGAAAAACAGGATTATTTACACTAGAGAGGAAAAAATAGAGACGTGAAATCAGCTAAGGTCAGGTTTCACCACCAAATGAGTTAGCCATAGACTTACAAAATAATTTTGTTTTTCGGAGCTTTGTAATTTTTCAAGCAGTGAAAAAGGGAGCCTGCAGGTGGGTGTTTCCAAGCCCGAAGCGGGACACATTCTTTACCCAGGCAGCCTTTGGCCCGGGAAGGAAGATGTGGAGTGAGGCTGGGTTGGATGCCCAGCAAGGCCGACTGACAACCACCATGCTCCAAACAGCTCCATCTCGTACCTGCTTTGTGAGTCAGGCTTCCCACAAAGGCTTTCGTTTGATGAAGGAGTTTAGAAGCTACCAAACAGCCTGAAAACCACTGCTGTTTCAAGAGTTGTTAATTTTATTTTTTGTAAAAAGCCCCAAATAGTAAATATTTTAGGCTTTGTGAGCTGAGGAGCAAAACTGAGGACATATGGAGGTACTTAGATAACAAGAGAGAAACCAAGTTTTACCTATTTTTAGTCATGAAATTTAAAACTATAAAAACTGAAATAAGCCTTGGCTGGTGACACAGTAGATAAGCCACTGGCCTGCGAACCCGAAGGTTGCTGGCTCTATTTCCCAGCCAGGGCACATAACCAGGTTGCAAGCCAGGTCTCCAGCCAGGTCTGTAGCTGGAGGCAGGTGAAAGGCAACCATACATGGATGTTTCTCTCCCTCTCTGCCTTTCTCCCAACCCCTCTCTCTAAAAATAATAAATAAAATATTTAAAAAAAAACTGAAATAGAAATTCCATATAATTATTATACGTCACAAAATAATATTCTCTTCTTGAATTGTTTCCCTCATCACTTAAAAATGTAAAAACTATTGTAAGCTTTGGGGTGGTACCCAGAGAGGTACAGGCCATCAATGGCCCAGGAGTGGGCAGCAGGGTGTGACCGCTGCCCTAGGTTATTCCTGGTCACACAGGGTCCAGTCTCAGAGTGAACCCTCTGGTGCCTCCCTGAAAGGATCAAGTGAAAGCCCTTGGCTGGATCAGAGGAATACAAACACAACAGCTGAAAACAAGATGCTCCTCACGTTAGATTTACAAGTCACTTTGGAGACAACTGCTTTCTACTCAGTGTTTCAACACCTCACTACCAAATGTGGTAGGAGCTATAACTCAGCCAACTACTTCCTTAAATGCTCCTTTTCAAATAATGATTTTTATTAAAAAAGCCAAATGCAATGTTTTTACCCTCTTAACTCGGAATGAGTATAGCAGGGCATAGACTTCTTATGTGCATTACATGCTGTCAATGGGTGCCACTGTCGATCTTTACCAAATGCCCAACAAATGTAAACCAACCAGACGTGGAACCATCCTGACAGTCTCAGAAGGTTCACGAAGCTCTCAGTAAGTCAGGCAGGAAGGAGGGCAGATACCACCACCAGGGCATAGTCCAGTCATTCCCAGATTCAGGACCCTCTTTGGTATCCTTTGTGAATTGCAGCACATGTTAATTACCAAGCATAGGCATGCATGTGAATATACAGGTTTCATGGTACACGAATGTCTTATCCTGCTTGAGCCAAGAGCATGCAGTGACAGATTAGAAAAACCCTGAGTTAAAATGTACAGTCCGCCCTCCAAAAGGGTTGGAAATATTTAGAGAAAGCACACGTGAGTAAACTACTTGAAGGCAAACCTAGTGTTTAAAATGGCAATGCTAAGGGTGTTCCCAGCATGGAAAGGGAAAACCACAAAATGACCTTTAAAACTCTGAACAAGTCTGCCAAAAAGCAAGGCCAACTGACAAACTAAAAAAATCAAAACCTTCACAAAAACATCTATTCTCCCAGGGCCTTAATCTAAAATAATCTCCCATCATCCTTTGGGCATAAGGAGGTCAGGAATAAAAACAGCATTTACTGAGACCTTACTCTGATCACTTTATTGAACATTTTCAATCGCCATGCTAAGAAGTTATACCCATCCCCATTTGACAGAAGAGAAAACTGAGGCATAGAATTTTAATTAACTTGCCCAAGTCACAAGGTTGGCAAGAGCAGAGTCTGAGGTTCAAAGTCTGTGCCCTGCATGCCAGAACCTAATAAACAAACAGAGGTTACGGGACCAAATCTGCCCACAGCCTGTTTCTGTAAATAGTTTTACTGGAACACAGCCATTCATTTATATATTGTCTGCAGCCACTTCCCTGCTCCAACAGCAGAGTAGGTAGCTGCAGCAGAGACTACAGCCCACAAAGGCCAAATATTTACTCTCTAGTCCATCAGAGAAAAATGTCACAGTCTAGTTTTGTGTGGGTACCTACCATGCTACAACCCTCTGCTGGGGAAGCACCTGTGTTCACAGGCTCCCAGTGGTGGCTCCCAGACCTCCTCCCCCAGTGACACTTGACCACGTGGTCTGGACAATGGGTGCACTCGTGATGTAAGAGCAGCCAATCTATGTGGTGGCTGGGATAGAGACTTTGTCCAAAAGGCACAAGGGCGACAGCATTGAACCAATCAGATTCACTCCCTCTGAGAATTTGAAGGAGGCAGCTGCCAGCAAGAAGCAGAAACAATAAGGCACAAGGTGGGGGCAGAGACCTTGTGCCTTATTGTGGCGAGATCAGCTGAGCCACACTGACAAGCTGAACAGAGAGCTGAGACAAGGTCAGGTTGCAGCCAGGCCTGGTCTAGAGGCTTTTCCTTGCATAGAGGCAGGGGTTGCTCTCCTTTGTCCTTATCCAAGAGCATCAGGAGTGCCCCTCTATGCCGGGCCACCAAGGCATTAGAAGACCCAGCCTGGCCTCCACTATCCAGGAAGGAAGAACCAAAATATTCACGTAGTGATGTATCCTCTCCAAAAACAATGCAAAACAAATCAAAGAACACAATCTATAACTGACAAACATAGGCATACTCTATTTCATAGTATCGAGCTATTTGAAGAAAGGTAGAATGACATGGACCCTTCCCTACCACTAACAATAACAACAATAATAAATATTTCATAAGTTAGAATATATACTTAATTATTTATGACAGTTTCCTCCATTATTATCATCACCATCATTATATGAGTGTAGTATGTGTGTGTGTGTGCGTGTGTGTGTGTGTATGTGTTTTCCTCATTTTGAAGCCATCAGGTAAGGAGTGAGGATTTCTTATTGCTCCTGTTCGCTTGACAAAAAGATCCAATGTTTTAAGTTTTCAAGACCACCCAGCAGGAAATTGGAAATTGGGTTTCTATCCTAATCCCCTAGTTAAAAAAAAATCCATATTCAAGATCCTGCTCTATTAACTTAATCAGGTTTTTTAAATAAGTTAAATTTGATGTTGAAATCCCTTGGGTGATGAGACCTGAATTTTTATCATTTTACTTCTATTTTAAAAATAGAGACATGTGTTTCCTTCCCAAGTCAATCCAGCAGAAAGGAAATGATGGTCAATACATAAAATCAGCGTTACCTTTGACTTGGGAAAATTATTGCATTTTGATTGTTTCCAAGTTCTTCAAGTTCAAAAATACATATTGAATCCAGGACCTTCCAAAATACTATAGGTCTATAGATTGCTCTTTTCCAATGTTTTTAAAACTCAAAGTGCATAATAAACAGAATGTGGCTACTGAACAAGTATAAACCCTGCACAGATGTGCAAACACACAACTGCTCCAATCGTATTGGTGAAAGGCATGGGCCCCGCCCTGCACTGTGAACTTCTCCTGACACTAAAGTATACTTATATGATAGATTGCAAATATCACAAAATAGCATTGCAATTACAGGAAGTAACTGATTTTAAAAGGCCTATGTCAAAATTAATACTCATAAAAATATAATAATCTGAACCAGAGAATTTAGGGATTCAAGCAGTTAGAACATTATACTTCAAATTTATAAAGGCTGTGTACTAGTTAGCATTCACAAAGGTTTATAAAAACAGAATAGCGCCCTGCGTGGTGTGGCTCAGTAGACTGGCACAAACCCAAAGGTCGCTGGTTCGATTCCCAGTCAGGGCACATAACTGGGTTGCAAGCCAGGTCTCTAGCCAGGTGCATAGCTGGAGGTAAGTCAAAGGCAACCATACATTGATGCTTCTCTCCCTTTCTTCCTCCCTCCCTGCCCTTCTCTCTGAAAATAATAAAATATTTTTTTAAAAAAAGGCAAGGAAAGGAAAGAATAGCTACGTGCATTGTGAACTCATTACATGCATAATCTAGATATAAAAAAATACATATTAAACTGCCCCCACCTCATGGTCAGGAATAAAATCAATTAAGTTCCCCTACTATAATTAAAATGTTGGTCCTGTGACCCATCTTCCTGTCAGCAGGGCTAGAATGTCAGGGAACAGTGCACCTGCAAGGGACCAGGAGGGACACCCATTACTTAGGTGCCTCTAAGGTCAAGCCCTGGCAATATTGCTTCCCACTTTAAGCATCAGCATGGAGTTCACGGAGAAGAAAACATAGGCAGATTTTGGTTAGATTAAGGTATAGCTTGGGAGTGAAAAGTGGATCCTCATAGAAAAATGTTTTGGAATTCTTACTTAAGCTGAAAAGGTGCGTATATAATGGAATCCATTCATGGATGGAAAAACCAAACATCAGCCTGACAGGCTACCACAGTGCATTAAAAATAGCCTCCATGTGGCCATTATTACAGGAGAAGACAGATCTTGAACAGAGATGAATAAATCTGTACAACTATGAAATATCAATTAGGCATGTTGGCCATTAACAAAGTTTTAGGAATGTTTCGGGTATGTGGAAATACAAGAAACCATAACTCTCAATTTCTAACTATGAATTGGAACTGGTTACAGCTGCAGGAATCATTTCCAGCCAAAATAATGAGTATTTCTTTCTTGGCCTTCCTTCCCCAAACCCCTAAAAGATAGTAGCACTGAATGAAGGCAAGTCCATCAGAAAAAAATAAATAAAACAAATACAGGTAATCACTCCTTTTGAATTTCCAGACAAATGATGGAGAGTGAGAATCGTATTTGAGAAGCACTTTATATTTTTCAAAGAACTTTTATAGATCTCATTGGATCTTCCTTAGGAAAAAGTAAATTCGAGTTTCAAACAAAGAATTTTATTCCTCCCATTTAAAAAAATCAGACCATTGAGATAATCTTCATTTTTCAGATATCAGAAGTTAGTTTTCCTTATCACAACCCTAAATCTGTAGAACTTCTCTCCAACAGTGGACTCCATTTTATGAACTCCTTATCTGCCAAGATTCACCTCTGCAAACCTCTGCAAATCCCTGGTTTCCAAGACCTTATAGGAGAAGCTGGTGCAAACAAGTTCAGGAATGTGAGGAAGAAAATGCCTGACCAGTTGCAAACAAGCAAGGAATGGAAAGTGGAGTTAATTTACAATATCATGTATATTTATCAATTGCAAATAAATGAGATCACATACATACTCTCTTGAGAGTTCCATCTTCACTGTTGTAATTTAATGAGAAGATAAACATATTTGATTTTGACTTCAATCACTCTAACACTTTATTCCCTTATTCAAGAACTGAAATTCTCAATTGTTACATTTTCCTACTCTGGTGATTTTTTAAAAAGTGTACCTTAAGGCTACGGATGAAATGCTACATTCATTAAGGAAAGCAAGATACACTTATTTGCACTTCTATCATCTGATATATTACACAGTAATGTATCATTATTTAAATTTTATATCCCCTAATAGAAAATCACAAGGACTGAACCTTATTCACAAGTATGTCCCAACCCATAGCAGGCACTCAAGTGAGACTTATTGAATGACTGAGTAAATAAACTGGATTCCATATTGTGTAGAAAAAAAAAAAAGAATTTAGGCCTCTTAAAATACTGACATGCCTTGCAGAGTTTCCTCACAGGCCAAGCTGAAGAGAAGTCCAATGAGAATGCCTCCTGGACAAGGGACAGGGCAGGAACATAAGCCCAGTCCCGACGCTGGATTCCTCCAAATCAGCTTCTCCTTAAGTTCTCGTATTATTCCGCTCAGCCAATGGCAATTCCGGGGGAAAGGCAATTGATAATAATTATGTTTTCTGCCTTCTCTTGGGTTATGAATTTATCATGATGTAAAAGTTGAGCTACTCTGATGCCACGTTAACAATGATAAACACCATAAAGACAAAAAGAAACGAAACTTAAGCATTTGGAGTCTGCAGGGGAGTTTATTAAACAGATTAACCAGGCAAAGGCAAAGCTGTGCAATTATGGAAAATCGGTAGCAGCACTGTGGGCTGGCTATTTCTGACAGCCACCTGAGATCAGATTCCAAATGCCCTCATTTCTACAGGTACATTATCATGTGTTTTATTGTTACTCGCAGCTGCAAGCTGATTAATTTGTATTCAGAAATTCTAAGTGGCAAATGTGCAAGCATAGTAATATATATATTTTTAGTGCACTCGGTGAAAACGCCGAAGCCACCATTCATGAGTAACTCTGGTTCAACCAGTGAGTAAAATCCATAAAAGCATTTATAAAAGGCTACAAAAGAGTTCAATTTGAAAGGAAAATTGCAAGAGGAAGCCTCCCTCTGCTACCCCATCTCTTAAAAATAAAGAAAAAAGAAAGAAAGGAAAAGAAAGTTGGAAGAAAAACAAAACAAAACATTTGGGCAATGTCAAGCTGCCAGAATCATCAACACTGTCAGTTCGCGTTCTTGTCTTCTTGCTCTCTGAGCATTTCCAATAACACCCAGAAACACCACCAGTGATGACTCACACCCAAAGACTTGTCCCTGTTGGCTAGTGCTTAAATGTGGGATGATGCTACCTATTAAAACCACTATCTAAATGCAGTCGTGAGAAGGGGTCTTAAGAATACTGGACCAACTCTCCACTTTCGGCACTAAAATGGTAAGGACTGGCATAGATCATGGAAATGAGTGGAAATACATTATCATTGGTTTGAGAGCACATATCTTGATCCATCCATTCCTTCCCCTCCATCAGACTCCTAGTCTTCACTCCTAATTGATTCATTTTCCTGATTATGCTGCCCCTGCGCAAGGGGAATTTACATTCCTTTTCACATTGACCCTGGAAGTAGATCTGAGACCAGGCTTCTTAGTTTGAGAAAACAAATTTCCCATTTGAAAACCTTTGCAAATTAACCATAGCAATGACAACAGGTACTCAGCAGTGGACAGTATTGTCACTGCAAAGTTTTATCAGAGACTGAAGGTAACACAAAGATACAGTAACAGTGGTACATTACCCGGTAAGTATATTCATCAATATTACTTAAGTGCATTTTTTATTTACTTTGTCATAACTTCCTATGCTTAAAATTTCTAATTGCTTTCCCAGGCCAGTTGCCATGAACACAGACCAATCAAAGACCATACCAATCAAATGCTTGCATATATCATGTTCATGTTCATGTCCACCAGAGACAACATGGATACAGCTGTTTGTAAGTTCATTATAGAATCCCAGTCATGACTGGAGGGAGACCTTCCCATTATTTGTTATTCTGTAATTCAAATATTTTCCCAAACCTTCCCTAGAAGCTTATACTGGGTGGACTGGGAGATGTTAAAGTATAAAACAGGAAGGGAAAGAAACACTTAGAGCTAGTGTTCTTGGGGCGGGGGGTGGGAAAAGAATGAAGTATCAGCTTCTAAAACTCAGTGAGAAAAGATGGTCCTGCTGAGGTTTCACTAATAGAACTCCAAAAGGTTGTGGTGAGTGAGCTATGGACACTGAACCCCAAAACAGAAAGCAGGGGCTGGGAATCTGAGGCCTACAGAAAACAGAAACTGCTGGTTCCTCAGGCTAATCATGTCAAGTCCTATAAAAGCACATGAGGTCTCAAACAGCTCATTCTATTATTTTAAAAAATTATTACAGAACAAACTACATTTCTAAGGGACCCAATATATAGGTTAAATCACAAAATGGTCATGATAAAAGTGAAGGTTCCTGCTTGAATTAAAAAGAGAAGCAATCTGATCACAAATCAGGAATTTGATCAAGAATCAGGAATTTGAAGTTCCAGTCCAGGTCCTTTTTTCATTTCTTAAAAAAGTATTAACGGAGTCTTGCTATGTATTCAAGCTAAGATCCTTCATTTTATTTTTGCAATGGACAATATTTGCCATTCTGGTATACTGAACCAATAGGAGAGATGAAGCCAACATTAATCATATATTGGAAGGATCCTATAAAGAGTGCTATACAAACAGGACACACTGGTATTATTTTATTGAGTCAAATGATAAGCTTCTTAGCCCATACCAGCGCTGGCAAAATGCAGGAACACAAACAAATTAAGGTCCTGAGTAGATGTTGGGTGACCATGGAGAACGCCTATTAGACTTTCTATGTAAGAGCCATGAAGGACTCAAAACACTGATTTTGGAGTCTAGGGACACTTGCAAGAAAAAGTCACCAGAGTCCCACCCTGGTGGAACATTTCCCACAACTCCGGAGGGAGGATAGTAAATGAATGATCAGCCAAGCTGACACTGAAACCATGAAAGATGAAATCGTGATGCTAGCTTTGGTAACTAACTACAGTCACCAAAATCTCAAATTTTAAAAGGGCTAAAATGTGCATTTTCCAAGTCATCTGAAATCCTGTTTCCTCTAACAGAATGTGATTCCTGTTTACTCAGCAATGCCTTCTGAGGGGAGAATGGTTATGCATCTGGGGTCTTCCCTGCATTGAGGCCTGCTTTCCCAAGCAGTGGAGACAGAGTTTCAAGGGTAGGACAAACCCTTGGACTTTGAGATGTCCCTCTCGTGTCCTGTTACCTACCCTTACTCTTCATACAAAGGCTGGAAGAAATGGGCCCTTGCAGAGGGAAGAAACGTCAAGGTACTTCTAATGATGTCCCCTAGTGCCCCAGAATGGGATTCCTTCTTAGCCCGCTCTCCCCATGGCCCTGGGCAAAGGCTATTGGATACTCACAACTCTATTGGCCAGAGAGATGCCCCATAGGCCAAGTTGGTATGGTGTCCTGGTGACATCTTGTGGTGAAATAGCATAGAAATCAGCCTAAAGTTTTACCCATGGCTGTATTTGGACTAACTAGAATCTGATTTCACCTTTGTTTTCCTACCTGAATAACTTCTCTTTCTCTGACGTATAGCCCATCCACAAGAGGCATATGCTGAGATCCAATAAACAGAGATTCAACCGCAACCAAGGCAAACACTTCCCAGAGGTGATTATACACAAGAAAGCAGCAACTATCGTTAGATGAATGATATATATTTCCGAAGAGATAAAAAGATTGTATCTTCCATTGATCACCATCTATTCTAAGGGGCTAATCAATAAGAAGGTAGCAGGAAGGAACTATGGATATGGGTAAAGATGGTCAAGTAACATGTATCTAGCTCTCAAGATTTCTTAAATACAGCCTGGGTTTAAATGATTTTTAAAAAACCCTCAAATTTATGTAAAAATTATCCTCAATCGCTATATTTTATATAGAATATAAAATTCTATAATCTTACAGTATATAATTAACAAAAGGTAAACAAAAGGCTGTTTGGCTGAGGTTTAAAATGAACAATGGAGGAAAAAAATTACCACAAATCAAATGATTCCACAATAATATTAAAAGCCTGCTTGACAGGGATTAAAAATATAGATGAGGCCCTGGCTGGTGGCTCAGTGGATAAGGTGCCGGCCTGGGAACCCAAAGATCACTGGTTCAATTCCCAGCCAGGGCACATGACCAGGTTGCAAGCCAGGTCCGTGGCTGGAGGCAGGTGAAAGGCAACCAACCATGCATTGATGTCTCTCTCCCTCTCTGCCTCTCTCCCTTCCCCTATCTCTAAAAAATAATAAATAAATTTTTAATTTTAATAAACAAATTAAAATATAGATGAAAAGATTACATAGCATTGAGGATGCTAACTATGGTAAACTATTTGCAATAAGAACCAAAAAAGTATAACAAGTGGCCCTGGCTGGTAACATAGTGGATAGGCACCAGACTGAGAACCCAAAGGTCACTGGTTTAATTCCCAGCCAGGGCACATAACCAGGTTGCAAGCCAGGTCTCCAGCCAGGTCCATAGCTGGGGGCAGGTGAAAGGTAACCATACAGTGACGTCTGTTTCCCTCGCTGCCTCTCTCTTCCTTCCCCTCTCTCTAAAGATAATAAATAAAATCTTTTTTTAAAAAAAGATGGTATATTTCATTAAAAAAAAGTATAACAAATGTACATAAATGCTAATATACCTCTTTGTGTCAAAAGTCATTTCTTTTCATTAAATTTTTAGAAATGTTTAATAAATGCATAAAATGGGAGTGAATCTGTCTATATGAAGTCCTTATGTCCAGGAACAGCTCTTAACAGACTGGCCTGGCGAGTACAACGCATTTCCTGTGTATGACATACTTAACAGTACCTTTGATAAGTGTGGTTCCATCAGTCGGAACCACAACACAGCCATGCCTGGCCTTCATCACCTAGTCAGTGTGGCAATACATGAGGCCAGATGCACACATACACATTTGTTAGCTGTTACTGTTTAAAGAGTAGTGGCTCAGCAGTGAGGCCTGAGCTACACAAGAAAACATCATAGGATAGGAAGAAAGGAGGAAGGAAGGAAGGAAGGAAGGAGGAAGGAAGGAAGGAAGGAAGGAAGGAAGCAAGGAAGGCAGGCAGGCAGGCTGGTTGGCTTGTTTCAAATATTTTCTAGGCAGCAACAAAAAAATAACTGTTAAGATTTTCCTGGCAGAATACGTATTCCTGAGAACACTGAGATTTCAGACATAAGATCTGGAGATTCGTTGTGGTAGAAGGTGGCTGGGAAGTGTCAGGTTTGGTGCCCCTTTCAAACTTAATTAAACCTAACCACCAATCCCAGGGGGTGGGATTAGAGCACATAACCCCAAGGGGGCTCATTTCTGAATGCTTACAATTCAAAAAAGGTAAACTCAAGGTTTACCTTTTGGTTGGAGTAAAAATCCCCAACCATTCGCTCCACTAAGTTCTTAAAGATACCCAGATGTTGCTGAAGAACAGATAATTCAGCAGTACACGCTTTCATTCTCAAAGCCAGCCAAAATGCCATGGTTCCGTTTTGTTTTGTTTTACTTTGTTTTATTGTTATTATTATTTTAGATGCAGAAGTAGCAGTAAAAGCAGTGACAGCATTATGTTTAACAGTCTTGAGTAGGAAAAATACAATATTTAAATATAATACATAAGGAAGTGAGTAAAATTATAAAGATGGAGAATAGAATATAATTCAAAAAGATATACTGCTTGGAAACTAGGGAAAAAATTTAATAGGATGTCAGGGTTTTGACTTGTTAACCTACTATTTTATGAATTGAGATGGTATAATTGCATTGAAGTATAGTTTTCTTAATCAGAGCAGGTATATTTACTGGGGAAGGAATAAATTATTCCAAAAACTGGTGCTGGGGAGAAGAAGCTGGATCCTTACCCAATTCTGCATGGAAAAAAATCTCAATGAAGTTAATGATTTCAAGGCCAAATATAGGGGTGTCTAACTAATATGATATGTAAGTGAATGTGACATTATTGTGAAAAAACATTTTAAAGTATAATAACAAAAAGTAGAGACCCTAGAGAACAGGCTGATTGAGTTGGCTACATTAAAATTAAAAAAATTTAAAAGGCAAAGATCAGGAGAAAATACCTGTAATACACACAACAAAGGGTTAAAACCCCTACCTGAATATATAAAATCACAGTGACAGAAATCAATCAAAAGACCTGAATAGACTGTTTTCAAAACAAGACATGAAGAATGTTTAGTTCCACTAATAATCAAGGGAACTCACAGTAAAATTAGATTCAACCTGGCTTAGAAAATGATATTTTTCCTTGGTGAAAATACAGACAAGTAGCCTCTCGATCTTTCAAGAGGGTAATTTAGCAATTTCTCTCACAGCCTACACTTACCCTTGGAACCAGCACTTCCAGGCACACTCAGTAATCGCTCATTGATGTGCACTACAAAGACACTCATTGCAATTCCATTTACAATAGAGAAAAATTGTAAATAACCTGTATTTCAAGAATAAGGGATTGGTCAAATAAATTATGACCCACTCATATAGTAGGGCATTGGGCCACTATTAAAAACGATCCTGCTGAAAGATTTAATAGCATAGAAATACTGTTAAGAGGAAAAGGGCAGTTTCCAGGACAATTCTATTTTCTTTTTTTGACCTGCCTATATTTTAAAAATGTTTTACAAGCATATATGTTTGTGACATCAGAAATTATGTATGTGAAATAATCACCCTCTCCCCAAAGTTGTTCCACTTAATAGAGAAGGGAAAACAATGTAGATGCTGCATCTGGTCCCTTCCTCTCTACAGACAAATCATGGGATTTCAGCAGTCACTTAATCCATTTGTGCCTCAGTTTCTCCATCTGTAAAATAGGAATAATAACACCTTCCGTATCTCAGACATACAGATAAGACTACTTACACAAATAAATGAATATACTCTCTCTGGACACATTAGAGACTTCTGTTGTGCTGTTGTTGTTTTGGAAAGTCTATTGTCATAATAGCCATATGAAAAAATATCTCAGCTCCATTCACAAATGTGTCCACTGAATTGGGCTCAGGTGCCTTTTTCCCAATAGCTCCACAACCGAACTCAAACACCATCTCCTTCCAGTGGCCTGGCCCAGGGACTTCAGCATCCCTCACACTGGCCACACTGACCTCTGGAGGACCAGACAAGGTTGAAAAGTATAAAAGGGTATGATGCTCCACACAGGAGCAGCTCTCTGAGCCCTGCCACCACTGAGTTTTAGGGGCTGGACAAGTCTTTGTTGCAGGGCCTGTCCTGTGAATTCAAGGATGTGCTAGCAGCTGGCCTGAACTCACTAGATGCTGATAGCTACCCATTCCCCACTAAGATGTGACAATCGAAGTGTCTCCAGACATTGTCAAATGTCCCCGGGAGGAGGGGGAGGTGAGGGATGGGGAGGCAGAAGCGCCCCTGGTGCAGAACCACTGCACCAGTAAGAAGGCACTATTTTCTTGTTACTAATGAGCACAGCCACTAAGCAGCAGTTAACCAGATCAAATACATGACTGTCTCAAGCGCACTTGCTCAGCAGCAGGGTCCATGCCAGACCCTCAGCAGCATCTCAGGAGGCTGAACGGGAGATGAGAGGAACTGCTTTGCTCCCCCCATTCTTGCAGCACCCTTCTCAGCCTTGAGAGGGAGCAGGGGGCCAGCCCCCCGCCCGGCAACCTCTCTGCGTCTCCTCTGAGAGCCGGTTCTGAAAGCGCTCCACAGGCAGCGTGAAGATCTTTTGTGAGATTACTTATCTCCAGCGTGTGTCACTTTTTCAGCGCCATAAAACTGAAATACTTGAAATAGATGTCACTACATTTGTCATGAACTGACATGGCCAATTAATATTACAAATTCACCATGGAGAAACGCTTCCAGCTCCCAAGGTATAAACTGCTGAACATCACAATTTCATCTTGTAACAATGGGCCAGCTCACCAGGGCTATAAATACGTAGGGGTAGAGCCTGATTAAATGGTAGAAAGTGCTGTTCACGGGACTCGCTTTCCAGGGTTGACACGTACACTGTGCCCAAAGTTAACAGGTGCCACCAGTATTCCCGCCTGCAAAATATATTTTTTTCAATCTTCCTTCCGGAAAAAGTTGACTGCTGCAAATGGTATGATCGTTTTTTCTCCTTATAGCTAGCGATTGGCACACTCATTATATGACAGGAAAGATTCTGGACACAGGTTGTCCTAAGTTATGCTGCCATTCAGCCATGTAGGCTTTTCTCTTTCTTACTTGCTTTATTATTATTATATTATTATCATTATTATTATATTGCTTTATTATTATTATTGTTATTAATTAAGTGGTATCCCAGCCAAACCCTCACTCCTAATAAGGCACAGCTGGGCCCCTAGGCCCTAAAGAAATACATGTTAGAAATGAACTGGAAAAGAACACTGGGCCCCCCTGTAACATCCCATGAACCAGCTTTGCCCCACTCTCCCCCTGGGAGTGGGCCAGCTTCAACTCTGGTGGCCATTTCAGCAATTAAGCAGGGAGATAGAGGCCACTGCTCCAAGTTACACAACGGTTTTGGTGATTTTCAAACATTCTTCATTGACCACTGTGAAGGGAGGGTATTTGAAGTGAATTTCATGGGATGTTTTTGGAGCTGAAAGGCCTCGACTTTCCCTTCTCCACGGAAGTTTTATGTTCCAGTCACATGGCTGAGTTCTTTCTATCGTTGATTAGGAAGGCAGAGAGAGCACTCAGGAAAGAGACTGCATATTAAGGAAAGAGAATTAGTGGCCAATGAATTACCCCAACTGAATAAACAAAGTCAGCTTTGGAAATAAGGTTTCAGAGGAAGGTGAGACCTATATGCATGTATGTATGAAATCAGAGAGAGATGTGTCAAAAACAAATTACAAATCCTCCAAATGTAGGATTACACATGAATGGATGGTAATAATCACATCAGTACAACTCAATGTATGTATTATGTCTTGCATTTCATCAAACAGAGTTACTTCTTGGGTCGTTAATTAGCAACCTCAGTTCTAGGTACCAGAATATGAGAAAGGCTATAGAGTGCACTGGTCCCGCCTCAGTGCTGTGATTCATTTTCTTATCTACTTCTCTTTTTCCTCCTTCATTTTGTTCAAAGTGTCCTCTGAAGAAAAATGAAGAGCTTTCTTTTAAAAGGAAAACATGTAAGTCTCTGCTTGCAAAGTTCAACAAATAGGGGACTGCTTTCCATAAAGTGCACTTAATTAAAGTAACTTGCTAACTTCTTTACAGTTAACACAAAGAAAAGCTATAAGAAGTGTTATGCATTTACACTGTTTTCCTTATTCTCTCAATAATGGAAACTTTCTGTTTCATGAAAGCTGACGCACTCCATACAAAGAATAGTTTACTCCAAGACAAACAGAAATTATAGAAAATATAAAAATCCCACCAAACCCTTTAATCTCTAACTTTCTAAGCAGGTGAATTAATATAGAGGACATTCAAGATTTATTTTCTTTAAGCTCCAACAGTAAAGAGTGTTTCAAAGTCATTCTCAAAGCTCTGGAGATTTTTTAAAATCCAAATGAACCAAGCTTAACTCAGTGGTGTGATATATAATAAAACCTACTCCTGGATTCACCTGCTTAAAGATATACAGTACCCTTGGATAAAAGAAAGAAAGAAAGAAATTAGAGAATCTAAATACATAGGGGTCTAATGGTTAAAATTTTTTTTTGAATAAAAGTTCCCTGCTTCAATGAATAAACCCAAGCTTCTCAGTGGATTTTTGTATCTTGATTTTAGAATAAGCCCAAAAAGAAATTATTGGAGCAAATAGCAGGTGAAGAGAAAAACTGTAAGCATGGTTTCCTATAAGAACAATGCCTCTACCCTGTACTTCATCAACGCATTCCAGCTCAGAATGTCCATTTGGGGGCTTTTATTCTTCTTGGTCCTGATCATAACCCACCCATAAACTGCTTTTCCTATTTAAAAATAATTGTATATGGGTTTCTTCTCCCTAAATTTCTTGCATATTTCAGGAAACATTAAGCATATTTCAAATAACAAACTACAATTATCGATAGCCATATCAAAGATTAAACACCTGAGCTAAGGCAGTTGAGTTTTTTTAAAAATTGTAAAATGAAACAGAAAGCTTTGATTTGATTTGAAAGTCCACTGGAGTCGGTTGGAAAAGAATAGTTAGAAGGCCTTTGGGGATATTTCGGTAACACAGTTATGACCAAAGTGAGTATCTGTTAGGTATTTGTTGTTCACTTTAGTTATTACTCAAACTGAATAAATAAAGTCAGCTTTGAAACTAAGGCTTTGGAGTAAGGTGAGGACTGAATGAATGAGGATATGAAATCAAAAAGAAATAGATTCATGTTATTATTTTGCTTAAATGGAAACAACCATGACATAACTGGCCTTCATGCCACATAAAAGTCATTGACATCACTTATGAAGTCCAAGACACACAACATCCAACACATTGCAGACAACACTGGGTAAAGATTTTGAGTGAGTATCCTGAATAAACAAACATTTGCAATCATCAGGCATTACCTTATACCATAGAAAAGTAACACATTTTAAATTAAATTTGAATTCATCAAAATACACTTTAGAGAGGAATCATACTGATGGTGATTCAAGAGACACTTTTAACAAAAATATTACAGGTTTTTTGAGATATAGTTCACATGCCAATCAATACATCCATATGTATAACTCAATGGATTTTAATATATTCCCAGATATATACTAAACAGGGGAGGAAAGTGAAGAGGAAGGGAGGGGAAGAAAATGAAAGGGAGGGGGAAGAAGTAGGAAAGAGGGGAAGGAAGTGGAAAAGAGGGGAAGAAAAGGATGGAAGAGTAGAAAGAGACTTGGAAGCACATAGTCTATGGTCATGTTCTCACGATATTTGCTGTTGCAGAATTTCTCACTATTTCCATCAGCAATAGAGCTCTAGCTATCTGATGGCCAAATAAACTCTCTTCCCAAATAAAGTGAGAGAGAAAAATCAAAAGAAAAACTGTTCATTCGAAAAAATGAGACTCACCGAGTTAAAAAATTAAGTTGTACAAATCAGAAATGTAATCATAGGAGACAAGCTCTGAGAGTTTTTCAATCACTGTGGGGTTGCATCAATTTAAAGTCATGTTACATTAAAGAGAAAAACGTCTCGGAGAGTCTCTCTGTGTCACTTTAGATTAGATTTGTTGTTGTTATCAGGCGGTGCATTTTGTCGGCTTTATTTTACAATTTAAAGATACGGCCTAATGCCTATAAATAAGAACCATATAACCTATGACTTGTTCTCGGTTACCCAGAGATCAGTAGGCAGCAGAAATGAACATGAAGAGGAAAACAATTAATGTTCATCTAGATCCGTATTAACATATCAACTAACTTCCTTGGAGTACTCTAACATAAGGCAACTTCAAAACTGGTGATTTTTTTCTTTTTTAACTCCACTCCACTTAATTTAAGGGTTACACAAAAATCAATGTATGGTCTATCTCCCTTCACCTAGTCTACCATGTAGGAGGGAATTGCACAAGTCCATCCAGTTTGTCTCAATGTCTCATCAAACATGACTTCCCTCATCTCACCAAGATCTTGTTCAACTGCCTAGGAGTTTAGTCCTGGTCTCTGAGGACTTACAAATATCACATTGCATAAAAGTGACACTTCACCAATTTAAGTGATAAGTTTTCAAATTGTGAAGTGTCTAATTGCAACGATAAATTCACCTTGTTTTCCTCAATGGCCAGGCATTTGTATCTTTAACAAATAAAATTGGCAGTTTAAAAACAATTAGACTCAAAAACTCTAATGAATAAAAATCACTGTCTCTCACCCCCTGTTGGTGGCTCAGTGGAAGGGCAGCAGCCTGTGAACCCAAAGGTTGCAGGTTCAATTCCCAGCCAGGGCACAAAACCAGGTTGCAAATCTCCTGGCAGGTCTCCAGCCAGGTCCGTGGCTGGAGGCAGATGAAAGGCAACCCATACATTGATGTTTCTCTCCCTCTCTGCCTCTCTCCCTACCCCTGTCTCTAAAAAACAATAAATAAAATCTTTTTTTAAAAAATCACTGTCTCCACAGGCAGCCATGAAGGTGGATGCAGGTAGTGTGGTGCACACAGTGTGGTGCAGACAGGCTAAGGATATTCAAGCCAGGGGACAGCACCTTCCAGGGCAGTGAGAACCCTAGATGTCAAAATTCTAGAGGAAACACTCAAATCTAACAACTTTGTTAGTACATTATTTCCTTTAGAGAAAACAAAGTGGTTGACAGTAGAATTCAATCAAAGATTGTTTGCTACCTCTTGTAGCCCAGTCATGACATTCACCAACAAATGGACTCTTAATGACAAGGACATAAAGAGAAGCAAAGGCAGGAGGGGGCGGGGGTGGTAAAAAGTAGGGGGTGTTGGAAAGGGTGGGCCTCTGCTTCCCATGGAAGAGGAGGCTACTGCTGAAATACAAGAAACTAGATATGAGTCTCCAAACTGGCTGAGTTGCCAAGGGCATGAAGTTCTGGAAGTTGAGGGTCATTTGACTGCCCTCCATTTCCAGCGTACATGGTACATGCTGACTTCGGCACCTGACCTCTGCGGAAGATGAGTCTCCAAGGCCTCCCCAGCCTACAGAATTATTTATCCCTGTGCCCCTATATATTACACACCCTCTCCTGGAAGGTGAAATAGCTGTTTGCTGAGTGAACGAATAGGTTTTATGTTTAACAGTTCAAGCATGTGTGCAACACTTAGCGTGACACCTGGCACAATAACTTTCAGTAAGAGATTTCTCTTTTGAGCCTCTGTTAAGCTTTTTTGGTTTCTATTAAGGTCAGAAGCTTAAAACCTGGCAGGATGGTCTGGTAAGGCTCTGATCTCATCACAAGGACCATGGTCAACACAGCCGGGCTTTCAAAACAGCATTGTTGGATCTTTGGTAGCACCCTCACCTGTGCAATTACTTGGACCCCTTTATTTGTTTTATACTGCTCAAAGGCTATTTCCTCCTTGCCTTGAATCTCCTTGTATCTAGTTCCCCACCACCACACACACACACACACACACACACACACACACCAACAGTATATCTACATAAAGATTGTTTCTATCAGCCACAAAGCAGGATTCCAAGCAATTATCCTCACTTCAGATACCACCAACCACTTCATACATCCTGAGAGGCAGAGGAGGAAGGAAGAATGAAACAGGAGGGAAGGGCTGGATTTTTAGTACAGTGTCCACAGGGTAATGTACCAGCACCCTATGGTAGACTGAGTAACCTCCTGAAGAAGCTCGAGTCCTCATCCCCGGGAACAATGACTATGTTAGGTTACATGGCAAAGGGGAGTCCAGGTTGCAGATGAAATCATGGCTGAAAAAAGATGACATTCAGTCTGCTTATCTACAGAACTTAAACTAGAGAGATTACTTGGGTTATCCAGGTGGGCCCCATGTAATCACAAGCATCCTTAAAAAATAGAAGAGGGAGGCAGAAGAGAAAAAAAAGGAAGACACAACCTCAAAAAAAAGACAGAGAGAGGCAATGTTGCTGGCTTTGAGCCTAGGAGTGTGGCAGCCATAAAGATAGGAAGAGGGGCTTCCCTATAGCTTCCAGAAAGAAATGCAGCCCTAAATTTTAGTCCCATGTGACCTGTGTGACTTCTACCCTTGGAACCATAAGGTAATAAAGGGACATTTGCTATAGCAACAACAGGAAACTAATACATAGAGATGCAATGGGCATAACACGTCAGTCAACCCACTGCCTTTACAATTTGCAAGAGACCAAGCCAAGTATTGATCAGCTTTAAAATAAGCTAGACTTTGGAATTACAAAGATAAAAATAATTATCATTATTACTTTTATCATTGCTTTTATTATGATTTTTGATTTTCAGCTGTTCACATCGAACCAATCAGAATTAAAAACATACTGAATTCAAATGGCCCATACATATCACCTGGCTGAGAGAGGCACTGACCAGCCGTGCACCCTGCCTCTGCTAGGCCTCTTACTAGCTGCCCCATCTTGGGGCAGTTCCCTTCCCTAGTCCCAGTTTGCTGGTCTGTAAAATGGAAATAACAACTGTCCCAATAGCCCAAGGGCTGTCACAATGAGACACTATGCACATAGTGTCAAACTCAGCATCTGACACATGGTTAGGGCTTCATATGAGGAAGAAACAGATCCATGGGACTTAGTGACTTGCCAAAAAACACAGAGTTATGTAGCAAAGACAAATCTGATACCTCCTTCCTTCCTCAGCTAACAGTTTCCCCTACAATACCCTGCGTCTACTACCAAACCCTTCCGTGGCTCAAACTGGTGGATTTTAGCCTGTACTGGCTGAAACATCAAGGACCATCCTCTTAATTTAACCCCATTCTCATAAGCATCTTTATAAAATGTTTTCAATATGCTTAAACACCATATATTGTCATAGCAAGGGCACTAAAATACACTGAGCCCAGGTTCAGTACAGTCCACATGTTTAAACAGAGGAATTTACCTAGTCATCTTGACTCACTGACCGTTGGTATTCAACTTATTTTCACAGATAGGTGGCTCATTAACAAACAAAGACATAAAATCAAATTATGAAACCAAATGGACTGAGAGCCAAACAGGGTGGAGCACAGCAAGACATGAAGGTTACAAAGAAATGAAGAGCTGTGGCACTCTGCAGGCCTAGCCACCCCACCAGGGACCTGGTGCATGCATGTTAGAGAAGGAAGGTGCCAGGCAGCTAAAGCGCCTGATGGGTGTGGACAACAGTTCCTCGGCAGAAGGTGCAGTCCCAAGGGGCTGAGGTCGGGAAAGCAGCTTCGGGGAACATCAGGCTTGAACAGAGGGCAGACAGTGGCAGGTCTCACACAGCCTGAGTGCCAGACACTGTGCTGGGTGATTTACAGCAGTCACCATCGAACCGTCACAGCAATCGTCACAAACCACACTTTACAGATGCAGAAAGAAGTTCAGAGAGGTTCAGTGTTGGCCAAAGCTCACCCAGGTAGGAAGTGGCGGACAGGTTGGACTTAGACCCCTCAGTCTGACCTTGCAAGCGCACAGATGCTCCCGGCACCAGGAAGAACAGTGACTTTGAGGGGCACGCCTCAGCATAGACAGGGATCCTGAGGCCCAAGGGTCTGGGAGTCAGCCTGAAATGTGGGAGCTGACACGGCACCAGTGATGAGCCAGCGGTGCACTCACAGCCAAGGCAACAGGGATGGAGGTGAACGTGCCCGGCAAGGTGCCCCCGCCCCAGCGGCTGAGGGGCACACAGCGCAACACTGCTGGCCCTCCTCCCGGAGCTCCACAGAGCCGAGGCAGCTGCACGGGGGAGGATTAGGCCGAGAGTGACATGTTGATCAGCTCCTGCTCTGCGCAGGCCACTCGTCCCCTCACACCCGGACAGGTCTCAGACAGCCTCCTGAAACCGCCCTGGGGGACCCAGAGGCCCTGAGGTCTCCACAGCTTGTCACTCAGGCACCGAATACACTTAGTCTAATTGGATATTATTCCTTCTTTATGAAGCCAAGCAGGTTGTTACCTAGTTCCCTGGGTAAGACATTTGCAGCTTCATTCTGCAATTACATCTCCCTGGTATTTGTCATGGCACAGAAGTGAAATCTCTGTGCCGCCGATCCCCCATGTCATCTTTTCCTTCAGTTTAAAACATAGGTGCTATGCCAGGTCTTTTTTAATCGGTAAGCGCTTTTCCGTCCTCTTAAAAAAAAAAAAAAAGGAAAGAAATCCTGCGATATCTGACCAATTATTTTCTAACCCACATTAAAAATAAATGCCATTTCCATTGCCACTGTGGCAGCTACACTGCTCGCAATTGTCCTGGCTCTTCAATCCTTGAGGGCACAAGCATTACACTCCCCTGTCCTCTCAAAGGGAGGCGTGGCTGTGGACTTCTAGGAATTCTAGGACTTCTAGGTGGGAGCTTTGGAAGCCAGGTGCTGATCTGCCATGAGCCCTTTCCTCTGCTGCAAAAATAACAGAGGCATGCGTCAGAAATAGCGTTGAGGTCACCCTGGATTCCTGAGTGACTTTAATGAGCAGCCTCCTTCCTGCTCCCCTTCTCGCCCTCTTTGGTCAGGTATCGTGAGCCAAAAAAATAAGCTCATTGGGTTAAATCACTGAGATCTGGGGACGTTGGTCACTGCAGCACAACCCACCACACCCTGACTGGTAACAACAGCCATTTTAACCAGTTCGAGCCCCATCTTTGGGTTCCACCTCCTCCTTGGCACAAAGATGGCTTTTATTTATGTTTGGCCTCCCAACATTATGGGACTGCTCATGAGTTATCCAGGGTGGGCCTGGATGGCCTCCCAGGCTGTGATGTCTCTCCTAAGTCCTTCTTGGATCTAATTCAGATTCGTAGAACAAGAAAATGGACCTTGCTTTTCTCACCACCTCATCTTGAAAAGGTTACAGATGGACTGCCCCACGTTTCAATTCCAGATGCAAATCCAACCAATTGGCCTAGTCCTCCCAGGGACTTCTGAATCTGATACAAGCCACACAGGCAGCAAAGGGGTCATTCCTTTGCTTTCCCTAGCTCTTCACTGCAACTCCTAGGGCCCCAATCTTAGTGTTTCATCACCTCACCCTACTAAGCCCCCCTAAAGTCCCACCTCTAAACACCATCCCATTGGAGCTTAGAGCTTCAACATATCAATTCTGGGTGGGAGGGGCAGGGGGGATAAAGGATTCGTTCCATAACAGTGGTTAACAGGATTAGTGCATTAAGTCTAGGCATACATTTTAGCTGCCTCCTTTTTCTAAGGTGCCCCTCTTGGTGTTCTGCAACATAGGTCATGACAATGCAACAGCAGCAGCGACAGTGGCAAAAATGTCAACATCCACAAGTGCTTTCTAGATACCAGGTACTTCATGAAGCAGTTCACATGTGTGATCTCGTACCTGTTCGGCTCTCTCCAGCTCTCCAAACATGATGCTCTCTGCTCGAATATTACTTCACCAACAAAGCCTTCCCCAGCAACCCTGACCAAAGCAGTGTTTTGTACACAGTAGGCCATACATATCTGATGGATAAGTGAGTGAATGGATGAATGATTGAATGAATGAAAGAACAAAAAAGCTTTTCAAAGTCATGCCTGGTGGCATGTCAGTCCCATGCAACAGCCATGAGAAGGCTCAGCTGGTTCTATCATCACCCTCCTGAGAAGTAGCATCTACGCCAGACTCCCAGGAAAATGCAGCACCCACACTGAGCCCACGATCGCCCATCCTCTTCCACTGTGCCGGTCCCGGGCCAGAATCAGAACTCAAAATAAATTCCTTTCAGCCCTCTAGCCTCTCAGTAGGACTATCTGAAGTATCTTTAATCAAACTTTAGAGACTCAAATTGCCCACAATTCTAGAAATGCCTCCAGTTACTATGGATTTATCAGTGAAGAGAATGAAATAAAGAAAATTTGTTTCATAGTTAAAGCCAAGGCCACTTTATCCCAGATGTACTTAAATCACTTAGCTCTTAACGAAATCTTTAACTATAAATATACTAAATTTGGTAGCAGGATAGATTAACTACAAAAGGAAATTAACACTGCCTTAGAGAATGGAGATAACGTATTAAACCACTGATAGGCTACTTTTGAGAATTATAACTGGGTAGACCTAACACTTTTAAATGGATATTAGAGATGATGAAATACTACTTGGCTACCCTCTGAAATACAATTGAATTCACATTGATTAGGGAAGAGGGGGGATATCTAATATGATATGAGGCCTTGCATTAAAAACTTTAAACAAGCTCCGAAATGACTCCTAGGAAATAGGTCTGAGTGACTGAACGGTGTGGCACTAGTCCTCCGGCAAGAAACTGCAGGATTTAGCTCCATGATGAAGGGGTGCGTACAGGGTTTCACTTGTGAGTAAATTAACACTTGCCTTCCAAAGGGATCGGCAGTAACCCCCCAAGTTTGCAAGCCGCTGTCATTCGCTCGGTTTGCATTCTCCAAAGCAGACTGACAGTCTCATGATGCAGTACATTGAAAATCCTCGTGGTATCGACTGCCTGACGCTGACGCTTCCCCAGTAAATACAGCACAGCTCAATTAACAGCTCTTCAATATACAGTTTAATTTTTCTTTCATCTTGATCCACAGCCTGGCTCCAAATGAGGAATGCTGGAATAGATGTACATTGAATATTGAGGCCAGTCTTTATAAATAAACCTATCACACTTGTAATGATTTCTGTCATAACACGACAGAATAGATGAAGTCCGGCGTCTGGCACTTCTGCTCACACGTCATTTTTCCAACATCACCAGAACCTACAATTTTTTTTTTTTTTTTTTGGCTCTTCCCTAATACTTTTTTCCCAGTTATCTCTGAATAGCATTTTGCTGTTCGAGAAGAGTTTATCAGGGTTTTTTCTTCTTCTTCTTTCCTGTGTGACAGTTCTTCAGAAAGAATGAAGAAAATTACTATTCCACTACTTGCATGTAATGTAAGGAATGTAACTTATAAATGAATTATGAAGGTCTTACCCTTGGAAAGACATACATATTTCATCATAAATGTGATCCATAACACTTACTCCACATACAGTATTTATATTTAGACATGATTATTCCAGGTTTTTTTAATCTCAGCAAACCCATACTTTCATAAGCAAATCCAATATTCTCCTTTATCCTGTAAGTCACAAACAGAAGGCACAAAAGGTACTCCCAATTGACCTGCACACTTACTCTCTCCCTGGATGGAAGGTATTCTATTTACAAAGAATGCTGTGAATCAAGGGATTTCTCAAAGGCATACAATGCAATGTTCAAACAGCTCCCCATGCTTGCTGTTGGTCAAAGAGGCAGATGTTTTACTTTGGACCAAAGGCAGTTTCTTCTGTTTAAACATATTCCTAAAAATGAACTTGACAATGCTTAGTGCCTTGGATAGAAGCAGGGTGGCAGGGACTTGAATTTCCCACAGTTTTGTTGTGGTCGGTATGGAAAGAACAGGGCCTTCCCTCTAGAAGTGAATCAAGTGCCAGGGGACACTCACTAAATCCTAGTCCCTACCTGATGAAATCATTTCAGAGTTGGGCTCATTGCCGAACTGAGATCCTGGGTAATGTCACAGTCACAATCATGATGACAAATAGGCCTATTTTTTTTTTTCATCCCTTTGAAAAATATGGAACGCTTCACGAATTTGCGTGTCATCCTTGTGCAGGGGCCATGCTAATCTTCTCTGTATCGTTCCAATTTTAGTATATGTGCTGCTGAAGCGAGCACCCTATTTTTAATTTACTGGTCTTATCCCAGTGTGTTTGATTACATTATAATTTGTAACCTACTTCAAAAAATCAAAGTACATGTAGGGTTTTTCGACTTCTTCAATGCCTACTTAGCATGAATAGAAATTACGCATAAATGTGCCTAGATGTGGGCACACACATGAGTGCAACCATTCAAAACAGGAACCAACACAGTGGCCCATATTGTAAACAGTTTCCTTCTATTCTTCCTCTTCTTTCCCCGATGCTGTACTGGCTCTTTAAATAACTCAGAGGAAACTAAACAAGAGCTGTAAGAGACTTTTTAACCATCAGAGATAGAGCACTCAGAACTTACAGTAATTAACTAATCATTATTTCAAATAAGAACATTAATTGGTATGTTTGGGAAATCTACAGCATTGCAAAATTTAAAATAAACATTACAAAGATATCATTTATAACTAATCTATATTTACCACTAAAGTGCGCTTCAAACTGTATTTCTTTCCATTATGCTTTTATTGGCTACAACACAGAGCAAATGGGGTGTGTCATACGCAGCTTCCTAAACACCTAAATTTATAAAACCCAATTACATAAATTAATTAGGAATGAACGCATACATTTATGCCTTTGTTTGCAACTAGAGCCTATTAAACATGACAAAATTAATAAGTAGATCCTAAAAGAAAAAAATAGTGCCACACATTTATTTTCCATAACTGATTTTTATGAGATTTAATTCAACTCGTCTAGTCCTAAGGGTCATGATTTTTAATAAATATGCAGTTTCTTGCCATTTCATATATATGTAAGGGTATGTTTTTATGGTTCCTAAAGGACCAAGAATGTATAAATTCAAGAGCATTTATTTCCGGATCCAGAGACAAAAGGACAAAGAATTACTCAAATGTTAATCCTATCCTGCTTACTGCCGCCCTGCTATCAAAGGTGACTTTTTGGTAATTAGAGGAGCACACACACAAAATTAAGTGATTCACCAATACATACTTATTATAGGAAACATCCATTAAAACAAGCTTAGTCTTAGCTCCAAGGAAGAGTAAAACATTGATAAAGGATGAAGCCAGTCAGAAGACCACAATATGATGTTTTAAATGCAAAAATCAGAACCCAAAAATGTCTTCCTCTTATATTTAAAAGAACTTAGGTAATCTTACAGCATTGCTGGGGTATCAATAGTACTGGGGAAAAAAAACAAAAAAAGTCTTTTCTTTTTTCTTTTTTTTTAAAGCAAAGGGTAAAGAAATCTGGGAAGAAGATAACCTCTTCCCTTGCGCCAGGTCCATGTGTACCCCTAATAGTCTCGCTGACATGTGCCTGCAAGATTTCCAGGTTGAGAAACATACTGGCAAAGTGTGTGCCTGAGCACACAGTCTGTGACCCGGTGGGTGTAGAGTCCTGGGTAGAGGAAAGGCAGTGATGCTGTGAAAACAAGGCCTGCTTCTGCCTCCGTGCGTTAGAACTCCTGGGAAACAAATGAGACGCTGCAAGTCATGGATCGCTTCAATGGGTCAAAGGATCCCTACTTGCTGGAGTAAGAAGTCCCTCATCAGAATAAATGAGAATGTAGAGTTACAGGAATCAACTCGTGAGATTACACACAGTCTATCTTAAACAAAAGGGACTGGCTCCCCCTTTATGATGCAAGATCCTCTGGGATGTGAGGCAGTAGAAGGTGGAGGCAGCTTGCAAGCTGTTCACACCCTTTGTGCAGAGCTGCAGACCCCACTGCTCCTTGTGACTTCTCCCAAGGTGACTTAGCTCAGTAGGACCCAAACTGATGCAGTTCTCCTTTCCTCCCTCCCTCCCTCCCTTCCCTTCCTCCTCCTTCTGTGCTCCCTAGTTCAGGAAAAGGCACCCCCTAATCCAAGCATTACCCGGAGGTAGCTTAGAACTCTCCCTTTCTCCCTTCCACCATCCTGCTGTCCACCTCCTTCACCTCTCTCCAAGTCTCCTCTCCTCTCCATCTCCAGGGCCCTCACCTCCCAAGAGCCTTCGTGTTTCCTGATAGATAACAGCAAGAGACTCCTATACCAAACTTCCACAAGCTAGGCTCCAAATGCTGCCAGAATCACCCCCAATCCCCACACTACATACACACACACACACACACACACACACACACACTCAGTAGAGCAAGAACAAATCTTGCCTACTTAATAACCACCCTCTCTCTTTCCCTCATGATGAAACCTCGGCAAGGTATCAAGGCTCTGTGATATGCCCCATCTGCCTTCATCAACTCACATCTCTATTCCTCCTACACTCCACCTGGACTGAACATCTTCAGTCTTTCCAGATGAGCCTTTGCTCCCTTAGTTCTCCTGACCTTTGCCCAGGGAATATGCACTGACTTCGCTACTCTTAGTGTTTCCCCTCTTTGCTAACTCCTAGTAATTCTTTACAATTCAGCCAGAACTCACCCCTCCCACCACATCTTTTCTGACTTCCTCTCTCACAGACCAGCTGACCGACCCTATGGTGGTTTCAAAAAGGCCTGCGAATTATTTGACAATACTACCTTCCAAAGGTGGAGCTAAATTCCCATTCCCTTCATTATGGACCGAACTAGGTGATTCACTTCCAATGATGTAAATGTGGCAGAAGTGAAAGTGGATGACTTCAGACTGGGGCATAAATAGTCGTGAGGCCTCAACCGTGGTCTTTCACTCTTGGACCGCTTGCTCTAGAAGAGGCCAGCTGACATGTTATAAGGGCTCTCTCACAGCCGTGTGCAGAAGTCCACATAGTGAGAAACTGAGGCCTCCAGCCAACAGCATGTAGGTGGGCCTTCTGGGAGGTGGAGCCTCCAGCCGTGGTCACACCACCTCAATGGCAAACTCATGAGACAGCCTGTGCCAGGACTACCTAGAACAAGCCACCCCCAATTTCTGACCAACAGAAGTTTTGTGAGATAATAAATGCTTACTTTGAGGGTACCTTTTGGGATGACTCATTATGCAGCAAAAGGTAATTGGTACACTAGTACCAATTCCTATGTGCTCCCACAACACCCTGTATTTCTCTATCTCTAGAACCCAGCATGGTACTGGGGCATTGTTGGCACTGAATACATTTGAGGGATACACAACAGGTAGCTGAAAAAATGGATTTATGAACAAATGAACCAGCACTATGAGAACTTCAGCTAATATACATTAAAATATTCTAGCACCAGTTATGTGAAGGCTGTAGTGCTATAACCATTTATAACCAATATTTATTCCCATTAGAAATAATAGAACCATTGTCACATATCCACAATAATGTTTCAAGCGGCCACAGCACACATCATGCTGGAAATCATTGCTCTGAGGGCCTAGAAAACATGTACATTCTTTCCTGTTTTTAATAACACTTCTTTATTGTGACAAAAAATTATAAAAGTTCAGTATACAGAGGGGTCTTTTGCAGTGAAGAGGATGGAAGATGGGGTGAAGATTTTGTGGAAGAGTTGAGCCTAGAAGGATACTGTTGTAGAGAGATGGAAAGGTGGGCAGACATAGAAAAAATTACATGGAACAGCAGGCAATGATGGGAAAGCTCCATCTCTCCATCCATCTGTCCATCCACCCACTGAATTGTTGGCATTTTAATTTCACCACTGCATGAGTGTGTCAATAGATGATTAACAGGAGAAGAGACTAGGCAATATCTCTCAGGGGTCTAAAACATCAGCTTAAGGAGGTTAGAATTTTTATACTAGCAAACAGGGAGCCATCATGGAGTTTTAAAGAGCTATGCCTAAAAAGGGCCATCCTACATGGTAAGTGGTTGTGAAAGCTACTAGCATGGATCCAGTGAGGAGGCAGTGGCAAGGCTGGAGAGAAGATTTGAGAACATGGGATTCTGGATCTGGACAACAGATTGGATGTTAAGGTCAAAGGGGAGCAGGCTGAAGAAGAGGACTCTGAAGTTCTGTGTCCACATTAAGAAAATGATGTACAAAATTCTGAATTTCAAAACAAATGGGCTGGTTCAATTCCCAGCCAGGGCACATAACCAGGTTGCAAGCCAGGTCTGTAGCTGGAGGCAGATGAAAGGCAACCATACATTGATGTTTCTCTCCCTCTCTGCCTCCTTCCCTTCCCCTCTCTCTAAAAATAATAAATTTTTAAAAAGTCTTATTTTACAAATGGACTCTTATACAAATAGGGAATCATTATGTTGTACACCTGAAACTAAGATGTCAATTACACAATACAAATAAAGAAGAAAAAGATGGGTTCTAAGTAATGTGAACAGCAATTTTTCTTTGTAATACGTGTGAGTCATTTGCATAGATCTCATGAAGCAGTGGCTCTTCTAATTATTGTCAGGTATGATAACATAATAATTCACCTCACCCATGTCTGTAACAGATGCCACTAATCACAGTACTCTTTCCCAGTAAGTGTGGTGATGGCTTCTTGGGTAAGAAATTTTAACAGTTTGAAACCCATTTGCCATTCCTGTGTCAAATCAGTTGTTTGGTTATTGACAGTCACTGCAACTAAAAATCTTAACCCCCTTGAAGTGGCTAGAACTGGAATGGCAAACCAAAATGAAGATAAATGATTTTTAAAATAAATACACTTTATTCTCTCTTTGCAATCACCAACTATTCAAACAATTAAATTAAAAAAATAATAACTAGAAAGAATGAGGAGAAGAAATAAAGAGAAAAAAAGAAAGAAAGTTAAGTACCATGGTATATTAGGACCTCCAAGATCTGGAACTCTAAATGTCAGCCCCAATTTGGCCTTTACCTTGAAGAAAAGGGAAAAAAGGCTGAGAGAGGCTTTGAAGTTGATGCTGTTCTGTAACTCCTTAAAACCCTTATCAGCTAAATCCCTGGAAAAGGGAGGAAAGGAAAAGATGAGGAATAATTTGGGGAAAAAAACCTTCTTACCTCCATTCATGCCAGAGGACTCACTGATACATGGTCATGGGGAAAGGTGCCAGGACCAACTATCTGAGCCCAGGTTGGAACGGAAGATGGGGTACCAGTGTGCCCAAAATTGGCCTGGTCTGACCTGTCAGTCAGGAGTTACCCAGGTTTTAAGGAGTCCAGGAACCATGGCAAAAGTGGTCCTATACCAAGTTTTCAGCCAGACTACTAGACCAGCGTAGAAAGAATAAATTGAAAAATATTGAAGAATAAATAGAAAGGAATGTCCGTTGAATGAGGTGGAGAGAAGGTACAGATGAAATTGGTGATGACTCAGAAATAATTTCCACATGGACAGCCTGGTACAACATAGCTAGGTCAGGATCCTGTTCCAAAAGGAACCAAACTGTGTTAGAAAAGTACTAATGCCAACTTCTCTAGTGCATTTTTTTCAACTGTTATTAACATAAAAGACTGTTTTGGCCTTGCCAAGCATATTTCATTTTATCTCTTAGCTGTCAACACTTTGGACTTCAAATGCAGTCGTAGAATAATCCAGCTCAGATCACTAGTATATTTTCATCATGCCTTCTCCTGCTTTTGATATTCTTGTAAGCTTAATAAGTTTTCCTTACGCCCTCAGCTTTTTCCGTGTTCCCCATATAATGATGCTATATTAATGTTCCTCTCAGAAAATAACTGTCTTAACAGACAAACATTTTGGTTCTTAGTTGAAATTCCTTCCCTACTTCAGTGGCTGCAGAAGAAAGCAAATATGTTGTCAGATTGGTGGGTACATTTTTATACCTTATGATAAGGACAGTTTATTGTCTCTATTCCTTATTTAGGGACAGTCCCCTCTATGCATGGGAATTCATGAGGGCGCAATTAAAAACCAGAAACAATCACGCTTTTTTCAGCCCCATTTTCCTTCTAACTGCTTCAGTGAGAGTGAAGAATTGCTGTCGATTTGGAAGACAGAAGTAAATGTTTGCCCTTTAATGTAAGCTTTTCTGCTGTTTGCAGTCCGCTCTGCACTCAGACCTGCTCGCAAATAAAAATGGAAGGAATTTTAATAGCCTGCAATGAATTTGGGAGTGATGAGTGCTGTCCCCTCTGGCACTGGGGATCATGAGTGTGCACATGGGAAGCTCTGTGTCGGTGAAGGCAAGCCAGCCGAGAGGGCAGCCCCAGATGGAGCATGGTGACGCGTTATGCTTACCTTGGGCAAAGGCCACCGCACTCTGAAATTAATCCAGCTCTTACAGATAACAAAAGCTCCCCTCTGGCTTAGAATAGTGAAGTCCGATCTCCCAGTACATGGATTAGCTATGAAAAAAACATCAAGTGAGGGCAAACCCCCTCGGTCACCTGAGAAACCAAGTGCCCCTGGGATGTGAATGCAGTATTAAGAATGACAATAATAAAAACTGTGCGATGATCTATGATAAAATGGCCACTCCGCTAAACACTTCAGCAACATCACCTCGAGCCCTCACCACAGCCCTGCAAAGCAGCCAGTAATAACCCTATTTTATACAAGGGGAAACTAAGGCTCAAAGAGGTCAAGTACCCAGACCAAACCTTTGCTTTTGTTTCTTTGCTTTTTTTCTCTCTCTTTCTTGTTATTATTGTGAGAATGAATGCTACAACCTGTACAGAAATTCACTTTAAAAATGTGTCAACCAGGGGAAAGGAATGACATGAAACCATGCTAATTTAGCAGGGAGTTGCATGAAACAGAAAAGAAGAAAGTCAGAAGGCTGGAGAAGAATCTGTAAGATGACTACTCTGTGTGGAGGAAGCATGGCCAGAGGCCGAGACAACAATCACAAATACTGCTGTCTTTCTAGTCCCACCACTGACTCAGTGTCTAGCCTTAGAAGTCTCCTGGCGACATTCAATAACTTAAAAGATGACACACTGAGAAATGCATTATTTATTTCCTTCCTTGCCATCCCAACAGGCTTAAAAAGAAAAATAGGTTGCACATTGGCTACTGTGTCATTGGTGACTTTTGAAACCACTAACCTTTGTAGGCCCGTAAATAATACTTCTTCCTACTAAAAAATGACTCTTCTTGCATCTGTTAGTGTTTTCCCTCATGCCAATGATGATTCCATCCAATGGGGCTGCTTCATCTATCAATAAATCATTTCCACTGAAATCTATATACATATGCCTTCAGTTGCTTGATTTGAACACAGAGAACATAGGTTTATGGGTGTGCAAAGCAGCCTAAGCAAGATACTCCCAAGTGTAACTTGGGGATAGGGGTCAAGGGGAATGAAAGGGGTGCATGGCAGGTGTACATTTGTTAGATGTCCAAACAAAAGGTCACCTCATTGAGATCAAAATATCAGGTGAGTGGCACTAAAGTTTTAGAACCTGTACTCTTTTTGCTTTTAACGGACTAAGGCCATGCCCTAAGATTGCAATTGCTAGAGACCAGGAAAGGAGATCCCATATCAGCTTTAGGTTCACTGTCAAACAGTCATGACAAAGAGACCCCAGAGCAGAAATGTAATGAAGGCACATTGGGTAAGAAATATTTATATGGCCATGATGATGTAAACATTTATTGTTTCTCATCTTTAAGAATCAATCTATAGAAAATGTACAAGAGGCTTAATTATAATGATAGAATGGAAGTAAATGTGATTAACTATGACAAAGTAGAAGTGTAAGTAGCAGAAGTAAGGCATGAAGGGGAAAAGAAGAGGTGAAAGACTTGGTAACGGCGCCAAGAGCCTCATCTAACAATGAGCAGAGGTGAGGACACTGTCCAGAATCAAGAACAAAAATACACACGTGTGTGTGTGTGTGTGTGTGTCTACATATATAAAATATTAAAAACTTATAAAACACATCATATGAATATATAAATATACAAAATCTTAAGTGACAAACACAATGAAAGGAAGAAGACATACCAACTGAAGTTGCCATGAATGCACTAAATATCTATATCCATAACAACAAAAGTCATTTGCAAGTCCCTGACATGGGAAGACCAAGCAAGCAGTGGCAGTTTAGGCATTCTATTAAGACATCAGAGGCAGCCATCAGAAGCATCAAACACAGCAACTGTTGAAAGTGGTTGCCTTTGTCCATCCCTGTAGGCCAGCATTCAAAAGAGCACCAGACACACAATCCATTCTTGGTCAATATTTGTCAAGTGAATGCATGAGTGGACACAAGTAGAGGGTGAAAAGATAGACTAAGAGGCTACTGTTTGTTGTTATTTGTCCTTCAGAACAATTTTTTTCTTAATAGTTACAAATATTACTTTTACCTTTTTGTGTGTAAAGGGGTGGGGAGTTTTTTAAATGTTTTTTTTTTTTTTTTTTTTTTGGGGGGGGGCTATTTTCATTCCTCTCTAACTGGTAAGAATTCCCTGCATGAAAATGCAGGTTGCAGCTATCAGCCTGGAAGTGGCTGTCCTGAGGGGTTAGCCTGGATTGAAACCCCCAAAGCCACCTGGAAGGAGAAGGTGACCTCAAAACGGAGGTTTAGAGAGTAACCCACAGAGATCAGAATGCCTCATCACACACCACAAGGAAACAGCAGAACACTTCAAGTTAATAAAATACAGCGTTAGGACAAGAATGAAAACTGCCTTTTGTTCTGCAATGACTACGAATATGCTGGGGGGAAGAAAGGAAATGGAAAGTAGTAAAGAAAAGAAAAATCACTAGTATGGGAAGGAGGAGGGGTCATGACCTCGTCCATTTGCTGGTTAAAGTACATGGGTTCTGTGTTCAAATTCTGCTTCTGCCTGGGACTCAGCAGTAGAGCGATGGGCAAGTGGCTTATCTCCTCTCATTGTCTTTCCCCTCATCTGTTAAATGGGGGCAGCGATACCTACTGCAGTGTTTCTTAGAGGAGTAAGTTAGATCATGCCTGTAAACATTTGACGTGCGATAGTCTTAAAATTTCCCTTTTCTCCCCTCTCTGCAGATGAAAGCCAGAAGAATACCTAGCTCTCCACCACAGAATGAGTTTCCTAAAAGGATGGGATAAACGTTTCATGCTGACATGTATTAAGCTCAGATTCAGATTAACCTCATGGCACATGGAAAGCATTTATTAAAACCAAAATATATTTTGATGTAACATCAAAAATTCACAAAATATAAACCTCAGTCAGTAATTATCTGAATTTCTATTAAAAAAAAAACAAAACTGTATCACATGTATTATACCTGATGCGAAGGAGGGACTGCTTTAGTCACATTGTGGCACCTGCCACGTGGTGTTGACATAGTAGCTGGAGCCCCAGTCTCCTTTCTATGAAAAGGAGAGGCCCGCACAGGTCACAGGGGTGCTAGGAGGGAGGAATGACAGAGGTTGGCTGCCTGGTACAAGACCTGGCACTGAGCAGGCCCCCAAGTCACACTCGCTGCTGTGCCAGGCTACGCAACAGCGCCTTTTGCTTGAGCTGGAAACTGCGCATTACACAAGCAATTTTCTGTGCCATGCAAGAAGGATCTCACTAGCACAGAGAGGAGATCACAGTCATGCCTTGGCCTCACTTAAAACGCTCAACCCAGGCGGCAGACAGTGGGGGTGATAAAATTGCCTCCTGGATCTTACCATGACTTTGGTCCAGAATGATCAGAGAGTACATTAAATCATTAGCAGAAACTTCGCTGCCTGCTGATTTTACAATGCCGGCAATGAAATTCATTGCAGAGGCAAAATAGGGCCAATAATATAATTACAGCGCTCTGCCTAGGCAGTCAGAGCTAATGCTATTATTTGACATCGCAAGGTTGTGTTTGCTCCCCAGAGTCTCCGTGGAGACAAGGTTCCCCCTAATTGGTTCCAAAGCACAGCCTCCCCACCACCATCTTCCTTCCCCGGGACCAGTCATGTTAATTTCCACACAACTGTAAATAGTGTTTGCAAACAATACAAACATGGTAATAAGAGGCTAGGTGGGTAATTAATGTGGTTACAAAGTAGCTTATTTGCATTTTTATTTAAAAACAGCCTTCTTTAAAAGGCAGCTCAGATTTCTCTTTGCAAAAGGAGACTTGGTTAAAGTGTGCAGCAGTAATTACTCTCTTTAGGGGTTCTTTTATATGTCCTTCAGGGAATTAAAATGAAAAGATAAGCAGAATTATAAAAGAAATCATGTAAAATATGAAATGTACTACAAACACTTAGTAGTGTATTTAACATAAGCTAGGCCTACCTTTTTCATTAATAAAATATTTTAACCAGTTTACTATAAATTCATTGTAGGTATGGTTATAAACTTTAAACTTTTTTTAAGGTGAAATGTCATAAGACTTTCGATGCCCTCAACAGTAAACTCCGCATCATCAATTTCTGCCAAATAGTGCTCTCAATGAGACAGAAGGTGTTAAGTGTGGTGACCACCAATATAAAGCATGGGAAACCAGTGATTTCATCTTTTTCTTAGTTTACATCTTCCATTTCTGGGCTCAACAAATAGGAAGCGAGGAAACAAATTCAAAAGCTGATTTGGAATTCAGTGTGCCTCATTTCTTGTGCAACTGTTCCATGTCGAAATTTACAGAGGGTGGCCAGGGTTGGGACCATTCAGCATTCAAAGGACCTGAAGTCATCTAGAGGCCATTGAGTCATCACCTACTGGCCAGTGGGAGCTAGGCCAAGAATGGGGTCACGGAGATGAAAAGTCACACGTCCATCCCTCAAGGAGTCCATGGTCTTGGTGACTGTCTGATTGAACAAAGAATCAGATTCTAGCCAGCCTGAAGGTACTGGGCAAAGTCCTGCATGGTGCATAACAGTCAAGGAGGAAAAGTGGCCCTGTACCAACAATGTCCAGATACCATGCTGGTCGAGCAATGGAAGGGTGGGCCTCCACAGGAGAAACTGCCAGTGGGAACCAAGGCCCCAGGGCATGGAGTAGCTTTCTGGAGAACCATGCTGGGACCTTAGTTAGCAAGAGGCAGAAAAGAAGTGAGCACAAATGTCAGTCAGGTACCAACTCCATGCACATATTCCTTCGACAACTCTTTCTGAAGGGCCTACTAAGTACAAAATTGTGTTTTATACACAAAATCATATTTTATTGCGGAGGGGGGGCTGTCCAGAAGCAATAAATATGATCCATGAGAAAATTAGAGGAAATACCAGCATGTTATAAGTCCTAAGAAAAAAGAAAGAGAAGAAGAGTTTTAAAGGATCCGGAGGCAGGATGAAAGCAGGTGGGAAGTAACAACCAAAGAAGGAGGCAGTGTTGGGTGGTGTGAGGACTCTGGCTCGGCTATAAAAATGCAGCTGCTACTCAGTGCCTGCTAATTATTGCCATGTCTTCCAATATTTTGAAAAGAAGCTAGAAACTGGAATTCTTGAGAGATATCTTTTTTTCTTTTTTTTTTTTCATTTTAACTTAAAAAGCAAACATGTCTCCAGCTAAGCAACTACAATAAATCTGTCTTGCCGAAAGACCAATGTAACAAAGCCCCCTGGCTTGAAAGGGGCATTATACTGTTTTCAGAAAATAAATTAAACCTTTAAATGTATAACTTTATGTTCATTCACCCAGCCTTCCAAAAATTACAACAACAACAAAACCAAATTACTTCTGGCTAAAACAGCCCCCCTTCCTTAAAGCATCAGTATTCATGTAAATTCCATATTGCAGATATCTGGTCCTTCCTCCCAGCTCCTGCCACCCTCTAAACCTCCAAAACCTATTTTCCTATGCTATGTAATGGTATGGCAGCTCTAGGAGACCTGACTGAAAAAAAACCCAGCTCTACTTGCTATTGTTTTGAAAATCTTCACCCGGCAAAATTCAGTTATACTTTAGATAGAATCGAGGGGCTGTAATGATGTTTTAAGTATGATTTCAAAATACTTGAGAAAAAGCAATGAAGTGGAAGGGAAAGATAATAAGTTTATGACATTCAAGTAAATATATCCTGAAAACTGGGTCATTTATACCAGAACTGTAATCTTTTCAGTTAAAATATGCAAACGACAGCATGAAAAATGGTTTGTGATTTTAAAGAAATATAGCACTGCAAATGTCAGCGTGAGGGAACTCAATAACACTTAATGAAACTTTGGATTTCAAATTAATTACTCATTGACTCAGGCATCTAGAGGGAAAACGGCCTGGATTAGGGTGGTCTCGGGGAGGGCATAAATCCGAGGCCTCTTTCAAGGGCTCCAACCTGCTACTTCCTAATCGGGCCACTCATGCTAGGTTAGCAGTGGGGCTGTCCCTGCAAAGAGCACTAGGTTGGTTCTCAGATAAAACACTGGTCAATATTTTCCTGACTCCTTCAGATGGACCTTTCTTTCTTCTTCTTCATCTGTTTTTTTTTTTTTTTTTTTTCCTTTTTGACTTGTACATTTTTGGCTCGAATGGCTTCCAGGGGCTTGAAATCAAAGGTTAAACAAATTTGTGGAGTGGTATGTGAGGTAAATGGTACCTACATTTAAAAAATCATCTTTGGGAAGCTGTATTATTTGTTCTCAATGATGGTGCCCCCCTTCCTTGCCTTTGCCATGTTTTCCTGGAGGGCAAACATGCTATCCTGCCCCGCTGATGTTGGTCGTGGCCATGAGACGTGATGTAGACACGACGAACATCAGTGCCTGAATAGAGGCCCTCTGAACTTTGCCCTCTGTTATGACAACAGCATGCTCTTGGTGACTTCTCCCGCAGCCTAGGTCCTGGAATCACAGCCCTGGGAAGCCCAAGGAAGCCCAGCGAAGACAGTACAAACACACCCAACCTCCAGCCCTCCTGGTCCATGAGCAGAGGAATCCACATTTATTTCAGTAAGCATTGGAGAGCTGAGGATGCTTATTACTGCAGCAAAAACTCGTACCCTATCCTTGCCAGTTAACTAGGACGGTTTCTACCATAAAATTCAAGTCATAGTTGTGTGGTTTTTTTTTTATGTACATTATATAATTTGAAACATTCAGCTGTAACATCATTAGACCTGTAATAAAATTCTCACTTAATGGATAAAAGGTTTCTTTGAATGGTTCCTGCCACACACTGGACAAGATAGAGAATTATCCACCATTATTTATAAGAAGAGCTACAAAGTAATGAATGGTCACCAGCTGGGAAATAACAACAGCAACAACAACAGGAAACCAGTGACATTACTTAGTGTTTATTGTTTGCTTGGCCCCTTAGGAAGCATGTTACATACACTTACATACTTGCACACATACATCTGGAATATAGGGCCTATTTTTGTCCACTTTTTACGTATGAAGAAACTGAAACAGAGGTTAACTAACCTGCCTGGAAACAGGTGGACTGCCTTGTCTTTGTTATTCTCCATATCATTTCTAGGTTATTCCATAGCAAATTTTAGGAATCTGTGCCACACATTCATTGTAACCAAAACATTAATTTAAAGTATTCCAAGTACAGCCAGTCTATCACTCCTCAGAAAAGTTACTCCTATACTCAAATATCCTGTAAAATCTGAGAAGCACTCTAATCATTATTCTGACTCATTTTTCCACATAGATGCACACCCTCTATTCCTCCTTGCACCACTCCAAACGGCTATTCTCAAATCCCACCTCAGATAATAATCCCTCCCAAGGATCAAGAACCTGCCTTGCTGCAAATCCCACCCAAAACCTTCCCCATGTGGGAAATCTATGTTAATTTGACCAAACTGTAGCTATAAAACAGCAATCATGTGCGGGAAATAAAAGAGGGAGACTGAAACTAATAAAATGGAATTAACATATTCATGTGGGATGTTATATATAGTATGTACAAAACAGGTATCCAAGGGTTTTCAAATGAAGATTTGATATGTTTCTGGAGCATTGTGTTGAAAGCTAGAATAAACGTCTTAGAAACTCATGATATTTTCAGTTGGCTCTGGGAGTATTTTTTTCTACCTTCTCTACCTGGACCACTGGCTTCAGCCTGACCAGTGCAGGTGAAGGCAAGCTGAAGTGAGAGAGAGCAAAAGGATTCCCTTGGCCAACTTCACCCATGCCTGGTCACAGTGGTCCAAGGGGCAAGCAGGGCTGGGTTGCAGCTTGCACTCTGTCCACCAGGCTGAGTGCTGTGGGCCACGGGAAAGGATGGGCACCTTTTCCTAATCCTCGCAAAGTGCCATTTGACTGGGCGCCCTGGCCTGTGATGCATGATGACCCAGTGAGCCCTCATCACAGTGGCTGGGAGGGGAGCACTCTCTTTAAAAGGGAGTGCAAAATGAAACAGATAACCTTAATGCTGGTTTTCATCTTTAGTGCTCAGACATTTAAGACCAAAGGCTCCCGACTCAAGTGAAGGCTCTTGAGCAAGCCATGTAGTTCAGATTACTGATGATCAGGGTGCCAAAGAAATACCAGCTGTGGTGTTTGGGGGGCAAAATAAAGGGAACTAAAGAATTCGGGACCTGTGACATGGAAGACACATGACTCCCCATTCATTAGCAGTCACTACATGATCCTGTGCCATGTCATCTCAGGGACTGATTACCTGACTCAGGTTGGACATCCACTTAGAAAGAGAGCTGGGATTCAACCCAGTGATTCTGATTCCAGCAACCAATACGTTTTCTCCCTGGAGTACCTGTGGGACTCTAGGCTGCCTCTGAAAATATGCAGGACTTGAGCCAAATTCGTAAGTGGGGCCTGACTCCTCCCAGCATGTTTGTAGAATAGAATTGACTGGAATGGCATGAGCTGCGGCCATCAAGAGGCAGGCAGGCTGGGGGAACACTAGGCCTAGCCAAAGAGTGGCCAGGCACATCAGATAGTATATCACATACAAAGTAGGGTTTATCAGCTCTGTTACATGACAAGGGCAGGTGTGAAGTTGGCCAAAGGAACCCTTTTGCTCTCTCTCTCTTCAGCTTCCCGTCCTTATCCTGCCTCCTGGCTGCAGGAACCATGGCTATGAGCAGCCCATCAAACACCCTTCTAACTCCCAGTCCTGCAGACAAGAGGGCAGACCATCCATGGACTGGTCAGGCTGAAGCCAAATGTGCATCTTGGACTGACCACTTTGACTAGGGTGAGATGGATCACAACCGGCCTAGACTAGTTCATGCAAACGATGAATGACACCATCACTTCCACAGTACCTGGAACAGAGGTGCTAATAAAGGGCTGGGAAGAGGTCCTGGACAAGGCAACAGACGCGAAGGGAAGATACAGGTGGGAAGGGAACTCCTGAGAAAAGGTAGGACAGGTTTCGCTGCTACCATTACATCGGCCCCTGGTTGTCTACTAACTCCTTGGCCCCTTTTTCTTCTCAAAAAAAATATATTTAAAGGCTCCTGTCCCAATTTTATATGCCGTGTGTACAGCTCTGCATGTAACCCTCTTTACCTGGCCCTGAAGATAAAAAAACAAGCCATCATTATTGCAAAGACACAAAGCCATTTTACATCCCTCATGAACTTGCACTGATAAAGAAGAAGTAGAGACCGGGGTAACCTCTGGGGTACGTCACTAGAACAGCAAGTGTCACTAACTACCAAGAAGCAGAGGTAAAGGGCAAAGCCATGGGGCTGGGCTGCCATAGGCAAGGGCTCCTGGGCCAGGTGAACAAAGCCCAGAGGATCTTGCTCACCAACTTGTCACAGATCTACTTATTCTTGGCCCTAAGAACCCAAGCTTGGTCCTGTTTCTGGCTTGGCTCAACCCCAAACCCACCTCTTGCAACTCCATCCTGCACACGAACTGCTTCCTCTTTTCCTTAGCTTGGATCAAATACCAGCTTAAAGAAATATCAGGAACTCTGGTGACTCACCTCACCTCTGCCTGCCTCTGCAAATTCTCCCTGTCCCCTCACCCTGTTCTCCTTCTCTGCCACATCCCCTTCCCCGCTCATCTTCAAAGTTTTAGCAGGATCTAATCTAATCTTTATGGTTTGTCAAGCATGGAATCAAAACAGAAGATTATGCCATATTTTATCACATATAGGTTCCATTTTCTCCAGTGGTCCCCCCAAAAATCATTTATATGATTTTATAAGGCATGTCCTTCCTAACCCCCATTCTGCAACACAATACCCATTAGGGATCTTAGCATCCATAGGTCCATTGACACCTTTATATAAGCCAATAACTTCTCAGCCAGAGCCAATTTAGTGCACACTCTAAAAGTATAACTTGCTGTGATATGCTTCTAATATTAGCTTCTTAAAAATTCCAAATAATACTCCTACTATTCTGGGGTTTTTCAGATATGACCTGTTACTCCAATCAGTACCCTTAAAACTTTATTTTTCCCAACTGAGGCAAGTGAACTATTCTATGTTCAGATGAAAGTTCTTCTCACCACTTTGATCACTCTAGCTGGATTGATTTAATATTCATTGATAACTGCTAAATTTCTTGAAAAATAGCTAGTTGGAAAAAGCATAGAAAGTACCTTTTAATCAACTGAATAATAAACTAAAATACTCCCAAGTTCTCATAACCCTGGTGAGGAATTACAATGAATGAAGAGAGGTTATATTAATTAAATTCCTGGAATGCATCCATAATGCTTAATGGAAATGGAAGCCTTACGGGCCTTAAATGCCTGGGAAACACCCATCAGGTCACTTAGATACCTAAAAGCCACCTTCATCTATTAAGGAATCCATTTAAATCCAATTATTTATATCATACAAAAAGAAAGACTTAGAATAAAAAATGGAATAAGGAGGGAAATAAAAGTTTACCTTGTTTCCAAACATTATTTTGTTTTCTAATTTGATTCTATGTGATCAGAGTTATTTAGAATTTCTTTTAACCTGCAAGCAGAAAGCTAATCGAGACTATAGAATTCAAGTTCAGCCAGCCAGCCAGCCATCCACTCACTCATCTAACAAATAGAAGAAAGAAGCTGAAATGAATGACATGAGTATCCATATGTGCTGGGTCCTATGCTTAGAGGCTTTACTTGTTTTTATTATTTACACAATATATGGACAAAAATCAAGTTTATTGAATGTCATTATACTACACCAAATACTGAATCTCAATGCAACAAATCATATAATAATCATCATTTTTAGCCTCTTCAATTTATACACAAAGAAACTGAGGCTCAAAGAAATTAGATGTCTTGTCCATATCATCACATGGGACTCTAATGGCCATTGATATTATGCTTAAAGCTACTGTTTGTTTTAAGAGTTCCAAAGTCAGAGGGGAGGGGGGAGGACGAAGCAAAGAAGGGGTGCAGTTTAGTCAAGGAACTAGCATGGAAAAACCATGGACATGGACAACATGTGGGGTTGACTTTGGGGGGGAGTGGGCAGGCGGGGAAGGAGACAGAGAGGAGGAAAAAGGAGATGGATGTAATACAACAACAATAAAATTAAATTTAAAATAAATAAATACAAAAAGAAAAAGAGGTCCAAAGTCACAACAGATTCTAAGGTGAAAAACAAACATTGCAAATAAGGTTCCATCCTTTAAGGGGAGAAAAGGCAGAACAGTGTCCTGGATTAATGTACAACATGCAATGCTGGTGTGTGGCCTGGTGACTGACATAAGTTAAACCCAGGAACGCTGGGTCTGCATCTAGACAACATGTTTGAAAGGGACATGGTTCAACAGAAAGAGCCACAACAGAGATAGTTCCAACAGGCCCAGGTCCCTAGGTTCCTGGGTTGGGTGGCCTTGAGAAAAACACACACAGGTGCTTCTCCGTGGCCTCCTGGGCTGCTGAAAGAATGATGAACTGTCCACCTTAGCAACAAGAAATGGACACAAATCCTAGGACCTGAAAGCCCATTATCAAGAAAGATTGCTTGAAACAGCCACAGAAACAAAGACCTAGTTAACCCTGTTGTTTGAAAAAGCTTTCCAACACACATCCCAAAAGTATTAATTATTTCCAAATTTTCAAATATAATTTCTAAGGTCCTTCCTTGGGGAAAAAATAATCTATAATCTAGGAGTTAAATTAGTGATGAGTTCACAGAACACCAGGCTTAAAATGGCTCACACAAGGTGCCTAATGAAGGGATGACATTCCTCTCACCTTTAAAACTCAGTGAAAAAGTAATGGTCTTGTAACGCACTCTGAGCTGTTCTCATCTCCTTAAGTGAAGGTACAGGAAGGACCAGAGAGACTGGGTCCTGAGACATGGAAGGAACACCCTGGGCCATTTTCTTCTCTCTGGCAGGTTAGGGCACCCGCTTCTGCTGTGCCCTGCCCCACCTTCCAGGACAGTACTTCTGTCCCCCTACAAACACTGAATTCCCCGGGGTGCAGGGGCTTCTTCTCCTCCTCCTCCGTGTGTGCCAACGCCTTGTGTAAAGTCTGGCATAACTGTATATGTGGTAACATTTCTTAGACACACACACACACACACACAGGAATAGATGTAAAAACTGGTGAAATACAAATAAAATCTGTATTTTAGGTAGTAGTATTGTAACAATGTCAACGTCCTAGATTTGATCATTGTGCTATATTCATATGAAGATGTTGTCATTGGGGGAAGCTAAGGGAAACTTACCCAGGAACTCTTTGTATTGTTCTCAGCAACTTCTATGAAAGTCCAAAATTATTTTAAAATGAAAAGTTTTTACAAAGGCTAATGGAAAGTTGAAAATTCTAACAAATCAAAGCATATAAATTGTCAGGATAAACTGGGATTTCTAGCAATTAGGGATTTGTGAGAAAGATACCAAATTGTATGTTCTCCTCTCTGATGCTTACCCTTCATATCGGTGGTGTTCAAAAGAAGTAATGCATGTCACGTGTATAATATAAATATTCTAGTAGCTATGTCAAAAAAAAAGGTAAAAAGAAACAGGTAATATTACTTTAAAAATATTTTATTTAACAGAGTATATCTAAAATAGCACATCAGCATGAAATCAATATAAAAATATTAATAAAATATTTTACATTTTTTATGCTAAGTCTTCAATATCTGATAGGTATTTCATTTCACCCTTATAGATCATTTCAATCTGGACTAACTACCTTTCAGGTGTTCAAGTGCCACATGTGGCCAATGGCTACCACAGTGGACAGCTCAGCTCTAGATATTACCTTTAACTTATTATTAGAAGTCACTTTGAGCTGTTTTCATAATTACATTTTATTTTTTTTGGATGAAGGCTTATCTCCAGTATTTTATGCTTCCTTTATGGTGGCAATGTACATCACTTGAGGATAATGTATGTAAAAGGAATGCAGCCTACTAATGAGCTTCCAGATGTAAAGTTATTTAGTAAACAAATAAATTAAAAAAGCAACAAGCACAGCTCAACTTGAAAACATGTTGTGGCTTTGAAGATTTTTCTGCATTGTGGTGTATCCCCAGAAACTGTGGCGAATCCTGTCTATCCTGGTCATCACAAAGTGAAGGCAGGGTCTCGGCAATTTTAAACAGTTTTGGGCAGAATGGGCAGGAGGGCCTCTCCAGGTCCCTTCTGATTCCAAGTTGCATTAAAGCTAGAATACGAGTGAAATAACTACACAAAGCCCTGAAGTAAGTGTGGAAGGAAGCTGTTAGAGTTACTCTCTGACATTTCGGTTCTCCACCTCCTTCTCTACTTATGGTGGGTCGGCAGCCTCCCAGCCCTGAGAGGCTCACGTGGCCAGGGGTCATGAGCAGATGTGGCAGGGTCACTTCTGAGCAGAGCCAGTGCAGGGACCAGCATGCCTTCTCTTCTTCTCACAACATCCTGCCACGCAAGCTGCTGCCACCCCGGGTGGCTGAGCAAGGTCCCGTCTACAACCCTCCAAGCAACTCATGATGGAAATGTAGTTAGAGCAAAGAAATAAACCTTTGTGGTTTTAAGCCCCAGAGACTCTGAGGTTGTTTGTTATTACAGCATAGCTTAGCCTGTCCTAACCCATAATTCAGTTGTTGATTCCATACGTGTGACATCAACTATTCCGTCCAGGGTATCTCCCTGAATGTTATGGCTTATCGCATCTGCTCTATAACCCAGGCTTGGTTTTACAGTGGTTTCATTACCAACCATAAAAACTGTAACAGTGGAACTGTATAAACAAACCGAACAGTATTTTTCCTGTAAAACATGAATGTAATATAAATATTTGTCTTTGCCTTCTCTCAGCATCTGTAATGAGAGCAGAAAATTCGTGCCATATGTTTATAGTAAGAAGGGGGAAGAAAAAAGATGTCAACGATTCATCTATGGAGGTGCCAGCTAAGCTGTTTAATATTTTTAATTTATGCATTTTCTTTCATGTATAAATTCTCCACAAATCGTAAAAACCCCTTACCATGGTCAGTGTCCATGTTCACAACTATTTTTACAGAGGGTCCTTGCTGGGGAGATGAACATGGTGCTGTAAAGTCAGTTTCTCTGACAAGATAAGGAACCACACAGTGAACAGCTAAGTTAGACTACGGCCTCTCCCTCAGCCCCGCTTGGCAGTTTTGAATATGAAACCACATCTCTGCAGCCTTCAAAAGACTTATCCTACCTCTAGCTGGAAGCACATCAGAACATTTGGGATACTGACAGCTCCTGCTTTTTTTTTTTTTTGTATCCTCACAGGGAGAAGCACTGAGCATGTTAAGTGGTTTCTGCCTTCTGTAGGACCCTGCGATACGGTGGGGGGAAGTGTTATTGCTACCGCCAAGGTCTGTGCCAAGTGCAGACTCCAGCTTCACACGCAGGGAGCAACGGGGGACACTTTCATTTCAGAGCCGTGATGGAGGCCTTGATGTGAAGTTGCTGAAGCCTGCCCGGAGTGTTTGTGCAGCCTTTTAGGATGCGAGCCGAGAGGCACGGAGAATGATTCAATTTTCTCCAAATTGGCTCACGGACCAGAGGTTTCTGGAAACTGTCACTATCCTACAGAATCCAATACTACAGCAAGGAACCTTTGTTTGAGCCTGAAGCCGATCCACCCAGTTGAGGCTCTGCCTGGCACCGACGAGGCAGCACCCCCAGGCAGAGGGGTTGTTAGTGGGAAGAGGGCAAGGTTGGAGCACCTTGATGGGTGAGAACCCAAGACACACAAGTCATGAAAGGTGACACCAGGACCTTTCAGTGCCAGGCGTGCTACTGAGCCTGGGCCATGAGCCGGGCACTGTTCTAATCCTGACAAGCTTCCTATGAGGCAGGGATAGAATATCCTTTTTTTCCATGGTTAGATCAAGATAGGCGCATGGAAGACCACGTGGCTGAGTCCACACACTACTATGAGATGACAGAGCCAGGGTTCCAACCGATGTCAGGCTAGTTCCAAAATCGGCACTGGCAACCACTGACTATCCCAGGTTGAAGTCAAAGAAAAACCTTCATACTTCCAACCAACTGGTCCCACACAATCCAACCACAATGAGAAACAGGCACTGTGTGTGCTCCTACCCAGGCATTACTAAGCTCAGGCCATAAACCAGGTCTTGACAGCCTCTTCTTCCCCACACATAACACGCACACACCTAGCAGGGCATTGATATATTATTATTATTATTATTATTATTGTTATTATTATTAATTCACTGGTCTGTTGCCACACCTGGACTCCTCAAGGACAAGGACAATGTCAAGTATCCACATATGCTCCAAGTTTAATACCTGGCATACAGTATCCGTGATGGTTGTTGATTAAGGAAGGAGACCACAGGCAAACAATATATAACGTGCTCAGCATTGTGGTGGATGCATATTTAAAAACCAAAACAACTGTAACCTCCATGGAGGCAGGAAACAGTTTTCTTTGTCAAGCCACGTTCCTAAAGCCTCACTCCAAAAATAGGGTTGCTAAGTATTTGCTGAAGAACTACTTAGCAGCGGAGAGGAAAGCACAGTCCAGGAAAGCTTTGTGGGAAAGATACCCACGAGCGGAAGAACTGGGTGGTCTCAGAGGCACTGAGAGTTAGGTGGACAGGCTTGGCTGAGATCCTTCCCAGCAGGCAGTGGAAGGACAGCAATGAGACTGATGTGTGGCTGGAACAAAGAAAAAATGGTCCAAGATGAACCTGGACAGGTGGGCAGGGCAAAAACACACTGGGGCCCCAAATAATGTTTTTATCATTGCTAGCATTTGTACGGCACCCAGATACCATTCTAAGCACTAGTCTTCACAACATCCTTACGATTCAGGTACTGTCATCGGCCCCATTTTACAAACAAGGAAACTGAGGCAATGAGAAGTGAAGGTCACTGGGTTCATAAGTGGCAGAAACAGAACTCAGACTCAGGCAAAGCAAACCCACAGAGCATGTTTCACAGCCCAGTCCTGTTAGACTGATCAAGTAGGCAAGTCTCAGAACCCCTTCCCAAGAAGGTGTCTCGAGCTAACCAGAGACTCACAGACGCTAAACGAATCCTTTCCAGCAGCCATCATGTGGATCACAGGGGCTATTTACTCTTCTTAAATAAAGTCTTTATATACCCCCAGTTTGTCCACTTATAAATACTATGGTTTTTGTGGGTTTTTTTTTTTCCAAAAAAATCTATATTTAATTATACAGCATCAGTGAAATTTCACTAGGGGAATGATAATCTAACATAAATGAATGCTTCCAATAGAAAAGCTGTAATTTAAAATAAATTACTGTTAGAAAAAAATTTTTACTCTCTTCATAGAAAAATAATTGCTCACTGGTATTAGGTGGTGCCACTCAATTAGAAAATTACACCCGTAGCAAAGGACCGAGTAACCAGCCTCAAGTCCTCCTCTCCCAGTGCAGATTTCACCGTTGATCCCAGCCACCAGGAGCGTGCCGCGGCTCTGGCCTGAGTTTCATTAGGCTTAAAGTCAATTAAGCCACGAATTGGAACAATCATTCCTCCTTTGCAAAGTATTGATATTTTTTTTCCTGGCCGCTTTAGGGCTTTTCCAGCACTCAGGAGGAGATTTATGTTAGACAATTTCTTTCTGATTAAAACAAATCATAGCTCAACAATTCTAATTTCCTCCTTTCTGAGCAAGAAATGATCAGAGAACGCTGAAAACAGTGATCAAACCCATGGTGCAGAGGCCGGCACTATAAAGCTCCATAAAAACACTCCTGAGAGAGGTCTAGCTCATCCTCTTTCCCTTTCCCTCCTCCCTCTTTCTCTCCCCACTCCCTCTCTCCCTCTCTATCTGTCTGTGTCTCTTCGTGTCTTGATCTCTCTCCCTCCTCTTGGTCTCCATCTGTTTCCATCTCTCCATGTGTGTGCGTATATCTCTGTCCCTGTCTCTCTTTTTCACTCCCTCCTTCTCCCCTGTCTTCCTCCCTCCATCCTTCTACCTAACAGTACACACTCCACTTGACAGGCTTCAGGACAATTTCTTATTCACCAAAAGAAGAAAGTGACCCTTGGAAGCAATGCCAACCCAAGCTGGTTTTCTAATCTTAGTAAAGGGAATGAAAAGGTTTCCTTATTTACCCCCAAAAGCATAGTATCACCTGAGGTCTTTTCACTTTTAAAGCAGTTACCAATTTCTGATCAACCTTATCTCTCTTGATTACATGCACCCCCAGGTTAAGACCACTAGTCCTGGGGATCTACCCATTAGCCCTTGCATGCTCTATATTCTTGGGTTCTCTCCTTTGAGCTAATGTTTCTACATAAATGATGCATTTTTCTGTCCCTCAAAATCGAGTTGATTTATGATCCCTCTCCTCAATACAGCAAAATCCCACCTCACCAGGCTTGCTAGGGAAGCTGGCATCTGAGATTTCCTAAAGCAGGGTTAGTAATTTTCAAACAATGGAATGCAATGCCCTTGACACAATGTCCCACAAATAACAACTCTTTCTTTAACAAGGTAGAAAGTAGTTGAAGAATTTGGCCACTTTGGTAGACTCAACATGAAAATCAGTATTTCAGGAAAGTAATCTGGTATCTGTCCCTTCTGCTGGCCCGGTTCCAAAACAAAAAAAAAAAACAAATGTCCCTTCCCACAGTGGTGGGGTACTGCTGCCCCGGTATATCCCCAAAGCTCAGTCATCAACCCCACTATATCCTCAGTCATTCATTCAACAAACACTACTTACAAAATGCTTCCTATTGACCAGAGACTATGCTACACTTTGGGTGAATGCCAAGAGGAATACAATAGGCCAGGCTTCTGCCCTCCTACCGCACTAACTCTCTGCTGCTTATATGCTGTGTGAGTTTGGACAAGGTCCTAAATATCTCTGTGCCTAATGTCTTCATCTGAAAATAGAATTCATAATTTTGCTACCTCACATGATTGTCCTAAAGATCAACTGACTTAGGACATTTAAAGTCTTTTGCACAGTGACTGGCACACAATACTAGCTACCATTTTAATTACGATTGTTACTATCATAAAAATAAGAAGGAGAATTAAACAAATCATCCAATTGAACATTCCGTGTTAGGTGTTTATATTCTTGCCTTCCAGGCAATTCTGTTCTTTTAGAAAAAATAAATAAATATGCACCCACACACACATTTTTTTTCATAGTCAGCAAATGGGCAGCAAGATAATTTGTCTCAAAATAAGGCATGATTGCCAAAGTAACGTCTGCTGGGTCAGTGACTCCCCCTGAGCCTCAGTTTTTCTCTCTGTCAAGTGTGGGTATGTGTGTGTGTGTGTGTGTTGTGGGGGGCTGAACTGGATGACCTCAGAGAGCCCTTTCTGATCCTAAAATCCTACCATTCCTTAACCATTGTATACCGACCCAAATGTAAGCTGTTCATTCATAGTTTTCCCTACAAAGACAAATGGCTTCGATGATTCAAATCTAAATTTATCATTATATCAATCTTGCATTAATTGGCTCACCTCTGTACTATGTACCCCCCTAAAGGTAATGGCTAAAGGAGTTATGCAAAGCTCAATGGGATATGCATGACTAAAAAGAAGTTCATTTTCCACATATACTTGAATGCGGAAATATGTCTGCATTTCTTTGAGGTCTGCAAAGATGCCATCAAGACGGGCTCAAGTCTGCAATATGACCACGGCCACTGACATCATTGTCAAGTCCTGCAGAATGTGCACCAATAATGCAAATTTGCCCAGAGCTTAACATGGGCATTTAACCAGCTCTCAGCCGTTTACATTTACAGATCAGACAAGCCATGGACCGTCCCAAACAGAAGGCAATGACCACTATGTATGTACTCACTGTGAAAGTGTCTGGCTAGGTCTAACACTGAACTGTACTCCTATTCCCCAAGTACCCATCAACATAACAGCAGGATGCAGAAGGTTCCAGGTGGTGGGATAAATGATGTAAAAGGGAGAGTCTAGAATAAAAACTCAGCAGCCTGCTTGGCCACAAAAGATCTGGAGTCACACTTATACTTGCAACTGTCTGAGAAATAGACAATCTTGGGCTGCAGGCTGGCGGAAAGAACTTTTGTGCTCATGAAAACAGCAGCCTCTCAATAGAAGTGCTAACAGGAGACAACGCAGAACTGAAGGGACTAAGGCCAGTAGGGCTCAAATCTGCCCCACCAGAGGCCAGGCCTGACACCTTCTGTATCGAGTCCAGCTGGACAGCCACTCAGGTGCAGTCTCATCATCGGATTATCAGGACAACTGCTCCAAAGTAACTTGCTCAGAGTTCCTAGTCTTTCTATTGCTCTACTTCGTGCCTGCTCTCCCGGTATGATTATTAACATCCCCTCCTTTGGCTCTCGATATTTCCTGGTCTGAACAGTAAATTGCCTTGACCACTATACTCCTAAGAAAAAGTTGTGGCTAAGTAGACATGTTTGTATTTCACAGAGTTTCTAGGAGTGGGGAACATCTTCCTCCATAATTTGTAAAGGTTTTCAGAACAGAGAACATTGGAAGGGATGATTATTTTTATCCTTTGGGACTCAGTTGATGGATTTAGAAGTATTCCTTGAGTGTCAGAAAATAACCAAGCAGATTCAGCATCCTTCCCATTCTTTCCCACTCATAGCTTCCAGGTAAACAGCTAACGGTGTCTCCCAGACTTCTGCAGTTCAGCCCCAGGGTCAGTCTTTCTACATCACTGTGTGTACTGCATCCCCCCCCCACCCCACCACCTCACCATCAAGCTCAGATCCTTCAACAGCTACTAGGACTTAAGAGAATAAAGCCGGCTCTCCTACGAGAATGGAATCCAAATGCCTGAATAGACTGGGTTTGGATGGCAGCTTCCATCCTCCCCACCAGGCTACATCCAAACCTGACTCTTCTCTGTTCCCTGGACATACCTTCCATGCCCTGCTCCAGCCCTGCCTTCTACTGGAACGTGCCCTCACCATCTGGGACGACTGTAGCCTGCCAATACTTCCATCCTTAGGGATCCTGCTTTGAAGCTCATGGGAAAGGAAAGCACCTTTCATGAGTCAGAGGAGCACCCCTTTCCCCTGCTCACCAGGTCCTGGCAGGGGAGTAATTCAGAAGCATCACCTCACATGTCAAGTCCTCAAGGGTAATAGCAGTATTCTAAACTGTCTTATATCACCTACAACGTCTAGCACATAGTGGATGTTTAATAAATACTTGCATCATTTTTTAAATATTTATTTATTTATTTTTCATGCAGTCAACACATATTTTTTGAGCATCAACTCTGTGCCAGGCCCTCAGAGAGCACGAGGGGCCCCAGAAACGGATCACATCCAGACTCCGTGCCTATGGCACTCACAGCCCGGCAGGGTGGCCAGTCACTTCAAAGGACATTCATGATACAGTGGTCAGTGTGGTGTTAGAGGCAGCACAGGTGACCATGGAAACACAGAGGAGGGGCCCCTGGCTCCCATTTTTTTTAATGACCTGAAAATCTTGGGGCTGGTTGGTGAACTATGTTGTGAGAACATTTGACTTTTATAAGCAGACATAAAAATTGCTATCTTTTCTTTTATAAAAGAAAAAAATCAAACAGCATGAGAACTGTAGGGTAGAGCTTCTCAACATTTGTGCTTTATTAGAGTCTCACGGAGGGATGGCAAAACACAGATTTCTGGGCCCCACCTTCAGAGACTTAGGGTGGGACCCAGCAATTCTAACGCGCTCTCTCCCCTTGATGGCACTGTGGGTCAGGGGCCTTGCTTTGAGCAGCACTGTGTAAGTTTCTCCAGGACTGGACACCACAGCGATCAATCAATAGAATGCTACTGAGACCATTACAGATGTGTCCTATCCTGTCCTGCCTTAAAAATAGCACCCTCCCAGCCCTGCGTTTCAAGTTTGTCTTCCTATTGCTTACAATTTGGTGTAGATTGTAAGCATCCTGTAATTCATCAACTAATTCTCTCCTGGCTACACATTCCAAGTAATTAAAGTTCAGTAATAACGTACTCTTTCTGCTCCAGCACCTGCATTTCGTTTGTTTATTTTCCCAGAGTTGTAAATCTGAAGGGCTGTCAGAGTGCCATAATATTAGTGCAATAATCAAAGTTAATTAGTCCCTCTCAATAAACCACAACAAAGCCATTATAAAGATGCACTGAAGTTTTTCCCAGCAACCCAGTGTACAGATCACATTGTAGCTGGAACAATCAGAACCTGAGAATGACCGAGTAAGCGAATGCCATGTTCTTCACTCATTTCAAAGGAGACTATGTTCTTGTTCTCACTGATTCATGAACTCCAGGAAGGCAAACGGACCTGGGTCTGAATCTGCTGCCTCCTGAAGGCAACCGAAGCAGACAGAGTTCTCCCCGATGCTATGCCTTACTTACCACGCACGTCCCATCCCAAACTCCAATAACAAAAGAGGGACAGAGGGTGTAAAGGAATAAGAGGACCAGCCTCCCCACCAACTTTTAGTAACCTATTGTCTTGAAAACTGCTGGATTCATTATTGAGAGAATTTGAGAGATGTGAGTATTAGTTGGGTTCGATGAGAAGGTGACCCAGAGGAATGTGCCGGACAGAACCAGGGCATGCTGGGTAGAAGGCATTTAGAGGGAGATTCTGCCTTCCATACAAGGGAGGACTTTCTAAGTAAGAGAGGTGCAGAGATAGGATGGGATGCATTGGCAAGGAGGGGCTTACCCCTCACTGGAAGAGGTAAATCCAAAGCCAGAGGATCTCTGTTCAGGGACAGATTTTAACACACCCACAGCCACTTTTAGGCTTCCTTTTTTCAGGGCTTTCAAAACCTAGCTCCATCTGCATGCCAGTTGACTAAGGAGCAGCAACTGGTACCAGGTGAGTCCCCTGGGGACATGGAGTGGGTGCCGCCAGCCCCACTTCTCTCCTGCACTAACCCCGGCCTCTACGGAAGACCAGCCAGCTCCGTACCAGGGCATGGGCATGGGGGACATGGACATCACCCTTTGCCCCGTAGCGATAGGAGGAAACCCCTGCTCCCTACCTCAGCATCTCAGTATTAACTAACATACTGATGGGAAGATGGAAAGAGGCTTGGCCACTTCCTAGCACTCTGATCATTTGACGGAGAAGGAGGAAAAGGAGGTGGGGGAAGGGGGAGGAAGTGGAAGATGGGAGGGAAAGGAAGGAGAAGGAGGAGGAGGAAGAAGAGAAGAAACCTTTTCCAGGAAGATTTCTGAGAGTCTACCTTGGGGATCTATGCTGAAGAACTCAGCCTTTCCTGAAGCTCCCATTCTCTGAGCCTTTACTACGTGCCAGGCTCTGAGAGCCATGAACACCGTTCTGTGGAAAGGTACATCAAGGTTTAAAGAGATGACTGAATTTGTTAGAATCAGAATTCGATCCCAGGTCTCTGGGACTCCAGAGCTTGTGCTACTTCCGCACCACTGGGCTGCCTCCCTATACATTTGAAAAACAGTCTATTTTAAACATATCCTTGAAATAAACCTTAACCGATTGCGGTGAGTGCTGCCCTGTTCTGAGGCTGACTGCCTTGTCTCGGGCTACAGCTCTATTTGTCCTTGCATACAAGGTTGTATTGACACAAAGCATGCTTCTCCTCTCTGTTTAATTTAACACCTGCTAGGTGTGACATTCTCTGTAAATGCCCCACAATAAATATGAAAAACAGCCGCTAGCATATTTCTGCTTCTTATATAACAGCCTAAACGCCTAGTGGCCAGAAGCAAGTCTTTGAGCCATTGGCTGAATACCATCTGAGGACGAAATCCGTCTCTTCAAACTATGTCAAAATTGCTTAATAAGAACTCAGGGGACCCTGCAGTAATGAAAGGATGCATCTGCTTTGGATTTCACATGATTGGGAGTGATGGTTTGGAGCCGTCCACCTAGGCTTGACTTTCACTCTCTCAAACTCTGTGGTTAATCACAACCCTCGTTATACAAAGGTTACAATGAATATAACGTTTGAAAGGTACCATTCAAGACTAAGAATGGTAGACAGAATATTTAAAAAAGAGAGAAAGAAAGAAAGAAAAAAGTGAACACACACGGACAGTGATCAAAGAGCAATGAATAACACTCCCGATTGGGTCAAGGCAAAATTTTCGCACTAAGAAATAAAATGGAAAACTCAGAGGGTAAGTACTAAGCACACATTTTAGGCATTCTGGAGACAGAGAAAACACGGAATATTTTAGCAACCAATTATTTCTATGAGGAGGATGAATAATTTATCTGATAAAGCATCTTTCCTGGGCCTGAGACAAGAAAGGTCAAATAGCCAACTTCAGTAGAATAGTAAGTACACTAGGCACCACCTGAAACGGAAGTCCACGGAGACAAGAGCTTCCTTTGGTGAGTTTCATCAACTCTATCAGGTTACAGAATGGAGAGCTGTGAAGCTCTCCATCCTAGGAAACCACAGGTACCCTCATGTCATGAATAGAGAAATATTATGCATAAACACTCGAATCTCTCTGAATATAATACTGAGCTAAGTCCTTGAAAAAGAGAGGCCAGTCTTCTGACAACACACACCAGGAATTTTGGATTGAGTAACAAGATAGCTTTGGGGTTAAAAAAATGTGGCTTCATGTCCTGGATCTACCACTTAGCCACCAGCTGTGTGAGCTCAGACAAGCCTTTTTTCCCTTTTTCTAGCCTCCAGTGCTCTATAAGCAAAATGGGTTTAACAAACACATAACACACAGCCCTTGCTGGTGCACAGTGGACAAGGCGCCAGCATGCAAACCCGAAGGTCGCCAGTTCAATTCCCAGCCAGGGCAACATAACCAGGTTGCAAGCCAGGTCTCCAGCCAGGTCCGTAGCTGGAGGCAGGTGAAAGGCAACCACACATTGGTGTCTCTCTCCCTCTCTGCCTCTCTCCCATCCACTTTCTCTAAAAATAATAAATAAAATCTGTAAATAAAAAATACGACAAATACTTCATTGCTGAATGCTCAGCATAGTACTTAGTACAGAGATAACTATGAATACCCAACCCCCACCCACAGATGACCATAACAATGTGACATTTTGCAAACAAAAACATCCTGAGGGAGAACTCTACAAGTTTATCTTCACCTTTGTCATGTATATGCACTTATTGATTTAAGCAAGTGGTTTATATAGTTCTTGCTGGCTCTCAGACTGGTTGAAATCATACTTTATTTATTGAAAATCCAATACTATACATAAAAACAATTTTTAAAGCAAAGAAATGAGAAACAAATCGAGCAGCTGATGGAGGATGAACTTTTCCCAATAATCTATAACTATTAATAATATTAATAGTTTTTATATTTTTGTTCAGCTGAAGATCATTCAAAACAATGAGGATTGAGCCCTATAACTTGCGATAGGTTGACTAGTGATCATCTTTTCCAAGGCAAGTCTCCGGCTCAGACAGGCATGAGGCTCATAAAGTACACACAACACATGCTACACAACACCCCAACACACACACATGCACACACACATCACAAAAGAAGGCATCACAACTTTGGCTTTCAATCTGTAAAGGTAAATTATGGGATTTAAGCTCATGTTGTCAAAGGAGATTGGGGGAAATTCCTGCAAAAACCCAAGCTGTATCACCACAAAGTCGCTGAATAGATTTGAGGGAGCCTAAAATTAGCTGGATATCACCAGTTGTTCCTACAAGTACAAGCAATTTATTACTCAACATCCTAGCCCATCACTCCTTCATATCATGTCATGAAAACACAGGGTTTTTGCACCTATTAAAAGCACAGCAAAATGTTGAACACATGTGCCTAATACATTGGTTGGTACCTAAGTATTCCATAGCTGAAAATAATATTAACATCATTATTCCCAATGTTAAATGAAGCTGCAATATGACATAATACTGTCAGCTTTCCACATGCCTTCACTCCAACTAGATAAATAAACCCAGTATCAACCGTATTGACAACTAGAATAATTACAATGCTTCAGTCTCTCCGGCATCAAACTATGTGACTACAATCAACAGAGCATGTGCTCTCCCTAACACATGTACATTCCATTACCTCTGACTAATAAATCTTTTCCTTTTACCCCTCATCTCCCTGCTTTCTCAATAACCATTTTGATATAAACCATTGCTTGCTGTTCCTGATGACTGATCCTTTAATCATCTTCCTTAAATATATGCAAAGTGTATTTCTTTGTAAATACAAAAGAAAAAGCAATCACATAAATAATTAAGATGGCTTTTCAAATGACAGTTGAGTGCTAATATGAGCTCCACTGGAAAATACTAATCAACAAACTAAATACACATCTATTAAAATGTAGGAGTCCAGACAGATGAAGACAGAAAAATAATTCATTGCAACTCCATTGGAATCACGCTGATAAACATCCTCCCTACAGCTCCTCTTTCAACTACTTGGAGAGTTAAGGAAAGTAAGCATCTCTCTGTACTCTTAAGTAAAAATAAGAAATTATTATTGTTGTTATTAATAGCAGTGGCTAACATTTAATGAAACACTTGATCTATTCGCAGCAACATGTTAAAACACATGTACAGTCAATGCATTTAATACTCACATCACCTATATCTTTGGCATAGATATTAGTATTTAGATTCTACGGGTTTAGAGAAGTTAAGAAGCTTGCCTGGGGTCACAGGTTGATATGCTTCTAATCTTTGCCATTATAATGTCACCTATTTTATAGCAGTTATTATCAAGTGAAGAGGACTTGCCCCCCACAAAGGACACCTGTCCATGAGGCCTCTTGAGGACCACTCAGCCTGCTTTCCCCACAGCTCCCGGAATTCTCAGTCAGGTACCATGAGAAAATAAGAATAGCTGAGCTAAATCTCTGGTGCACTGCCCTGGCCAAAGATAAGTCATCCTAACCAATCTCTAAGATGACTCGAAGTCCAGGCCACATAAAGACGGATGAGAAAAGATTGGGCTCTAAGTCTTAGGGACCAAACCTTCCTACCAAACTTATCATGCTTAGATCACTTCTCCCTTATGATGGGAGAATGGGACCAAGATGCATTCTGGGGAAGCAGGTGTCATACTAACTCTAAGGAAGGGCTATCAGTCCCTCTGGCCATACCAACCCAATCCCACCAAACTCTTGGTTATCTCAGTCCCAGTAGGTGCTAGAGCTTCAGAACAGTCACTGGGCCCCACATTTCACAAATGGGCAGCCACACAGGGGAGCTCTCTGACCCTTCCTGCTTCTCTCTTTTCATGATAAACATGTGTAGTAAGGGGCTGGCATGATTGAGGCAGACTGCACACTCAAAACAATCCCTCCCCCTCCACCACAGCTTTTTCCTCCTTCATCCAACTCGTAGGTAGGTGGGGGCCTGAGGCCCATCTGCTCCCGCTCTATCCAACTTCATTCCTTCCCAGGGCCAGAAGTTTTAGGCCCCAGGCTTTAGGAATCTAAAATCTGGAAACTGTAATAAGGTGAATGGAAGAAGTGAAAGCCCCACTTGGGCCTTTCAAGAACCCTACATTCCGATGTGGGGTTTTGCTGTGACTGTTTGTAAAATGCATTTTGATACTGTATCAGCTATTGTTCTTTCTCCATAATGTCCCTCAGAATCCTCAGATCTCAGTGTGGAGAGTGGGGCATGCCAGCCAGCCATTAAAACAACAAAACCTCATTCAGATAAATACTAATCAAGTAAAGGACAGTAAAAACCACAGCACTGCAGGGATTCTGACTTACCTATCAGTGTGCCAGACTTAAAGCATTCACATGATATCCTCACACACAGACAGTGCTGCTCAAGGAAAGAGAATCCACTCCATCCTGAAAATAGGGAGATAAACTACAAATGTCCTACTCAGCCAGCCTTATGGGCTCCTTGGAGTAATGGGCAAAATAATAGGTACTTGCCTTCGAGGTCAGCCTGCAAGCCACTTAAGTAAGGATGGGAATGAGGTGGACCATATCCTCAGATGGTGGACTGCTTAATAACATAGGCCAGAACCCCATTTCCAGAGATGCTTCATTTAAATATGATTGGGGGCTGATGGACCCATCCTCCCTCCTTTTTTAATTATGGTAAATGGATTGGCCTTTTAAGAGGGTGGTTTACTTCTACAGTGTCCGTGTTATCCGATTTTAATTGTTTTCAATTCTTCTCCTATTTCTAACTTTGCAGCATCCAAAACATATCAGCAGGAGGGCATTTTCCCATGAAATCATTATTAGTAGCAGTAAGTATATACACGCTCTTAATATAATTCCATATGAAATGTGTTTCCATGTAAGCTGTATTTTACTAAATAGCTGGACTGCCTCAAAAGTGGTATGAGAACTCTATAAGGAATATTTTCAATGGAAAGGGGTTGCTTTGGACAATCAGGTATGTCAGAGTAGAAATAGGCTGAGTCCTGGTTAATCATTCAAATATATCACCTAACAAGTTTGAAAGCAAAGCTTGAAAGGTAATGAACAGGTTAGATGCTGGATGTGGTAGAAAAGTCAGGCTGTGGGGTGGGGTAGGTGGATGTCGGTTTGGATGACAGGTGGATGTGCTGGAGCTGTGTTCACTAGTGTGAGACTCTGGGCAAGTCTCTGCCCTTCTGAGTTCCACACGTTGGTTCTTCTGGAAAACAGAGAAGACCAGGCTTTTGCGTCCTCCTGGATCAGAACATTAAGTGCCTTGCCCAGGACACAGCACATGACAGAGATACAATACAGCATGAGGGAAGTGTAGGTATACAGTTCTGCATAAGGAAAATGATACCATAATTAATAAGCAATAATACAAGAATAAATTCTGCATTTTGCATTCTCACAGCTGTAAACCTACTTTGTCCCACCCTATAAGTGGGGGTTCTTGGGTGCCCCAATGAGGGTGTAAGGCTAACACTCCACTGGGTTGGCTTGGAGACAGACATGAGTGTCCTGGAACACAGCAATTCTGGGAATGGACTGTGAAAGCAGGAAGAGAAGAGCCAGGCAGGGAAGAACACATGGGGAAGAAGGCATGAACTCCATCGCCTGAGCCGAGCTGAGCTTGCACACGGAGCCTTGACACACTCGAACCAACACTGAGCCGAATGGCTTAAGTCTCCTGAGTGAGCGTTTGTTGCAATGAAAACCTTTGGATCCTTTTGAAAATCTCCTGGGAGGGCCCAATACGTTGCAATACCTTCTCAGCCCCAATACTGTTATAGCACTTATCCCTGATAACGTGTGAATGTGCTCAAGCTGGCTATCAACTGGGGAAACTGGAGTAGATCAAGTTGCCCTTGAGAAACACAAGAAGGTGGTACTTAATGATATAATGGATAAAAAAACCCCTTCACAGAAGTGAGGTAAGGAAGGGCCTGAAGGAAAGTGGACCAGCTCATATGAGAGGTAAGGGAAACCAGGGGGAGGACCCGAAACCCCAGCTTAACGTAAACTGCCATGGGAAGTTCTTCCACACTCAGCACTGTGTCAATGGTGCCATGACAGGAGATGGAAATGACAGTTTTTGGTGAATTTGACCTTCCATACCACAACCCACAGGGAACAGAGAACATGGTACTATGGGATTCACAGAGAACAAGCAAAGAGATGAGATGGTCAAAGGGTTGACTTTCTTCAGTCTACAGCCTATAAAAGTTGCTGTAATGTTTGAAACACCATATGAGTTACTGATTTTGTTTCTGTTTCCATTTCCTTTGCTCTAAGAGAAATTTTGGGGTAATTTTTTCTCTGGGAGTGCTGTTTGCTGGTCAACCTCAGGTTACTATGAGTTGAATGAAACTATACACTGATAGATTCTGTCATTTGAAACTGATTCACAAGTACCCAGTTATGACTTAAAATGCAAACAAAAAAAAGAAATTGCAGGTCTTTGCCATCATCCTATTCAACCATCTTCATTAGAGATGAGAAAACTAAGGCACAAAATGGATTAAAAGATTTGCCAAAATCTCATAGTCGACTAGGGAAAACCCAAGGATTTCTACCTCTAAGCATCAAAGAATAGTTGTAATAGGATAAATCCAGATGACTTGTTCTCATATATAAGGAAAAAGGAAAACAATGTTTAAAATGCATAAATAATTGTACTGTAGCACTATCTTCCAAAACTGGTTTAATCATTAATATTATTGGATAATATGGTTATTACAATTCACTAGGGCCATTGGAATTTGATTTTTCTAATTTAAATATAACATTATGGACAAAACTTTATAAATATGACACTCTCTGGTGCTGGGTACTGTGGATAGAAACTGGCATGGCAACACTAGATGATGAACTCGGAAATGGCTACCGGAATTTTTTAAATATCTGCCTCTGAATCAATGAGCCTGCTGTTAAGAACTGCCCTATAGGTGTACTCACAGAAGTATATATTGAGAATGCTCACTGCACTGTAATTCAGACCTAATTTTGAATGAAAATTCAAGACAGCCTGAACTTTCAGAAAGTGTCACTTAGAATAGCAAAAGAATGAAAGAAACACAAATGTCCTCCAAAAAGGGAGGACTGGTTAAATAAATTACACCACAAGTACATGATGGGCTACTGTATAGCTGATAAAAACAATGAGGTACATCAATATGAGCAAGATAAGAAAAGAGCTATAGTATTAAGTAAAAAAAAAAAAAAATCAAAGTACATTATGTGTATGTACTTGCAAGTATATACAAACTTTTTCCAGAAGAATACACAAGAAAGATAATAACACTTACCTTCAAAGAGAAGGACTGAGAGGGACTTCCACTTTATATTTAATACCTTTCCATTTTGTATGAAGATATAAACCATGAGCTATATATTACCATTTATTCTCTATACGGTTCTAAAAATTACGACTATACCTAATAGAAATTATTACTTTTTAACCTTGGAATTAGAAAATACTAGTATAAATCAGGAAAAAATGGGAACTGTTTTGTATTTTTAATTTAACCCCAAATAATGAACCCAGTGAGATTAAGTGAAATATAATGAATTTAAAATTCTGTTTGAAAAAGTAGAAACAAATCTTCCTTTTTTCAACTTTCATAAATTTTCAGTTCAGAACCCCAGACATTCTCTTCAACAAACCATGGTCTATTTCTTCCCATGGCAAGAAACCTTCCACGGTGTCCAGAAAATAAAGACAGTCTTGGCAAGGATGCTCCAACACCCTTCACACTCAGCTCCTGGACACATGGCTACCACCTCCCCCTCCACTCCTCCTCCATCCCCTCTGCCTGCTGTGACGGTCCCTTCTCCCACCTGCTCCTTGTCTTGCTTGAGGTCTCAGCTCAATTCATTCTTTCTCAGAGACTCTGACGCCCCCTACCTCCCTGGCATTAGCTGCCATTTTGAAATACCACCTACTTCATAGTAGCATGCACTGTTATCTCAAGTTTACACTGAGGTTTTTATTTCTTTGATTAAATCTGTCTCCCACACTAAGCTGCAAGTTCTACAAAGACAGTGGGAATATCTGTTTTTCCTTAAAAGAAGGCCCTAGTACCTGTGGCAGTGGTGCACTTCATGAAAATGGAAATAAATGACCACTGAATACATGAATACAATCTACATGTCACACCAAAGCCCAGTGACCATGTTAAAACAATGAATCAGACTGTGTCACTCTTGGCTTAGACCCTCTCGTGCCTTCCTCACCATTGCCTCTGGGCCCCATGTGACAACCTGGGAGCATCTATCTCTGCAACCTCCTCCCCCTCCATTTGGCTCCAGCCTCCCTGTTGATCCTTGAACCCTCCAGCATGTTCCTACCTCTATGCCTTTGACATGCTGTTCCCATTGCTTACAAGGTATTTACCTTGACATTGGCATGTCTTACTTCTTTACTTTGTTCAAGTCTTAGATCAAATGTCACCCCTTCAGAAGAGTTCCTGCTGACTACCCATCCTGAAAGAGTCCATACTGTCCCTCCTTACCCCTCACACCCCTTCATTTACCTTTCACTGTATTTATAACAACCTGACATTAGGTAAAATATTAAATGCAATTACCTCTTTATAGTCTGCTTCTCCGACCTAGAAGGTGTAGGGATTTTATTTTGTTTGATGCTCTATCCTTAACCCCCAGAACACTGAAAGCCCTCAATGAATAGGTGTGCATAGACATATCAATACCAACATCTACACACACGCAGAGAAAAGCAAAAAGGAAAAACCCAAGACGGAGGTAAAATCTGCTCCTTTCTAAATCTAAACACCACAAGCATAACAACCTTACTTGTATTCAAGGACATTAGCCACATTTTATTTTTTTAACAAATGAGCTAGATGAGTAAATATTCTCAAACCTCTCACTAATAAAGCAGATGACATTGACAATGAACTATAAACAAGTGTGTGAATGATAATAGACTTGCTTGTCCTTTTCATTCATAAAGTACACAAAGTGAATGTGGCTTTAAAAATAAAGAAAACATTATTCTAAGAGCAATAAACTTTATGCATTGTACTAAAACATCCATGTGTTTATATCAGCGTGTGTGTTTGACAATTAGAAAAATAGTCAAGTGCTGGCTTACCCATTCTCCTAAAATACGTGACACAGCTTCACTGGCTCTTGTCATATTCCTACAGGCCAGGATCACGTGAGCACCATGGAGGGCAAAAGACTTGGCAGTTTCAAACCCTACATGGTTTAAAGGAAAGTCAACATTAGAAAACACAAATACAAAACAGAGTCATGATGAATGGCCTTTATTGAGCCATTTATTTACCCTAGTGGTCCTGAACCAAGGGCAACTTAGCCCTCTAGGAAACCATTGCAAAAGCCTAGAGACATTTTCAATGGTTGCAACTGGGGGTGGAATGCTAGGTATCTAATGGATAAAGGCCAGGGATGCTACAAAACATGCCATAATGCACAGGACAGCCCCCCAAAACAACTAGTCATCTGGCCCAAAATGTCAGCAGTGTTGAGGATAAGAAAATTTGCCCCAGGAATACAGTGATCTCAGAGGTTACGTCCCAGCTATACTCTTGTATATACATATACAACAATAAGGTGCTATACTTAACCCTAAACCCAAATATATCTACAATTACATTAAATACAAATTGGAGACAGTCTAATTCCAGAGCTTGAACACCATACCACTGCTCTGAAGAGTAAACCACTGACTCTTGCAACCTCTATGTGAGAGCAGACAGAGCAGCAGTCCTCAACCCTCAGGCTGCAGAGCAGTACCAGTCCATAGCCTGTTAGGAACCGGGCGGCCCAGCAAGAGTTGATGGGTAGGTGAGTGAGGGAAGCTTCACTCGCATTACTACCTCAGCTCTGTGCTCCTGCCTCCCCAACCCACCCACTGGCTGCAGAAAAATTGTCTTCTGTGAAACCAGTGCCAAAAAGGTTGGGAATCGCTGATACAGAGTACACTGCAAACACAAAGAAATCACTTTTATGAGAAAAGATAACAATGCCTTTCAGGTAACTCACCTGAAGCCATGTCAAATGACCACAAATTATTATTTCCAAAGTAGTAGTAATGTGTGTGAAAAATCAGGGTATCATTATCTTGCTGAGATTGCCATGTGAGTCTAGCAAAGTTCACTCACGCATACCCCTTCCATACATCTAATCTCCATGGAGGCCAATCTATTTATATAAACTAGTTCACAAGGGAATCCAGCATAGCATAGTGGAACATTCAAAGTTTGAGTTTGACACACTTGGGTTCATCCTAGCTCTAGCTATTTATAAGTGATAGGACCTAAGGCTATGCCTTCAACCCACCAGAAACTCAGTTTTCTTTTCTTAAAATGGGAGGGTAAGTAGTAAACAAATACTAGAGCCTAACATAACCACAGTAGGGAGAAAACAAATGTTAGTCCCCAGTTCTTTCCAAAATCCTTGCTGTAAAAGTCCTTTACTGCCTCTCTGATTGGTATGACCTAAGAAATACACTACAGTCTTTGTGACTAAAAAATTAAAATTCTCTCCTAGACCAGCTTCCAAGAGCTGACTGGCTTTAACATCAACCAGAATGTAAAGAAATTAACTACATGATCCCCCACCATTCCATTTGCTAAATACTGGAACACACTTGAATTCCATTGTTGAGATAACCTGAGTCATTTTTCAGATTATACCTTGTTCTATGGCCCAAGACACTCAATTTTCATTCCCTAAAGATAACCTCCTGTGCTTGAACCTGATGTTAAAAATAATGCACAAGAGATTTCAAACCTGAATTATTGGACACCTAACTCTGTTTGCCTCCTCTTTGGTATATACATAGTACAGGTGCTTGAAGCTACACCTCAAAGCCAGGGGGCAAGAAGACAATAATTGGAATTTACTCACTTTGGCCCGTGATGCCAATTTCACCCTTTCTCACCAGTGAGCAAAAGGTACATACCTACATCATCCAGGAAAAGAGAAGGAAAACATCAGGTTTTACCACCCCCCTGTTCCAAAACTGGATGGGAAGAGGCATAGGCCAAAATCTTGCTGGCAGATGGGCTGCATCAATCAAGCTAAGGACACTCTGACGGCCAAATGGAGGTTATGTGAAGTGGCCCAAAACAACTTCATTTGTAATCCCAGAACTTTACACACCTAGATCTTGCTGAAAATGATAGACTCTGTGTCCTTATGAAATTTCCAGGTCAGATCAATTATCAGAAATACTTTCATCATATTTTCATCAAAGTGTAAAAAGAACAAAGATGACGTAGGGGAGTGGGGGCACACGGTGGGCAAGATGCTTAGTCACTCGTTCGCAGACATCTGTCTTAACGGATTGAGGGAGCATCTACATGGAGCAGGGCCAGCAAGGGCTTCATTTACTTAGTTGACCAGCTTAACTGTAACCACCTTAGAATCCTTGACTGTTTCATCTCTGTATCCCACAGGACTAACACTCAGTAGGATTCAATAAATATCTGCCAAAGGAAGGAATGGTCTTTATAGATTGTTTATAAGCGACAATTCTGGACTATATTAAAATAACCAAAATTGTCTCAAACAATTCTGATGACCCTCTAACTTCCTTTCTACCAAATAAATATGAAAATCCTGCAAAGATACCTCTCACTGCTGTTTTGAATGACACTACTTAGCAATCGTGGCCTTTGCCTATCAAACTGTATTTTCCCAAACAAACCTGTTAAGTCATGCTACCTCACTTGACAAAAGAACCTCTGACAAAGGACTTATGATCACCAGGAAGAACCACCCTGATGTGATGGCAGCACATCCAGTCTCCTGTAGCTAAGTCCTGACTGTGCTTATGGTTAACACACCGTCCCTGTGTCCTGGGAAATTACATGTGGGTCTCCCATCTTTCTTTATCTAAGCAACGCCTTGCATGTCACCAGTCTGCTTTTTTTATCATTGATAACCCTCCCGATGATCTCCATATCAATGATTCTGTTCCTGTTCTGGTGGTTTACTTAGTTTTTTTTAGATTCAGTTGTTGATAGTTATGAATTTGTTGCCTTTTTTAAAAGGGTTTTATTTATTTATTCCTAGAGAGAACGGAAGGGAGGGGGACAGAGACAGAGAAATACTGATGCGGAAGAGAAACTCCAACTGGTCGCCTCCTACACCCCCCTTAATGGTGGGGGGCACGGCCTGACCCACAACCCCAGCGCATCTCAACCAGGAAACAACCAGCAACCTTTGGGTCCACTGGCCAGCACCCAGTCCACTATACTCGACTCTTAAAAGCTGCAGCAGACGACTCCATTTCCTTATGCTTTACAATTGTTTTTGGAGGAGAAACAAAGCATGGATATTTCAAATGATGATGGCTTAACAGGAAGGACCATAGCATTTTTATAGTAAACTATTTTTCTAGAGTGTGGACTTTTATACAAAGTTTAATAATGCTACCTCCTGCAGAAGTCCTAGAAAAGCCCAGGAGAATAGCATCCCGCACTCCTGTAAGGCCACAGCTATGACCAGTTTAATTAGCTAAATGTAGTAATGCTCAGCCAATTCTGCACAGTGCCAAAGTTTGTGCAAAATAATGAAGGCAGTGGTTTACTAAATTTAATAACCTGATTCATCTTATAAAAAATTAACTTCATGACAATGTTTAAATTGAACCAGCTCAACTGCACAGAGGTGGCAAGAGTGCATTCAGAAAAATATTTAAAGCTAATAATACAAAGAAAATAAAGAAACACATTTTAAAACAATGGGCAGCATCAGTTTTTCAACACTTGTTACATCAGATCTGATCAGGAAATTAAGTGGCCTTGGAGGTTTATTATCTCCCTGTCTGGAATTATAGGCTTTGAATACAGACAGCTAAGTACCATAAAAGATAAAACATACCCCCAAAATATTAAATACCTTCTTCTCTTACTCTACTTTTCAAGCTCTAGAATGGTGATCACAGGATAAATCAAGCCCATGGACCTGTTTTGTTTGGTCTGCCCTCTGTTTCCCTCCCTCTCTCCCTCTTTTCCTTCTTTCCTTCCTTTCTTCCTAACATGATTAGTTGCCAGCATTAAGAAAATTGAGAAGCTTACATTCCAAGAGTAGACATCCAACTTCTCTGAAAAAGCTTACCACTTGGGTCCCCCAAGCCCTTTGCTGCTACAGGCTACAGATGGGGTTGGTGCTGTCCCTATAGCCAGGGTCACCACCCATGCTGCCAACAGTCCCGCCAGGACATCAAAGGCAGGCCTTTGATGTTCAGATGCCCCTTTCCTGGAAGATTCCTTCTGGAGACCGTGCATGGCTCAGGCCTTACCACAAAGCAGCCTCCATCAAAATGCTCACATCCAAACTGCCAAAGAATGCTTCACACCGACCTGCCTGAGACTTTATTTAAGCCGTGTCACATCCTGTGCTATAAAGTATGAGAAAATCAGGGTGCTGGCTAGGCCTTGGGGGACTAGCAGCACCACTCGACTTTGCGCAGAGAAGCTAAGGGTGAACACCCAGGGACCTGAAGGAGTTTGGATCTATGGTGCACATTCCTTTACCCTTCTTTGCATTTCCCACATGTCACCACATGGTAGCAGGAACTCTGGGCCAAGAATGACCTTGGGACCAAAGGACACTGAAACAAACCAGACAAGCAATAAAGACAAGGTGCATGGCAAAACAAAGTCAAGGGTGAGCAAGGGGCCCCGTGTGAATGAAAGACAGAGAATGCAATACGAGATGAAACCCTGCACACAAGGCTAAAACTGGGCTCTGTTGCACATGGCAGGGAGCATGTGAAAGAACCTGGGCAGGGAGTAGCACTGTAAGTTATATTTCATCCATTTGAGATACCTCTAGTGCTCATGTAGAAGATGGGCTGCTGGAAGACACTGAAGCCTTGTGACCAGCTGAGAGGGAATGAAGATCCCTCTTACACTCAACAGCTAAGGGGAAACCAGAAAGCCATTTGGGAAGCAAAGATCTACAAAGCCTGATGACTGCCTGAGTCTACACATGAGAGAGGACCTAAGGTCTCCATAAATGCTAGCTGGGCCACAGGCAAGGTCGGCAACACTTTACTCAGGTAAGAAATACAAAGGGAGGAGTGGGGGTACGTGTGGCAGTGGAGGGGGATGGGACAGTGGCCACACCCAGTGAGGTACACTGCTACGTTGCATGGACAGGGACAGAGTCACCGATGTCTCAGACAAAGAACATCAGGCTGGGAACCCGGTCCTGGCAATTACTGACAACACCCCTGTTGAAGTAGAAGCTAAGAACAAGGCCATTTCTCCCCAGTGTCAGAAAGGTTCCTCCTGGTTTGAGTTTTTTAATTTTCTCCATATTGTGGATTTACTTGGGCAGTGTCCCCATTTACTGTAAATTATGGTTTTAATTATCATTTTTATTAAGATGCCCAAAGGAGTTTTGGGGCTTACAATGCCCATAATTTCTAACGGGTTGTTATTATTAATTTATAATTGTGAAACCCTGGAGACAAATGTTACTTGGAACTGTGCACAATAAAAAGGCCACAGAAATGGTGATTCCTTCTGTCCCACCTCCCTGTGAACAGACCACTAAAGCATCTTTAGGAACCAACCAACAAGTTGCAAAATCTTAGAGCAGACATAAGTCACCTCCCTCCCTGGAGACCTACTGTCAAGTCCAGAGCAAGAAGATAAGCTTAATGTCTTCTACCTCGGGTTAGATTTGAGGACAACTCAAATTTTGGGACAAAATTAAAGGATGCAAGTTTCTCCTATGTTCTCCTGTAAGTTTAAGTACCCTTCTTTCCAAATTGATCAGATTACTGTAAGTGAAATTATGGTGACGTGACATGGACCATGATACTGAAATCTAACTCCTAGGGCACTTCAGATGAAGGTACCACACCAGTAAGGTCAATGCCACAAGTATGGTAACCAGTAACCCATACTGCTGTTTCTATAGTCAGTTTATTTACCTGAATGATCACATTTACCTTATACACCAGTTCAACTACATAGTTCTGAGGTCTGAAGGGTTATAAATTATGCTCACTAAATACTAACCACAGTTGCTAACTCTCTTAAGAAATTACAAAACTACACAGACCTCTCCAGAGGAAAGCAAGTCATAACCAATCTTGCTTTTAAATGTGTGTGTTATGAACAACTAGCAACAGGTACCACGCAGAGGTTCCCAAATCCTTCTGATAACACAAATAGGTCTCGAATATAAATATATACCAAAGACAGATACCAATTCAAGAGATTAGGATATAGAAGCAGGAAATGGTCAGTTCATGTGTAATTTTCTTTTTAAATACCACCAGGCTGGCCCTGGCTGGTGGCACAGTGGATAAGGTGCCAGCCTGTGAATCCAGAGGTTGCAGGTTCGATTCTCAGCCAGGGCACATAACCAGGTTGCAAGCCAGGTCTCCAGTCAGGTCTGTGGCTGGAGGCAGGTGAAAGGCAACCACACGATATTTCTCTCCCTCTCTGCCTCTCTCCCTCCCCTTCTCTTTAAAAATAATAAATAAATTCTTTAAAATATATATCACCAGGCTGCATCCACATGCTTTGGGCAATATAATGTTTTGTAAAACTATATAATAAATTCCAAGTGACTGCCAGGATCTCTCAAGAGGCAAGACTGACCCCAGGCTGCCTACTTGTGCTGCCACTGAACTAGCTGAATAAGTTGTCATCCGACCTGCCAATGCACAGTGCAGAGTCCAGAGTGTTAAGAATCACAGTGAGAAAAAGGCTCAATGATTAGAATTAGCATGGGTCTACCCAAGCCCAGTGAAGACAAACTCTGTAAGGGCAACTAAACTGAGCAGCAGCCGATTCGGAATGAGTACGGGGAAACAGATAACTGCATATATTACCAGTGGGGAGGAGGGGAGCAGAATACAAAATGGCTCAATATCTCTGGGGCAATTGGACTATATCTACCAAATTGTACCTGGGTATGCCCTTGACCCAGCTATTCCACATCCAGAAATTTATCCTACAAATATGTTTGCCCACATGAGCAAAAATATGACAGGGATGTTCAACAAGCATTGTTTGTAACAATCAAAAAGCCCGGAATCAACCTAAATGTCCATTAGTGAGGTTAAGGAGTTTACATAGCAGGCAGAGAAAAGAACATGAGGCTAAGTTTAAAATATGAGGTGAGGCCCTGGCTGGTAGCACAGTGGTTAAGGTGCAGGCCTGCGAACCCAAAGGTCGCAGGTTCGATTCCCCAGCCAGGGCACATAACCAGGTTGCAAACCAGGTCTCCAGTCAGGTCTGTAGCTGGAGGCAGGTGAAACGCAGCCATACATTGATGTCTCTCTCCCTCTCTGCCTCTCTCCCTTCCCCTCTTTCTAAAAATAATGAAATAAAATCTTAAAAATAAAATAAAATAAAATAAAATATGAGGTGAGATAAGATGGAGACACAAGAAAGCATCTGAATGCTCCATTAACCAAGAACAAAAATATCAAAGTACAGAACAGCATGCTGATAGGATCCCACTGTTGAAACACAAAAATAGGAAAGGTATGTGCTTAACATGTGTTAACATTGATTATTGGTCAAGACAGCCACTGGTCAGGGGCAGAAAAGACTTATTTTGCATTTGAGAACATCTATGCTATTTCAATTTTTAACGCATGCATGTATGCCTGTTATAGAAGGAAACTAAAAATAAAAAACTGAATATCTAGTTGATAATGTACAGACCTTTATAAAAGTTAACTCATTGTTGACCAGCCATGAAAAAACTCGTGTTTTCTAGCCCAAACTATTATTGGTTGCTATTGGTTGTTGACCAATAACAAGTTAACTTGTGTTTACACCTGCATTAGCTTTTGTATAAAATTGCTGGTCAACAATGTGTTAATACAGAGACATGAGAGCGGTGAGGAATAGAAAGAAATCTATTTCTATTCCAAACAATACATTTTCTGGGCATCTTGATTTTTAGACGAGGCCTTTGAAAAAATGTACATTGGCGGACATGGGAGGTATTTATTATGTGCTGGGCCCTGTATCAGGGCTTTATGCAGTACATTACCTCCTCTAAGGAGCACTTCACAAAAACCCTGGGAAGTGTTTTCTTCTATGAGGAAACCAACAACTCCAGGGGTTGAGGATCTCACAAGATCAGAGGGTAAAACAGGAGGAGGATCCACCAGGGGTGTGGCCTGAGCGCCAAGCAGGTGGTCACCCATCCAGCCCCCAACCCACCACACTCACTACATGGGGTTAGAGGCAAAAACTCAGAGCTCCTTCAGGGCAAGAGAAACCAACCGGAAACACTGCTCATCAGCCCAACTGTCTGCTAACTCTACCTATTAAATATGACTTCGAGAATTCAATACATATTCTTTGTGACTCTTTTGAGGTGTGTTTACATTTTTGCATTTGTATAATTTAAACTAAACTTACTAAGCAGTTGTCCTGCTAAGAGATGGACCAGAAATGGTCCAGATGCATGGCCTTCAAAGTCAACATCCAACCAGTACCTATTTCTTTTCCATGTCTTTGTGTCAAAAGGCAAAGAATACAGGCCTCTTTAGCCACTTAATTACATAAATGTACTTAGTATATGGCAGCTGTCCCCAAACTATGATACATTATCTTCTCTCTTATTTAATATTTCATCACAGAGCTCAGAATTAACATCATCCTTTGCTTTGCTTTCACAAACATTTCCCTGTGTAAGCCCTCTGTGTGCATAACTAATCCACAGTAATAATTTCTCTCCACATTCTCCAAGGTCAATAACCTACAAGTACGGACTTAATTCAACCTTGTTTCTATGCTTTCAACCAGTAAGTCATTCACATGCAACAGTCTTAACACCATAGCCATTACAAATTGTGCTCAAATTTTTCTTTAATTTCTAAAAGCCTTCCATGCCAAACTTCAGAGGAATGTCTTTATTAAAGTCAAAGATAAGGAGCAACCCCGACTTTCCAAATAAGAAAGGAATGTCACATTGGATCTTTTTAACAAAATGTACATGGCACTTTTATAAACTTGGCCTAGAGCCTTAGGAAGAAAAATTAAAACAGGATGAAATAGAAGAAACAAAAACAAAGGCTTCTTAGTTAAAAAAAAAAAAAAAAAAAATCCAGCTGACTGGATATAGAAACCACTGTCTTTTAAAGGCTCTCAACAAGATGCAAATTCTTTCACTCGTTGGCATTAATATAGGAAAGAATACAATATACCTCATAATTTCAAACCCAACACATGCTGTTTGGCTCATGTTCTTGGAGAGCAAGCCTGTAACTAACAAATCACACATACACACCCATGGTGTCACCTTTTAGAGTTCGCACTCCCGGCAGTATCTATTAGGAGAACCAAAGTATTTTCTGGTTTTTAGAAGTGGAAAGATTTACCCTGAAGTTAGGCCTTTTTTTCCCTTTGATGGATTAATTTACAGCCACTTCAAGAGGAGAAGAGAACCCAACTCTCGATCTGCAAGCGCACTTGTATTACATTACAGAGCAGTTCATTGTTTTCACAGCTGGGCCAGGATTTCCTTTCAGGACCACGGCCTCCTTGCTGGGTCCTCTGCTCAAGACGGGGTTCTTTAATTTAGAGCAAACAGGGGAGACCACGAAGGTCCTGCTCTTGTCCAAAAAGAGAACCCTTTCTTTTACTTTTTTAATTACCAGTGTGGGCATGATCAGCCTGACTCCCAACGTATTTTCCACTCCTGTCAATTAAGAAGTGCTTAGGAAGGGAATGTTTACAAAATAAAAAAACCTTCTTCATTCCATTGATAGCTGCCAGAAATTAAAACCCTGCTCCATCCTGCATCATCAAAGTTGGCAATTTAACTACCTTTCTAATTCAAGCCTCCCCTCCTTTCTTCAGATCAACCTTGGCTCTCACCTTTCAAAAAGGAGGTCTATTACTCTGCCTCCTAAAAAGATTAAATTCTTTATGCTCCCAAAGTCAGGTGGAGGTGCTCAAAACACCAGGCTGGGAAAATGCATCATTTTTCTAAAGCTCACTTTTATTTTATTTTGATTTAAGTTTTATTGTATTTTTCCCATTACTATGTACCCCCTTATACTCCACTGCCCCAGCAGTCACCACACTGTTGTCCTTGTCCATGAGTCCTTTTTCCTTTTTGCTCAATCCTTCCACCCTCTAAAGCACCCAACATACCACAGCTGTCATCCTGCTCTCTATCTAAGAGTCTGTCTCTGCTTGTTAGTTAGCTTGTTCATTAGATTCCACATACGAGTGAAATCATATCATATTTGTCTTTCTCTGACTGGCTTATCTCACTTAGCATAATGTTCTCCAGATTCATCCATGCTGTTGCAAAGGGTAAAGTTTTCTTCCTTCTTTTCACAGCTGAGCAGTATTCCTTGTGTAAGGCTCATTTTTAAAGGCTCAAATTGGCTTTTCATCCTCCATCATTTACAACTTTTTAAGATGCAATGTCTCATAAGCACAAGTTAACTTCAGTCGCTGAAGCCAGACACGAGGGAAAGTTGCACTAACCTTGTGCCGGCTATGGGTCATGTCTTAAAATAAGTGGCTCCTTATCCAGTAACAAAATCAGTAACTGAGATTGGTTAGGAAGAGATAACGACTGAAGTGAAATATGTGCTCACAATGTACAATAAGGAAACAAAATGTAAAACACTCGAAAGCAAATCAAGTTTAATGCAAAACACCTCATTAAAGAATAAGCCTTAATATGTAAGTCATCAGGAAAAATGTGTACCGGATAACCAGGTCACACTCATATATATATTTAATGCAATCATGTTAAGTTTTATAAAGTCTAGTGGTTTGGCTACATGTATTTCTGTTGTCACTTTGCTATTTTAAAACATTGACACCATCTCAATTCACCTCAAAAATACTTTTTTTCAAAGCAAAATAAAATTTTAAATAATAAAAATAAAATTAAAAAGTAATTTGAGCTTGTGACTCAGAACCCTGATTCCAAAACCAGGCTTTCTTTGCCAATCATTAGCCTGGGTAAATCATCTAAACCCTCTATACCTCAGCTTCTTCATCTGTAAACACGGATGGCAATGCGCCTGTGATGTAAGTTTGCAGGGTTAATAATGGAATAAAGAAAGTGGGAGGAAGAGAGGGAGGAAAGATCCTAAACTATGATTTTTATTTAGAGAAACCTTAATATTTATACCATTTTTAATAAAATTTAGTTTCATAATCATTAGAGTAATACAAATATGTATAATGATTTGTGTAGTGATAAGTAAGGATATAACATTGATTATAAAATTGTAATTTTTGCATAATTGGAAATTAACACTTCTAAATAAAATGTCACATCTTTCCATTTATAATGAACAAAAATCTCACCAAACACAACTTTACCTTACACTTTCCTACATAGTTGTCATCTGTACTCTATAGATGTGTTAAAAATAATCTCAGCATTTAAGCTATTGTGAGTTTTCGTAATCTTCCCTAGATCATGCCATAATGGAACTTAAACCATCTTGTTCCAATTTAGTTGAAGAAATCTTGATAGAGTGACTGTAATTCTCTAAAAACTCTGAAAACAATAGCAACAACCTCAAAAGGGCCCTAAATTTCTGCTTCTGGTGCATTTTCTTGCAACAAACAGGCCACAAGTGTCCTGGGTGGAAGGTACCCACACCGCTGGCTTTCAGAAGAAGTAGTAAAGCAAAGTCTACACTTCACTTCCTTCCATAAACTGGGATGCACAGAACAACACACAGAGAATCATGACTAGCTTGAGGCTTTGATATAAGGCATCTCCAATTTGCTGAAGAAACTCCTAAACAAAATCACGCTGGCTTGGGAGGGGGAGACAGAAAGATTTTAGTTTTGCGTTTAACATTTTGTTTTCAAACACCATGAGGGGGGCCTGGTGAAACATACCAATTTAAAATCTGTACCTCTCATGAAACATGGGGTCTGACTGACCATCAGCGGTGATCAGGCACCCGCTTGGCGTGAGTGTCCAGGACACACAGAACGCCTTCAAGGTGAGGCTGGTCTGCCTGACTCCTGGAGACTCAAGCAGCTGTAAAGCTGTGTTTGGCTCCCGTCATGCAGCTGCTGCCTCTGGGCCACCAGGGCCCCAGGAGGAGTCCCCACGCAGGCCCAGTTAGGAATTCCATTCCAAGAGGAGAGGGAGCGCTCAGGGCTGGTGGAGGCATGGCCTTGACAGAGCTCCAGCTCGCACAGAGCTTCCATTCAAGCTGTGTGCCTGGAGGGTCCCAGCCCCCAGCGGTGGAAGCCTGTGCCATTGGGGAACACCCCTGAAAGATTCTAAGGAGATTCTCCTTCCTGGATTAGAGAGTTGGAGGAGCCTTCTCAACTAGATTATTTATGTGGCTCCAACCTGCAGCCTGCCCCTCCAGCACATTACGTTTCAAAGGCTCTGTTAGGATCAGATGCGCTAGAATGTCTTCAGTGCTTGAAGGCAGACACAGAAAAGGAAATAATGTATGAAATCTAAGAAATTTCTTGGAGGAAAAGCGGACTAGGAATCATACGATGGTTATGGAATGAATTGTGTGTTTTTTTTAAATTCATATTGAGTCCTAACCCCTGATGTGACTGTTTTGAAAGCGGGGCCTTTAAGGAGGTGGTTAAGGTTAAATGAAAATGAACCAACAAAACTGCAACAGACCCATAAGTACAGAAAAAATGAACTGATGGTTCCCAGAAAGGAGGGAAATTAAGGGGGCTGGGTCAAAAAAAGGTGAAGGGATTAAGAAGTACACACTGGTAGTTACAAAATAATCATGGGGATGTAAAGTACAGCATGAGGAATACAGTCAATAATATGGTAGTAATTATGCATAGTGCCTGGTGGGTACTTGAAATATCAGGGGGAACGTTGTAAAGTATATGATTATCTAACCTCTATGCTGCACACCTGAAACTAGTACAAAATAATATTGAATGCAAACTGTAATTGAAAAGTAAACCTTAAAAAAAAATTTTTTTTAAAGTTAAATCTAGTCATAAGCGTGGGGCCCTAATCCTAGCAGAATTGTGTCCTTATAAGAGAGACAGCAGGGCCATATGCGTACAGAGAAAAGACCATGGGGGTCACAGTAAGAAGAGGGCATTAGCAAGGCAAACAGAAAGGCCTTAGGAGAAACAAGCCCTGCTCATACCTTGGTCCTGGATTCCCAGCCTCCAGAGCTGTGAGAAACAAATTTCTATTTAAACTGGCCGGTCTGTGGTCATTTTTTATAGTAACCTAAGCAGACCAACACACTGGTGCTTTTGACCAGATCAGCCTGGTCAAAAAGGAAAAATGGCAATGTCCCCTAAGTAAGGTGAAAGTATTTATGTCACTCCTAATAGAGGCAAATAACTGAGCAGGAGTAGGTAAGACTTCCGTTGGAAATCTAATTCCTCCTTGGAGTGTCACCTAAGAAAATTAAAAAACACCTGCAAGTGAAAGAGAGGTTCAGTTCCTTGCTATTCAAACAGTGGCAACATTAACTGGGAACTGGTTAGAAATGCACATTCTCAGGCCCTGCCCCAGACCTGCTGCATCAGAGACTCTAGGAGTTGGAGCCATCGATTTGTATTCTAATAAGCCCTGCAGGAAACTCAGCTGCTTGCTCAAGGTGAAGAGTCCCCAGTTTTGGTAATGCCCAGAACTCACATGCTACACGATGCTTCATATGGACACACTACCCTTACCTCACAGGCCCACTGAAGCCTCCACACCATAGGTACGTGATGCTGGGATCCTTATCATGCAGATAAAAAAGACTGAGGCTCAGAAAAGCCAAGGTCAAATAGCTCATAAGTTAAAAAGAGTAAAAAGTGGACTCCAGGCTCTGACCATCTAAAGCCCCTTACAATTTCCTCTTTGGCAAAGCAAGTCATTTTCTCTCTGGATGCTGACACCTCCTCTTTCTGGCACAAAGGGGTCACACAGGCCTGAGTTAGGGTCCAGCCTCTGCCACATTCTGATAACCTTTGAGGCTTACGAAGGATGCTGAATGTTCTTGGTTGAATTGTGCCCCTCACCTCAAACTGCATAGGTTGAAGTCTGAAGATCCAGCACCTTAGAATGTGACCTTATTTGAAGATAGGGTCTTTGCAGTTAAAGGAAGGTTATGATGCTGTATGCAATATGACTGGTGTCCTAACAAAAAGGGGACATCTGGACACAGCATGCATATGGGGAGAAAAACATGTGGACAGGAAGACAGCCATCCACAAACCAAAGAGAGTGGCCTGGACCAGCTCCCTCTTTCAAGCCTTCAGGAGGAGCCAATGCTGCCAACACTTTGATTTCAGGCTTCTATCCTCCAAAACTCTAAAACAAAAAAGTTCTATTGTTTAAGCCATCCAGTCTGTGGTCCTTTGTTACAGTACCCCCAGGAGACTGACATACTGAACTTTTACGAACCTCAGTTTTTTCCATCTGTAAAAGGGGAAGATGAAGGTGTATTTTTACAAGGCTTCTAGGGCAATCAAATGGGATATTTGTAAGGTTCTTGGCAAGGAGCAAGTTCTCAATTCATTAGGCTTATGAATAACACAACATTTGCTAAAAATCTTCTCCATGTGATTTATATCTCAGATCCTATAGAAATCTAAAAATCTGTACAAAAGACTAAATAGAATAAATGAAGCTTAGCTTCTCTAATAGCTACACTATTCAACAACTAATAACTGGTGTCCCAGCTCCTTCCAGAATGTATGTAAAGCAGTATATAATAAACACCCCCATACAACACAGTAATTAAAAATAACATGGAAATCAGTGGTTGCCTGGAGCCAAAAGGGGTTGGAGGGAGATTGACAAATTGCCTGAGAAGAAAGCAGGAGGAAATTTTCTGTAGAGATGTAAATGTCCTACATCTTGATTGGGCTGGTGGTTCACCTGGCTATAGACACGTGTCAAAAGTCATCCGTGTGTTCAATTAAAATGTATGAGTTTTATGTGACACCCTTCGAAAAGTTGCTATTTTTCGAAAAGTAAAAATTGTGTGTCCATACTAAGGAAAAAAAGAAAAACTTATTTACTATGACTCTGAAGTAAGCTGGTTACTTACTAGGGCATTTAACTGTTAATTCTGAGCTTCCTGGCAACCAAGGAAAAGAAGGGAAATCAAGTACTACACAATGAATGCCTTCTTTAGTAAATGAAGGAAAGCAAACCAATTCTTTAGGAGAGGTGAGCTTTACTTTCTCAACAACCATGAAATTTTATCAGAGGAATCCCTATATGAGAAACATGTGTTAATAGAATAAACTATGGACCGGCAAACATTATCTGTAAAGGTCCGATATTAAATATTATGGGCCTTGTAGGCCATGTGGTTTCTGTCACAACCACTCAATTCTGCTATTTTAAAATAACATGAAAGGAACCACAGACAAGTAAATGAGTGGATATTGTGGTGTTCCAATAAAACTTTATTTACAAAAATAAGCATGGGAGGGCTGGATTTGGCCCATGCATCATAGCTTGCTGCACCCTGGAATAAACAATGCGCTTTTAACATTCAATTCTAAGCTGACCTAAAGCCAAACAAGAACAAAACATGGAAAGATATGAAGGTGAACTTAACCTGTAGCTATTCTACGAAAGAAAATGTTAATAATAACAACAGCCAAGTCAAGGAACCATGTGGATAACAACCACAGAAAATTTAATTGTAGACAGTTTACAGGATTGTATGAAAGCATCTATAAAGAGAATCTCATTAAAACAGATATTAGAGAAATTTTTAAAGTATTCAATTTGCATCAAAATCTTATTACACTGTTTGTTTCACCCTGAATTTCATTCAACTTACTATAACTGCATTCATTGGCTTTTCATTGCATAGCTGGATATGTAACTATAAACTACATCCTGCCTCTCCCTTTGTGTGTAAAATTGACAAATGTGTTGTCTTTGGATCCCAGAATTCTAGAGAAAGCCAACTTAAATGAATTAAGATGACTAATGTGTTGATTCTGTTTCCAATCCAACAAAATGTTAATGTAAGAACCCATGTCATATGATGCTATGTGTTTTAGTTCAAATTTAACATCAAATATTGAATAAGGCAGTTTCTAAGTAAATTACCAAGCTAAAAATATTCTTTCAGCGTAGCAAGAACTCCATCTTGTTTAAGTAAATGGAAATTTAAACATCTTCCCTCAGATCAGCCTAAATAAAAAATTAGAAAAATGCAAACTTCCATTATAGTCAACAGCATTGATTACATCTTTCTGCAGAAAGTAGCACAATAGTCTATCTCAAGGCAAGGAATTCATTTAAAATGATTCACCCGTAATCGTGACTTCAAGCAACGTTCTATATGGAACACTTCAGCAAAAGATCGCTTTTCTGGAGTGCCAGGTAAGCAATCACCTCCATGGTGAACAACGTGGGACTGACAACCCAAGTGCCGCTGAACAGCCAGATGCTATGGGGTGTCTGGCTTGCGAGTTCTTCTACAGCATGATAATGTTTTTACAAATGTTTTCATGGCATTTACTTAACATTTGGTTGAGGGGTTCCTGTAGCTATAACACACTTGCTACACAATTTTGTTTTAGAAAACTAACACTAGTTTTTCATCAAGTAATATTTGACTAATTTCTAGTTGCAGAGGTAGTCACTTTTACACTTTTAAAAGCTGTTGGAAGTGTTGCAAAGCCTGAATTCAAAGCCATAAACATTTACCCTGTACCTTGCATGAATAAGACACTAAATGTCAGGTTTTGGATGTTTAACGAATCCTAATATCAAACCTTTCTAACTTTCATAAATTAATTCCATCTGCTGACCACCAAAAAAGAAATTTTAATAGTTACTTTCAGTGTGAAAATCAAATCTACTAAGACATTACAGAAAGAAGAAAATCAATAATTAGAGGATCATATCTTTAAAAAAAAAAAAGAAATTTAAAATTTTATAAGGAAGAATTTAGAAATCCAGGGTCTAGAAATGGAAACTACATAGAATATATGTATTTTGCCCCTAGGTTTTAGATTCAACTATGACAGGCTGTCAGTAACTGATTTTTTTTTTATTACCTGCCAGTTATTTGGGAAATTTCCATTGTTCAGCAAAGGGTGATTTTGAAATCAGTACTACTTTAGTAATTACATGCTGACAAATTTCCACAAACAGTTAACATCAACATCTCTAGGCATAGTTTTTATTAATTCTATTCAACAATTTTTATGAAAGGACTTTCTAAAGCAAATATATATATACAAATATATATATATTTAACTGCTACTAGTCATTACAATTCCTGAAAAGTGCCAGGATTTCTTAATTCAGTGACCATGGACTATCTCTCCCCAACCCCAACCCCTACCCCAAACAATGCACACAAATGCCAGCTATGAATCCATTTATTTTCCCGCTATGGAAAGAGGCCAGAGGTTCCATGACATTCTCAAAGAAGCACAGAATGAAAAAAAAAAAAAAAAAAAAACAAATTAAACATGGTTAAAATCTAGTGAGCTGGAATATTTTTTTTCTAAGCAGAAAGCTGTGAAAACATTTTGTTTGTTCCTCTGAAAGATAAACAGAAAGAAGCCAAGTATTGTGTGCTTAACAAAACGGTCTGGAGCCAGTCCATCCTGCAACCTGACCATCTCAGCCTCAGAACGGGGCCTTCACCATCATGAGCCCAAAGCCCTGCAGGGCACTGAAATGACCTCTGCAGCACCCTCAACAAGCAGCTGCCCAGGCTGCTTCAGCTCCTCTGGGCCCTGCAATTCATTTGCTCAGAGCAGCCTGGTCTGCGGCTGGAAGGCAGACAATCGGTTCTTAACGTGGGTTTTAACAACAGGACAAAAGAGCAACTGCTTCCAAAAATTACTCGCCCTATGAAGGTAAGCGCCACCGAAGTAAGACTATGTTGTTCACTGTTGTAGCCCCAGGACCTAGTACACAGGAGGCACTTGGTACGTATTTGTTACAAGAATGACTTACTGACTGACTGCTATTCATTTGGGTAGCATCAAAACCAGAAAGCAATACCTCTCTCATAGCAAGGTTCTCAGAGGGTGAATTGTGTCACCACAATTCTAAAACATGTCAAACCCCCAGAATCCCAGGCTGGGCTGGGACTGTATTTGGAAATAGAGCCTTCCTTGCGTCGGCTCTAATCCGACATGCCTGGTGTCCCCATAAGGAGGGAAAATTGGGACAGAGACAGACACACGTAGAGGGAAGACAGTGTGAAAAGGCACAAGGAAAAGGCCCCACGAAGACAGAGGAGACTAGAATCCAGCAGCCACAAGTCAGGAGAGCCATGAGCCTGCCAGAAACCCTGCATGTTGCAGGGAGCTCGGTCCTGCTGACACCTGGATTTGACACTTCTTGCCTCCAGAACTGGGAAATAATACATTTCTGTGTAAGTTGCCCAGTTTGTGCTGGTTGGTTACAGCAATCAGAGGAAACTAATACACCAGCAAGTATGGGTAAAGCCCCAGAATTCATCACGAATTGACGCCCATTTTTATTCCCAACAGTCTTTTAACCTTCATTGAAGGAGAACTCTAAGTGACGGACTGCTCTCATCACAGCAGAGATCTGAGTAATGGTGTAAGGGGCGGAATGTATTGGGTACCCATCACTCAGTCTCCCAGCCCCATCCTTCTCTAGCTATGGCTGCAAACACTATGGCCCTAAATGGCTTTCCAGCAACTTTACAAAATGCAGTTGGACAGCCCCACCTGGGGCTGCAGTGAGAATCCCCCCATTCATTCCTATCATGGTTTCTCTTGACACCACAGCATGGGATACTTGCAGGAGCCTGCTTGGGACTCATACGTGCGCAACTGCAACATGCTGAGGTATTAACACCTGTGGCACGACCCTAGTGTGACGGGGATGGCAGGCAAAGGGCCAACGCATTCCCTCTTCTTCTGCAGGTGGGCAGCTCCGATCCCTTCACAGGGATCAGACCGTCCCCTGGAGGTAAGCACTACTGACACATCCTTATGCAATCCTCCCACTCGAGTTCCCTGAAATCGCATCGCAAACTATCTACAAATGAGTCTTTGTCTCAGGTGCTGCTTTGGGGGAAATACAAAAACCTCCTAACACATTTTCAGTATGGAAAACTTACAAGCTCAGTTTTCGTGAAACTCGAATCATTAGAAAAGATCTTCCCTCCATTCAGCTGTTGGCTGAATCCTGCTTGCTTGCTGACTGCTGCCCATCGGTCCAGGTTCTGTCCCTTGACAGAAGCCAGGATTCTCTGTCCTGCAGCTATTGCAACTGTGTAGACGTTTTCCTCCACCACTTATCCGATGCCAGCCCTTAGCTTGTCTGCGCTCTGTCCAGAATGAACACTGTATTCTAGATGTGGCCTGATCCCTGGGACTGTTTACCTTTCCTTACAAGCCACGAGGGTTGCAACCAAACGTGTAGACTGGTTGTCTACATTGGAGGCTCTGTTTTTGCAAATGTGGAGGGCTGCAAGAAGCGTGGCATGGTAGAAACTTCTCTGAGCAGCTGTAGGTAATAGAGATGCCAAATGATGATTGCAATTCCGAAGCCCCGTTTTCGACACTTGCTCCCCTTTCACATCACTGGAGTGGCACATTAAGCACTTTCCTCCTGCTCTCCCGCAGCGCGGAGCACATGGTTTTCACAAGCTTGATTACGGTCGATGGCAGTTGGGTGATTGCTACTGAAGTCAGGCAGACGCCTGCTGGCTTCTCAGAGTGGGCTCCCCCAAAGGCATGTTATTATCATACCGGGAAAAAAATAATTTTGAAAAGTACCCCATCAAGGGATGTGTATTCTCACCACATCTCTATTTCTTGGAAAAGTTCTGTTAAACCCAGAGACATTTACGCTTCCTCAACCTTATTCTCAGGGGTCAAAGGTAGGAAGAGCAAAACTCGTAAGAAATGTTGCACTTGGGCCCCACTGAGAAGTAAGCACCGGACTCATTCAGTCTTATCCTCCTTTCCTCTTTGGATTTCACATCCTTCTTTTGAGCTAACTGTTATCACGCACTTCTTTCCTGCTTAGCTGAGTTCTAATTAAGCATTATAAGAAATAAAATAAATAGTTGTATGTTGTAAATGTCCATTGGCATCATAGCATGGGTCTTAGTATGAGAAGTGAATTTAATAGAATTAACAAGAGATATTTCATTGAAGACAGAATAATCAAAAGGCACACTGTGCTGTGAGCGAGGCTGACTTGGCTTGGCAGCATCATCAGAGGGGGTGGCACTGCTGCGGGAGGTTTGTAAGTCTCCCAAAGTGCGACCTACCAACGCTCTCCTGAAAAGAAGGAGCGATCCATTCAGGTGGCGGAGCCAGCAGCCACCTTCTGGACAATCCTCATCGTTGCAGCCATTTAGAAAGATGATCTGTTCCACAGAATTCCCAGTTCCCTTGGGTAAGGCACCCTCTCCCCTTGACAACGGCTCGGTGACCTGCTCTGTGCCTTGCACTTCATCTGCTGCTGTTCCTGACGCTTGTGCACCGTGGAAAACATTTAGGTGTCAATGGACATGGAAGAGACAAATCTACCGTGGTCTGTCTATTCTGTGAAAAGTAGGGCTACTAGCCCACAGGAGCACACAAAACCATGATATTTATCAAACTCTCAGCGTGAAACAGAGATTGTGATGATCGTGGAGCTGTCCCTCAGCAGGTTGGTTCATGGACTTAAAACTCTAGTAATTTTTATTCCCTATTTCATACAAGGCTGGATCTTAAACCAGTTCTATTTTACCTCTTAAGAAAAATAAAAGTTCTCGGTGTTGGCATACATGTAAAACGCGCCACGATAAAAAGTTAAGAAAATAAATGTAGAACTCCATCCTAGAAACAGAATAATAGATAAGGCAGCTCATAGTGAACAACACAAGGTGACAGATGTCACGCCAGGTGCTTTCATTTCATCTTGGTGAATTCTTACAACTCGGGGGCTGGTGTCATGGTACCCATTTCATAGATGAGGAAACTGACACTTGGGGATTAAGGATACAGTCCAAGTTCCCAGAGTTATCAAGCTGGAAAGCATCAAAGAAAAAAAAATTTTTTAAATAGTGTACCTAGTTATCCAAGAAAAGGACTCAAAATCTAAAATCTAGGTCATTGATAGTAGATACAGTGAACAATTTTTTATTGTTGAGAGCGTGTGGGCAGAAAGGGGAGGCAGCTTTCCCTTCCAATATGTCTCCATTTGTGTCAATGTCTGGGTCACCGGTCCATCCCTCTTCCCCTCACTTATTCCTGCCCACAGGAGGCTGTACGACTTAGATGATTAGGAAACCTACCAATGAGAACAGATCACATGCAGCCCTGCCTTTCGTCCCCTCCTTTGGACAGCACGCACCCTGCTCTGCACTGCTGTGGGGGCTTGTTGCAGAGTGGCTGGAGGGGAAGGGGAGCACTGTGCCCTTGAGGGAGGTCCTGAGGGATCCAGCACTGACCCATCACCCTAATTCTGGTATTCAGAATTAGAAAGCCCACCAGCCCACATATATAAACCATATTCTCCAACATCACGTGATCAGTCATTACGGTGATGTTCTAGTCTTCCATTCGCTTTGTTGTTTGTCCTATTTCTCAAGTAGCTCATGTGTGGGGCGGGGAAAGTGTGTCAATTGCTGGGCCCTGCAAACCTCAACACTCCTTTCTATGCTAATGAACCAATCTGTGCTTAGGAGGCTCTCATTAGCATAAAAAGCTCTATGTTGCTGGAGTCTCTATAATTTGTGAAGAGTATGGTTACACATTTCAAAACAGTTTAGAACTTATGAACAGATGTGGTATAATAGCACATTATTAGGCTTTTTCCCAGAGACCCAAAAAAGTTCACAAGTCACATGATTAAGTCTAGCTAGAGTAAGTTCTAAAGTGAGAGATGCAAGAGCCAACACCAAAATGTACACACCAGGAAACAGGGTGTTTTCCCACCATGTCCCAGGAGTCCAATGCCTATTACAAATTTGAATCTATAACTACAAGCAAATACTTTTTTCAGCTATATGTTATTCCTTGTTTCACTGCATCACTATAATTTTTAAAAAGCATAGGCATATCCTGAAATCCCACGCTTTGTAAAGATTCCATTATAAGAGTAATCATTATTGAACCTTTTATCCCAGATGTAATTTCTTACATGTTACAACAAGTTTGGCACGCATTGTGAATTTCAGCCAAGGTTGATAAAGTTCAATAACTTGGCTAACCAACCATGTGTACTACTCATTATAGAAGTAATAAATAGATTCATCAAAATGGACATGAAAAAGCCATAAGAAAATCGGATGCCATTTCCAGGCTGCCTCATAAAAGCACCTCTTGTAATACTTTAATATAATTTTATATATAGTTATAACACCTACCCATCATTCAATAGCAGGCATATATAAAACAATCATCTACCCACATATGCACGCTGAATAAATTCCAGTGACAAAGGTGAATTCTCTATTCTAGAGAGCTCAAAAGTCACATCAATGCCCACATGCTTATATGTTCAACTCCTAAAAGAATTTAGATCAAGTAGAAAGAGAATCAGACCTGACTACAAATGTCATTTTCCTTCACATTCGCTTTTGGGGGTCAGTTTTACTGAAAGTGGATTTTTTTTTTCCCAGTAATACCTTCATTCTAATTATTTTCCTAGCCCACTGATTAATGAAAAATTTAGAAGAGAGGGGGGAAAAGAGCCTGACTTAGATCAAGGTCATGAATGGGAGAAAGAAATCTCAGCGCAAGGCACAGAAGAAAACCCTATCATCAAATACACAGGAATCAGCAAAGCTGGCCTCTAACATCTGATCACAATTAACAAAATTTCCTTTACAGGGGTAATAAACTCCAACAACTGCGTAATTAAAAATCTAACTTCTCCACACTGCATTTCCCTCTTTGGTACTTCTAAAAGACGCTCAAGCACTACTTCAGGTGTCCATTTTTAAGGAAATCTTCCCCACGTCTGGCCAACCACAGTGAAGCCGGCAGCACCGTGTTCTGAACTAAACATTAAAAGTCATATTGCCCATTTTAAACACCGTCCTGTCCTTGCTACTGCTCTCCTGGGTGAGTAACTATTTCTGAGGTGCTGCGCTGCGGATGGGTTTTCTCTCCAGCCCAGAAGGGGAAGCCTGAGGGCAGAGCCTGCACCCTCCGTTTCTCAGCCAAGCCACGTCTCCGCTCGCAGAGCACAGGGCTGCCAGGCTGGTCTGCTGCGGCGGGGCATGGTCGTCGGCGTGGTGACAGCATCTGCCGGTAAGACCTTGCTCATTTGTGCATCACCTCTGCTCTCTTCCACGCCCTCTGTGCCACCAGCACCGTGTGCGACCAGAAACATCTTTTGGCTTCAGTTTAATGCTTTCTTCTGGATTTCCTCTCTCACACTCGTCTCCAGAGAGACCACTGCATGACAATATTATAAATATTCTCGTACTTTCCTGCTTCTTTTCACATCCACCATGAAGGAAATAAAAAGGAACATGATCAAGCTTTCTAAAACCGAAGTTATCCTCTTAACAATAAGGAAAATATCCCATGCTATTAATTACAAACGGCACCTAAATCGTCAGAACCTTAGCCAAATAATGTGGATTTTTAAACTTAGCATAAGCAAAATGTTACAACAGTGGAGCGCTTTATTTTCTCAAAAAGTTAACAACTGCCAAATTCTTCCAAGAGCTTAAATACCATAATGACAGATACTGATGTACAGAAAGATTAAAGTAAAATATGAAACTAAACAGAGAATGAAGATGTGAGCCAGAGATGTGCTTTGAAGAACAGAAGTAACGAAAAAGAATACTCTCAGACCAATTGTCATGATGAAAAAAAGGGTTAAGGGAAACTAAGGCTAGAGCGTTTAATGGGTCCCAAAAGACCCGGAGAATAAGTTGAATTCAGCCGGCATGATAAGCAAAGCATACGCGGAAAGTGGTCTTTGCAATGTGCACACTATTGTTTACTGCAACGCCCAGCCTTTCAAATGAGATTAAATGTCTAAATAAAGACTTCTGAGAGCTATCCAGAAATGCCATCATTAATAGCTGTTACTTTTCTAACACGAGCTTTAAAACAAAGCCATCCTGCTGGCATGTTGACTCTGAAATCCAGTACTAATACTTGTGCAAACAGCAAAGTCAACATTAACAATGTTTGCAGTTTCTTATGTGTCACAAAAGTGAATTCTCCCCGCCAACATGAAAATGCACACGCACACACATACACACACACACGCGCACACGCACACAGAGCCATATAATATAAAGCCATTCTTAATTAGAAGAACCAAGGAACATTTAAGAGACCACCTACAGCTCCCTAAGACCTGTGCAGGAGCCATAGGTATTCTGTTAGGAAGATACAAGCATCTATTGACTGTACACTTGGAATCACCTCTTTTTACACAGGGCAGCTCTGTATGTTTTGTTCCCCTTCCCATTCAGCCCAGCCTTACAAAGCAGACCCCTTGCTTTGGTAAGCAAGCGTCCCTCTGCTGAGTCGGGAAGCTTCAGGAGGTCAATCTTTATACACATTTAAAGCCATCAGCATTTGTCCTTCAGGGGTTATTTTGAAATTATTTCACTTTAAGGTATTTCTCCATGGACCGTTTAAACCAACTGCATGGTATGAGTTTTATAATTTTTTTTTTAGAATCCTTTGAAAGGTTAACTTATTTAATGCAAAAACAGGACCAAGCTTTATAATAACTAAAATAGGAACTCTAGAAGCCACTCCTTAAGGACTGTGTCATCGTAAAATTTAAAAGTTCTGAAATTGAGCTTTTAAGTTTTACACAATGAGTAATAAAAGTTTGCTTGCATTTTGTACATCCAAACCCTCCAAAAACGTGACTCCTCTCTGTGCAGCTTGACAGAATGTGAAAATCTGAAGTTTAAGCTGCAATTCTCTGCCTCATGTTCAAGTGCTGTGCTTTGCAGCTGCTGCACCATTTGAGGAGCTGGGAAATGGAATGGAGCAAAGAAGAATTATGGCAATTATAAAATCTCGCTGGTATACATTGTCAGATTAATAACCGGCGTTAGCAGAGCTCAGCTATACCATCAGCAGCGTGAGGAACGGAGAGCTGAGAGCGCGGGCTGAGGCAAAACTCGGAGCAAACCAGAGCTCGATGCTGGCTATAGAAAAGCCCGCCAGGACCATAAAAGAAATCTGTCCATGGGGGAAAAAAATAAAAAGCATGCCACCCTAACCACTAATTTTTATCACACACTATCCAAACAGTACATTATTGCTGAGATTGTCAGCATGAACATCAAAAGACACAGTATAGGCTTTAAAGGAATCACAACACAGCTGCATGCCTGTGACCACAAGGCAAGCAGCGGAACTGTGATTAATATAAATGAGGGCATCTTCCAGGGATGGCAACTTTTCACTCACCCTGTACCACTGCCTTCCTTTATAATTACTCAGAAGAGGCGTCACTGCAAATGAACCCAAAGAGAAGTCAGAGATTAACGCTGAGACTTAAAAAAGTATTATTTGAGATTAAGAAAAAAAAAAAGTTCTCTTTAATTTAAAAGAACATATTGAGTGGTTCACTGGTAGATGTCTTCTCAAGAATGAGAAAGAAAGGCTTTTAAATACAAGTAAAAAAAAATACAGAAACAATTAGAACTACTCAGAGGCATACGCATACAAGGGAAATATGTGGTTTAAAAATACATTTTACTGTGAGGAACACCCATCTAAATGTTCTCTAGAAGCTAATATTGCAGTCAGTGTGACGTCCTAAGGGGAAAGATCCTGTCTGGCTCTAGTACTGCAGACGTAGAGCTCAGCAGTCATTAAATGTTTGTTGACTGCAATAAATGACCAAATAACGGCTGCGCCTGTGGATGTGCGCCCACCAGCTGGCCCTCTCCCTGCAGCACTCCCTGCGCACCCTAAATAGGGCTCCCAATGCAAGTCTCCAGAGGGACCCAGTGGGCACAGTGACCCGCAGGGGAACAACCTACAGGGGGCAGCGTGAAGCAGGCTCAATGCAACTTGGCTGGGTGGACACAGGGACCCGGTGTTCCCAGCTCTTTGGAATTTTCAAGACTCAGAAAGTAAGATGGCTTTTAAGTAAAAGATCCTGATTCTAACATGTTGGCAAGTTATCTAAATCAAAACCAAAACACTGCAGGCCAATTTTACGTGGACCAAACTAACTGTCGGAGGTGGGAGGGCAGACCAAGGCTACCAACCTCAGCTCACCTCTGCCTTGGCTGGGGGCTAGCAAATTGCCCCCACCTAGAGGAAGGAGCAAGTGTGAAAATACTTCCTCCCGTTATCACTCTCACATGACACCAAGGCACTCAGGAGCAAGACGGCGAATGCTCCAGCCTGTTCACACTATCCTGCTCAAACTTCAGTGGGGGGAAGTGGGGCATAGGAGGCTGCTCCCAAATGCAGAACACTGAGGGACACTAAACCAGACTTTTTCTAGACAAAATCCCCCAGCCCAAACACCCAGTTAGGTCGGGAAGAGGCTGAATGTGGATGAAAGTGGTGGATGCCAACGTTGAAACAGTTCTTGGAGGTAACCCATCACTTTCTGTCTTAGGTTGAAGACTGGTCCCCAGAAGAGGCCCCCATCCTGTCCCAGGGGCCTGAGACAGTTACCTTATTTGGTAAAAAGGACTTTGCAGACATGATTAAGGTACAGGTCTACAGACCGGGAGATGATGTCGGCTTCTCCAGGTGGACCCTAAAGGTAAGCACACATGGGACCTTAGGAGAGGGAGACCGGACGACGCAGAAGGCGGCGATGTGGTGGTGGGAGCAGAAGGTGGAGTGATGCACCATGATGGTGGAGGGAAGGACCATAAACCACACAACTCCACTGAACACTAGGAGCTTTGAGAAAATGGGCCCACCCTCAGAGCTTCCGGAAGGAGCCAGCCCTGCTGGCACCTAGACTTTAGCCCCATCAAACTGATGTTGGACTTCTGACCCGTATGCAATGAATACATGTGTGTGGACTTCGTAAGTCATGTGTAAAAAACCCTCGAATGCTAGGTGTCCATGTAAGTCCAACCCGTGTCACTCAGGTTAAGTCCAACCGTTCCAGAAGAACGACACACAAGCACTACTGGTTTCCTCTGTCAGGCCAACAGGCAGGAGCACAGGGAGAAATGCTGGGCCAGCTGCAATCGCAACATCTGGTAGGAAAGAGGCCCTGATGCACACAGACCAAGAGCTGCCAAGCCAGCTTTTCGGCCTGAAAGGGTGGTAACCATTGCCAAGGATCTGCCTCTGCTCCCTGACTGAGATGTTTCCCCATGTGGATCTACGACAAGGTTTTCTCCACCTTGTCAAGCACTCAATCTGGTGACCGTACAGGAACTTAGAATCGAAACTCCCTTTGCTAACAGATAAAGTTGTAATGGTAATTTTTTTTTTCTCTAATGCCGATTTGGAATGCAAGAAGGATCTCTCACTGATACAGGCTTCTCCAACCCAGCTGCTGCTGAATTTAGAAGCCACCCTACTGTACAAACGCCACCATGCAGGAAAGCTGAAGGCAGTCAGAAGACATTAGAGTGAAAGATGCAGAAAGTTCTGAGGTTTCATTTGTACAGCCGTTGGCGGCTGACACAGCAGAGTCTCTCCATTTGAAAGATTGATTGTTTGCATTCTTCTGCTTCATGTGATCCCCAGGAACACTTGCCAGAATCAAGATGTTGCTGGCCATTTTGAAGTCATGTAAGCAAACAGACACTCAGCTCCCTCTCCCCATTCACATCTGTATCAGCTCTGCCTTGAAAGCAGAGGCAAGGACACAGGAAAAAATGTATCATCCAAGAACTGACACTGCCACCTATGAAACCTCAACATTACTAGATCCTGTAGCCATTTCCGCCTCCAAAGCTTTTGCTCCTGAGTATCTGGCTAGAGTTGCAGCCTGTCTGTCAGCCCTGGATGGAACGGTATCCAGCACACATGTGTACTCATCACCGGCAAATCCACAGTCTAACGCACAACTAAGTTACTTGACATTTGGTTACCTTTCTAAATCCAGAAGTTACTTTCTGAAACCTCTCAACGTATCCCAGCGAAAAATATCTAGAGATCCTACTTTACTCTGTCCGTTAAGGAATTAAATGATACTCTTCCTCTTTCCATCCTCTTCCTCCTCTAGGATTCTCCTTCCTGACCACTGCTAGGTTATTTTTCCCCAAATGCAAGCAGTCATACCATACTCTCTCCATTACTACATTTGCATGTTGTAATTTAGTTGATCTTCACAAAAGAGTGACAGAAGTTATTATTCTCTTGGTGTTACAAGTCACTTAACTATTTTGAGCCTCAGGTCACATAAATTAATGACAATCAGTCTCGTAGGCCAGTCTTCGGCCTAAAAAACTCCCAATAGCCTGCAATAAAACTCATCATACCTTAAGGGCTGATAAAATTCTACTCAAAGAAGTCTTTGGTATGATCCAGTAAATGGGACGGCAAAGTTGAACATTGATACTTAAATGCCAAGCAGTCCTATAAATCATCACAAACTCAAGGGAACACATGTTCTGATGCCAACCTTGCACAGTCAAGCTGCTACTGTGATGCATTCATTTCACATGTAACAGTTTTCCTTCCTGTTTCACCCTTTAACCTATCTTTCCTTCCTTGACTGAAACAAAATTAACCCTGTCCTTTTTTTCCTTTTCATTGATTCATTTTTTTCTTTTCTACATGAAGCTACATCTGACCTCCCACAAAAAATTGTCTGAAACGGTTTTCATAGTAAAGGCAAACCAATGCCTGAAACGGTTATTGAGAAAGGTCATTTTAGGACAAACTCACAGATATTATGGCAGCCTTTCAGGGAGCCAGGAACCAGGGAGCTGGAAAAACATGAAACTAATTTCAGTAACTGGATAGCCCAGCCCCCATTCCTAAAATGACTGCAACTTATTAGGTGCCTGCCATGTGCAGCAGACAGTTCCCTGGGCCCTCCGGAGTCCCCATCTTTGCAGAGTACAAGTACCAGCCGTGTTCCATAGATGCGCAACTGGAGTTCAGAGAAGGAAAGTAACTTGCCCCGAGTCGCTCAGAGGGCACATGGCTGGGCCAGGTTTCAAAACTAGGTCACGATGGCTTCCCGAGTCAGTATTCCTTCTGCTGTACCCTGCTGCCTCTCCAGCTAGAAACTCACTACCTATCAAGCGTCCCCTGTCAGCAGAGCTATTTTCAGCAGTGGTACAATTTCACCACGCAGGAGCCAGGCTCATCCAAAGAGATAATACATAGCAAAGTTCTGAACAGTTGCTACTGTCGTGAATAGAAGATCCGAGGGAAATCGCCAAAACCAAAATAACCAAATGTCACCTATTGTGTTATGTTGGGACCTAACCACCACTGTAAGCTGACCAGCTTTGTGTTTTCTGGGGAGCTCCCTCCTTAAATGCGGGTGTTAAGCTGCGGTGCCCATGACTGGAGGTGTACCCGGTGTGAAAGATGAAATACGTGCTTTATAGTTTTCAGTGAAGCAACTGGGAAGGTAGGCCAACTTCTTTCTCATGAATTTCCTCTTGATCACAAGATTGAATATGTACTTAAAAGTATTAGACACTTTGAGATAAATTAACTTCTAAGAGAAGGGAACATTTTGAAAATTAAATTATATGACATGAATCAAGCAATCAATTAGCAATCAATACATAGCCAATAGTTATGCATAGAAGATGAAAAGGCAATTCATAAAAGAGTAAATACAAATGGAGGAATATATGAAGAGCTGATCAATCTTACTAACAGAGACATGGAAATTAAAGTGATACTTTCCTAAAACTCCTAACTGCCCAGGCTGGCAAGGATACAGGGCATTCAATGGGTATGAGGCTCCAGGGATATAGTTTGACAAAACCAGCTACGATGTTACAGTTAAAACAAATTCCCTGACCCATCAATCCCACTTCCAGGAAATAAAAACTATAGACTAGTCACAGACAGGTAAAAAACATTTAATTACAAAATGATCATGTCCAGTCTACAACTAACAAAAATCTGAAACCCACCCAAATGTGCCACAGTAAAAGACCGGTTAGAACCATATAATAAAATGCTATGCAACCACTTAGGATGCTGTAGAATATTCAATGGCAGACAAAGATGCTCCTGAACCACAGTTATGCAGAAAAATCACAAAAGAAGGGGACAATGCTTAGAATCGTACACGCTAACTATTAAGTTACTTCTAGTTTGCTGGTGTTTCTTATTAGCATTTTTTTTTTTTTTTTTTTTGGTTTGCATTTTTAAAGTTTCCATAAGTGTCATATTTTATAATAGCAAATAATTTTCAATGACTTTAATGAGAAGGCATGTAAAGCTAATCCAGCCTAACACCTGGCATTAACATGAACTTGACAAATGGCAGCTCCTATTCTACAGTAATTCTTCCTCCACACCAGGTTTTACAGGAACACCAAGGGGGAATTGTGTAAAACAAGTATCAGTGTACTAACTCATGACTGCCCAGCAGTGCAGAGATCACATCTGCCGAGGCCGTCCACAACCCCTACATAGCCGTGCACAGGAAGGGCTTTCACTGGTGTTAAAATTAATGTATTGATTTCAGGCAGACTGGATAAGCCGCTTGGGCAAGAGCTTAGTCAGGACTGTGTGCTCGGAACAGGAGGGCAACAAGTAGAATGGAGCAGGCCCAGACACGGCCTCTGAAGTTCTTTGCTCTCGTTCTACAGGCACGCACCACTCAGAGCTGTGTGATCTCAGACAAGTTACTTCGCCTCTCTGTGCTTTCATTCTGATGCTATTTCAAGATAGCTGCCAGCATGGTGGTGAGAATTAAATATGACACATACAAGACACTTATATATCCTAAAAAGCCATCAATAGAAGATAAACCTTACAATAAACAATAAATGTTATTCTAGAATTAAGCATATTTTACTTAATTCTATCAATATAAAAACATTTTATTAGTTTTAACTGGTTCCCATACAACTACAGAAGAAAATTCTTTGGTTCTGAATTTGTTCCTCTTTATATGAGATAGTTTGTTAATGTGTAAGACACAGCTCCATTCACCTTGCTAGTCATACTCTTTCCCCCAACCTAGGGGGAAATATTAACACACTGGAATGAGTTTCATCCACCATCCCATGTCACACACATGAACTAACTAACCCTCTCTCCCTTTCCGCCTCTTCCCCCTCCCCCAAGGCCGCCTTGAGCACAATGTGAGATCTTCTCTCCAAGTATAGTGAGGAAACCACAGTTTGCTTGCAGAGACGGCACATTCTGAAAATGGCTTCTAACAAGAAGGAGCCAAAAAACTAAGCAGCACAGCCCACTCAACAAACAAACAACTCAGATTTGAAACAATGAGATTCAAACCATGTCAAGCAACACATTACATAGGAGGACACTTCCTATTTACCTCATTTAATTAGGATTGTGTGGATAGACTGGCACTTTGTGAAATGCAGTGTTATTAAGGAAGGTAATACATTTAAGGCAAGAAACTCCAGCTTTTGGAATTTGCTTTTGATCAATCTACCAGAGCCTTAATTTAAGAGATTTTTACAAGTCCCTCCTATTGTCCCCCAAATATTAATCTAGAAAAGGTTCGGGACTCACATATGAAGTTTGTGTTTCAGAAAGTACAAGAAAGGGCATTGGCTGCATCATACTAAATAAATGACTTTCAACTGTCAGCATGTCTTTTCTGTTAAGATCTGTAATAATTCCCAGAATAGCCATCTAGCTTTAACAATTTTTATTTAATAAACAACAAACAAGTCTGTTATGAATGACCAAAATATCTTACTCTGGTAAAATAGTTTCACAATGTTATAAATATATTCACAATGCTTTCAGACCCTTTCATTGTCAAAAGAAAAAATGTAAACTGCTGAGAAAAAGGATAATATAAATAAATGTAATATGGTATAGTGTACTCATTTTGTCTCCACTTAAAATCTGAGAATAAGCAGTTTTATAAAGCCAAAAATGTTTTCTTTTCTGGGCCAAATTTCTATTTGAGAACTGAAGCATTCAATTAATGGGTTGCCTCAAACTTTAGTTATGGAGCCAAAATAAAAAATACCTTCCTTAAGATCTTATATGTGTGGAGCATTGACTATTTGCTTCATATTAAGTATTTGATTTAATATGGCCTCTCCTATTCTAAGAATAATATACTAAGCTCTAAAGGACATTTTCTTCTAATTCAAGAACATACCATTATTAAACAATCAAATTATAATAAATTATATAATACTGGGTAAGGCTAGGATGGCAGGGGCAGAGAAATTCTATATTCTTTTAAAAAAGTGTAAGGTCACCAAAGCATTCTAAATGAACCTTAAACAGAGGAATTAATATTTAAATATTACAATTTCCACTTAGAAAAAATTCACATTATTGATAGGCCAGCACATGCAAACCAATAATGTCAAGAAAACACATGCCCTTGTGTAACTTGGCAGAACAGGCTGCTCCCGGAATACAATAGACCTCTTTATTAAATAGATCTCTTCATCCTTGGTATTTTATGCAACAAAAGAAAAGGGGGGAGAAAAAGAAAGAAACATTACACTAGTAACAGTCTTTAGTTTGAACTCTTTCACCAAAAAGTACAAGACCTAAAAGATACGTTAGAAAAGTAAAAGGCATTATTTAACAAAAATGAAAGCAAGGCTGCCTGGAGAGGGGAAAACTAGATTGAGATGCTACTGCTTTTGTGTAACTATACCAAAGGGCAACAGCGCCCTCTAGTGGAGAAAACATATAAACAGATGAAGACGGTTCTTCACATTAACTGACAGGAAGATGTACAGAACCCTTTCTTTCACGATAACTCCTAACTATATCACTGTATTACGTAAAAGCAGAAGTTCCAAATATTTAAACAGGATATTAAGTTAAATCATTTCCAAATTTCAAACCTTATAAAACACTTGGTAATCTCAAATAGGGCAGAAATCCTATTTTTAAATATTCTCTTTAAATTAGGTTTTTGAACCATTTTGTCATTGAATAATAACTTGCATAACCCTCATCTGTTACACTGGTACTATGACAAATAAATTAAAATCTAAATGTACATGTTAGTTTGAAATTCAACTTATCTCATGAGACAAAAAAAAATTCAGTTATGATCAGGTATACTATTTATGCACTATTTTATATATATTATTTATTAACATTTAAAATAAGTTTTTATATGTGACTGCCAATTAATGAGATGAGGCTCATTAAAATATTTCAATTGGTCTCTTCCTTTAGAAATGTATATATCTTCTCAAAACTCTGACCATGATATATCCATGCATATCAATGTTTAAGAATATTAAATATTAAACAGTTGCTTTATTCACAAGATATTACTTCCCAGTGAGTATGTACCATTGTTCAAGGACTTTTGCCAAGACTGCCAAAAATCTCAATAGTAACTCACAACAAAATAATATCAAAATCATTTTACTTGTAATAAAGCAGATATTTTAGCATGTAAAAGAAGTGGTTACAAATGTTTTTAATTTAAAGTGGGAGTTTAAATCACCAAATGTTGGATTATTTCAGAAATTTTCCTCTACTTAATGAGCACCAGGTTCTCAAAAAGTAGATAAATGCCAAGATCCCCAAAGTTTAAGTAAGTCCTGTTTGTTGACAATTGAAAAGGAAACTGTAATCTGTCATTTGAGGATCCCAAGGGTAATGATTCCATGTGATGAAGATTTAACCACAAAAATGACTGTCAGGTAGCCTATAGCCTCAGATTTATGGGATCTTTTGGAATAACTAAAACAATAGCATGATTTAGGTTAGACGGCAAAAATCCAGTAATACGGAGGCGTGAAAAAAGAAACAAAGAACTGAAGGTGTAAAGGAAACTAGTCTAGTTCATAAACATGAAGTGTGGATTTAAAAATCTTACGAATCATGAAGAAAAGTAATTTTTCTGGATTCCTGTGGAACCAGTAGAATTTACACCAGACGTGAATTCATCATGGTGATGAGTTGCAGGACAGATTATGGCAACCACCCTTCACACTGGAACTGCAATGCATGACTGAGCAGCAAGGCCCTGCACCGTAACAAATGGGTTCTCTAAACCAAAACAACTTCAACCTTACACTACGATGGCATTTTGGTATTCCCCCATGGAAGCTGGTACCTTCATGGAGGTGAACAAATATAGGGGTGACTGTGATAGCCTGTACATGGACATTTTACCTCTCAAAATATGTAAATGTTGATATCCGATACATACGAATGTATACACACACATACTAGACCTGTTCAGAAAGTATCGAGCGAACGTCAATATAATTAAAAGCTTGCATGGCTGATAATTTTGGGACAGATACTGTACAGTGTATGCACACATACTGGAATCCCTGCAATAAATCTTAGGAAGGCTGACTATGTAACATAAACAGAAAACTGAAGTGCCAGTCCTAAAATATATTTTACTGGTGTATATAAACCAAGGTGCCCAGCTTATATTTGATCAAGGGGAAAAGATATTTTGTTTTTGTTACTGGACCCTCTGGCTCAAAAACCAAAACCAGCCCAGCCTATTCAAGACATAAATCTAATGTCAAATCATCACATTTGAGGCAGCCCATTTTGAAGGTTCACAAGGTGAGAGAAACTTTTCATCCTGACTAAACTCTGAAAGGGATTTAAAAATCAGATTTTATACACTCCTGGTGTAAGATTGGCAATTAAGAAGAAAGTTTTATCTTATCATCATTACCAAAAAACATTAAGCTGAAAATATTTAATTCGCCCATAATTAATCATTTTAAAAGGATATTTGACAAAACCTGGATTTCATACCTTCACTATGATGATGATGATAACCTGTCTCCTCACTGAAGCCATATGCCTGCCTGGCTCAGAAGACACAGTGAATGGGACAGGCACTGTCCCCAGGTTAGGCACTCAACCCCTCAGTAGAAGGGTCCTGCTTTTGATGAGCACATGCCAGTTCTTAGATTCAAGAAGGCGGTATTTTATACTGAACTATTTATTTGCAGAGCCAAATTAGCTTTGATTGACAGGTTATATCTAGAAAAGAAGCTATAGGATCTTCCACAATGAAAAATTTCCTAGCCTAAAAACCTCTCTCCAGAGGCTGTGCAGTCATGTTTCTATTTAACGATCACCATGTTGAAGCCATTTACATTCATTTTTACCAAATCAGAGAAACCGAGCCCCTAACTCCAGCTCGTCGTGAAACACCTGCCCTTCCTGCTCAGTGCTGCAGTGACCACCAGCAGCAATGGGCTCCTCCCTTGCCTCTACTGGGTGGCAGTCGGGGCTGTGGGGTTCCGGGCCTCGTGGTCTAGCAGAAGCTTTAGGTGAAGAGATGACTTCCCCCTGGATACTGAGATGCTGATCTCCACACAGAGAGGTCCACAAGCTACAGCTTTCAATCTACAAAGGTCTTCGGGTTCAGAATGCTGGTTAAACAAAGGTCAAGGAGAGAAGAGTGTTAGTTTCTGAGGAGACAACATCCTAATGCTAGTAGCTCCCTAAGTAGGTGGGAAACAGAGAGGAGGCAAGGGGTGCAGGGTGCTGGTGGGACGTTCCAAGCAGTTACATAGGATGTATTACTACAATCTTCCTGTAGCTGGGGACATCCCATCTGTCTACATTTTACCTAAATTGTGTCAAATTTAGGGAATGTTGGGTGATCTTAACTTTAAAAGGAATTAGATCATCTAACACAGGGGCTGGCAAACTTTTTGTAAAGAGCCAGGTAGTAAATATTTTAGACTTTGCAGGCATATGGTCTCTGCCATAAGTACTAATCTCTGCGAGTAATATGAAAACAGCCCAGACAAAACTGGGAGTGAGTGGGCACGGTTGTATCCTAAGGGAACTGTACTTACAAAACCAGGCGGCAGGCTAGAGTTAGCTCATGGACCACAGCCGGCCAACTCCCAATCTAGACAGCTAAGTCCAGTCAACAGCCATACCTGGCTACGAACTTCAAGTGGAAAAGCAAAGATTTCATAAACTCATAATGCTTTGTTCTAATAGTTCCTCTGAGTCCTTCTATCTTCCAGAATCACCCTGATCCATTTGAGTTGAATGAACTAGGAGTACCTCCAACTGCCTAAGTAAAACCAAATAGCAAATATTCGAAATATTAACCTGTATGTATCAGTTACAGCCAGGGGAAGAAGACAAGACAAAATCATAGAGGCCACTTCAAAGGGGACAGTGTCCTAGGACAAGCCAAGGAAAAGTGACCCCTCGTCACCTGATCATAGCTTCCACAAGAGTGGTCCTTAATATCAGAAAATTTTGACAAAACAGTGCCTTGTGGGGAATATTTTTTAAATCACTGGGAACACTGGATTTCTAAATCATCCTTTGTAAGAAGAATTAGATTACCTATGTTTTCAATCACAAAGTCACCACTCTGGCATATTTTGTTCTAGCTAACTGTACCTCAAAGAGGGTGACAGTCATTCACAAGGCTAAGGACTGGACAGCTAATACACAGGAAACAGAAGAAAGTGAACACCCACGCCTTTCAGGCTTTGATGAAAATGACTCTTGAGTGCCCAGAAGTCTTGAAAATAAAGATGCCCAATTCACTGTGCATTCAGTGACTTGATTTGAAATGGGTAGGAATAACCTGGTGAGAGCAATTTATATACTGGCATATTTCAGAGTGCAGTAGAAGAACTTTACCTAGAAGCCACAGCCTACATGGGCAAGGACACTTTCTAAGGCAGCCACGCAGGATAGGAAAGCAAACTCAGTTACGATGAAAAGCCATGTGCCTATCAGCTTCTTTTCTTTAAGCCTGATCCCACCACTGCTGCAGAGTGCAAGTTATGATGTGATTGGCTGGAATGTTCAGTATGATATTATTTCAAAAATTAAGAACACAAAGCTTCAGCACTCACCTAGGTTTATGCTTCCCAAGAGTGAGGCAGGCAAACGGTAAGGTGGTAGTGCTAAAGGCAATTGCTGAGGGAAGGTTTGAGCTGGGAAAGTGGTAAGGGTGACTGTAGAAAGTGCTGGTCTCCCCAAGACCTTCCCCAACATCCCTTCCATCCTAAGCTGTACAATTTGCCACCATATCTGTGTGGACCACAGATACCTACTTGTAGTGGCCACAAAATGGATTACGGACATCAAGAAGGGAGAGTCTTCAAGGGGACGTGGGAGCTGAGCAGAGGCACAGAGCGGGGACTTTCCTCAAAGATGCTCGAGGTCCATTCTAATCAACCACTCATTTATCCTCCATGCTTCAGCATCTCCTCCTCAACCATGATTAAATATCCAACTCCACAGAGTTCTTTGAATGAACCCACTCTGTTAGTCCAGGGTTACAATGTCATGAGCCTGATGTTGCAAATCCCTGAAATAGCAATAGCTGGACCCTGAGGTCTATTATCTCCTGCCAGAGCAAAGTACAACACACAGAAAATCAGCTGCAGTCACGTATCTAAGTAAAGGGAAAAATGTCTAGCCAGAAGATTAAGGGAATGAAATATTGTATTTTAGTCAATTTTCCGGTTAACTAAGTGTTCAATGAAAAGAGATATTTTACTTAAGTCCTTAAGTCCTTATTTTTTCTTAATTATCCTACACTGTATTGACTGGTCAACACCCTCACATAGCAGCAGTCAATGCAATGAACAACATATTTTTTCTTGGATGACTGAAGATCTAGCCATTATTTTTAATATAGTGTCATCAGTTTTGATGATCAATGATGACTAGATGAAATTCACCCCAAAAACAACTTCAGAAAATTGGGCTGAACATATTCTGAGCCCAAGTTGAGGTCTGAGAGTTGAGTTTAAGTAAATCTCTCTCAATTAAAATAAAACAAAACACAAATCTGTTTTTACCTCATCGACTACCTGGATAAGTGCACTCAGAAATTTTGCTCTGGGTCTCCAGCTGGTTAGATTATATACCCTGCACAATAATGAATCCTCTAATTCATCTTTTCACCTCATGTGCTTGAGCTGATGATGCTATGGAATGTTTCTGGGGGTCCCAGAGGGGTTACCAAAACTGAAGACGGAGCGGGGAGAGTACAGGGCATGCACCAAGGGTATGAAAGAGAAGGCCAACAGGGAGGAGCACCGGTGGCTGGGAGAGGTCAAGGGGCAGCGAGGACCAGCTAGAAGACAGCTGAATGCAATCTTATTTTTTGCGTCCCTAAATTAAGATGCTATCTTACTCAAAGCCATTAGTTCTTACAGATTCAGACACGAATGTAAATGGACGAAAACAAAGGAAGAGTAGACCCTATGGAGCTCACACAGGAGCCCCTCCGCGCTTGCTCCCGCCTTCTTGGCAGCCCATCGCCCTAAGGGAACAACACCCCCCAGCCGCCTGCAGCACGACCATTAAGCACTACCAATTAAGAGGTTAAGGCAAGGGTTAATTTTCCAACATAAAAAGAAAAATGATCCTGTACCCAAAGGAAAATGATATTCTCAGTGACCAACTGAAACCTGCAGTGCCCTTTGTTCCCAAATCAGGATGCATCGTTGTTCCCAACATTCCATCACCAAGCAGTTTGGGGCTGAATAACCTAAGTGACTGGAATATGTCCATATGCCACAAAGACCAGGTCAGAAACTCGGAGACGGAAGACTGTTGTCTCTAATCCTTTGACACCGAAAGAGCCATGATCTTTTTCTGAGTGCTCAGCTTTTAGAGAATTCAAGGTCAGCCCCTATGTAACCTTTCATGTTAACACTAGGATTTTAAGAGAGAGCAGGACTGTAAATAAATAATAGTCAAAAAGGCTATAAATACATTTTTCAATTAAAGAATCACTACATAAGATTTCATCACAGCAATGATAATAATAATAATAATAATAATAATAATAATAAATAACTGTAAGTTAATGGCCTACCTATTCCTGAATTAGCTCCAGTCACTATAACCACTTTGCCAGTGAAATCCCGGCCCTGGAGTATCTCCATGGCTGTGGTGCTACCATCGTATCTCTGTCTGTTGGTTGGCTTTGTAGGATTATCATCCACAGTAAATGCCAATCTTGGGTCCAAATAGGTAGTTCTCTTATTTATATGGCTGCAAAGAAAAGGAGAAAGCAGTGACCCACAGCAGTGAACACACAGGTTTATAAATGTAAGATAATGTTATAGTTAAGGCTAGGAAACCCCATTTTTCATGTACTAAAAAGGCTTATCCTCAAGTCAGGAAAGAACTGAAGTGCAATTAGTCTATCCTCTTGCCTCAAGAAGGATTACATTCCTGCCTGGGAAGATAGTCATCTACTCCTTTCCTTTAGAACTGCCCACAAAATATGCTATAACATACAGTAAGCATTGCCTTGTCTCCTTAGATCGCAGAAGAAAGCTTTGTTGTTATTGTTTTTATGATTTGTGCAAATGTCGCTATAAGATCTGTCAGTCACTCTTTTCAGTAATTTCCATTAAATCTCTTGGCCCTGTACACGGGCCTAAGAAGACTGGTTAGAGATGTAGAAAACTCAAAAGCATAAGTCTTAACAGAAAATATGAAACCAACCAACTACTAAATTTCTCAAGATTTGCTTTGTAAGACTGCACTCGTACCTCCTAACAACACTCAAATGTTGATTTAGTCTAAATCTTGTAGAAACAATGTTAAAATACATGGAAACACATGAATTAATATGTTACCCTTATGTAACAGTGCTTACTGTATTTTAAATTCTTGGGATTTGAGAAAGACCTCAAACTATCTTAAAAGTCATTAAAAACTTCCAGAAAGAAAGAGAAGTCATGATCTGTAATGTGTATGTGTGTGTGTGAAATTATATACAGTTTTAAATCTATACTCATCCTATAAATACTAAAACCCAAAAATAATCCAACTTTCATTTTCATTATAGCCATAGCTGCTAGATAAGTGTTTTTACCCAAAAGTTACACACAGACAGCTGAGCAGTGCTATGCTGGAGCTGGGTCACACTGGCTTGCAGGAGCCCAATATGCATGTCTCCCCAACTCCTTGGTGACTTCTTCACTCTGGAAGCTTGAAACAGGCTGTGATGAAAGTAGCTGCACCATGGAAACAAATGTGGGCTTTCCCCCTAGGCAACTGTTGTTGAAAACCTGCCTGCATGCCACCCTAGCAGGCTCAGGCAGGCAGGACAACCAGCCAGGACAGCCGGGTGACGGCTTGCCTCCCTTGGGGCACTGTGGGGCTGGAATGAGCTAATGCTATAGGTATAAGGTGACTAGAATCATGTCTGTACCACATGATGTGCTAGACAGGTGGTTTCCATTGTTTTTTATTATTGAAATTTATTCTAAAAAGAGTTTCACAGACAAGGATGCTCAAAACACTACTTATAATTACAGTGGCTCAATAAAAGAAATTTAACATCAATGCCTGTTCCCTCTACAAAATAATACTCTATGCTCATTAAACATCTTGAAAAACATATAAGGAAATGAGAAAATGCTCACAAAGACATTACGTGGAATGAATAGACTGCTAAACAGTTTACATGGTATATTCCCATCCTCTTTTTTTTTTAAAAGAAAGTGTCTGTATAACACAGACTTGATAGATAAGTGCAAAATTGTTAAAAGTAGTTATTCCTGTTAAGATTACGGTTATAAACTATGTCATAATTTTGTAAAGTCAATGTCTATTACATTTTTTAATTTAAAAAATATTTAGCCGTAGCTGGTGGCACAGTGGATAGGTGCCAGCCTGCAAACCCAAAGGTCACTGGTTCAATTCCCAATCAGGGCACAAGGCTGGGCTGCAGGTCTGGTCCCCAGTTGGGGGTGTACAAGAGGCAACCAATTAATGTATCTCTCCTATTCTCCCTCCCTTCCTACCTCTCTGAAAATAAATAAAATATTTAAAAATATATATTTTAAAAATGGCTGAGAATAGTTTCTATGTACATACTTACTCGACAAAATACACTTGTCCATTCTCATCAGTTTCTTGTTCCCATCCATATGGCAAATCTGAAAGACAGGAAAGACTCACAGGTCTACCTGAGGCAGGGGTAGCTAGACTGAGGCAGGATCCCACGGGTCAGAAAGAGAGGTGTCACCCCCTTCTAGCCCCTGCCCCTTAAAGTCTATCCCACCAGACCAACAGCCAACACTCTGCCATCCTTAGGTCATGTGTTCCCTTTGTGGCAGCTGTGAAAGGCCCATTATCCCAGCCGGACTCCATATTTCTGTCTCTTCCTCAGAAATAAAACTGTTTCATTCTTAATCATTCTTAAATTGTCCACTCAGCTTCTGCTCCTGCTTTTGATGAAAACCTTACTGGTTGCTCCAACCAACATGAATTCTCAGAATGTATCTTTACCAACACCAGTTGTACACTGATTTATGATGCCTCTTACACAATATTACAGAGCAGTTTCATTTTTTTTCACAGGTGCATCCTGTATCTTCAACTAGACCTTCTTACACTTCTGCTCTGGAGGGGACACACTTCTTCAAAAGTGCCTATGTCATGGTGCTCTTGATGGAACCCTATCAAACACTGATATATTTAATTCCACAATAGGAACCAATTTTACAGTGCAGCAGTAGGAAAATCTAATAAACTGTGAGTTGAAGGCCTCTATTATGTTTATACTATTTTATTTAAAACCTGCAAAAAATCATCCTCATCACTCCACCCCTCATCACCTCCTTCTGCCAAATCCCATAAGCTCCTCAGTGTGACAATCCAGTTCCTTGATGATTTCCTACTAGGAGGCTGTCCCAGGTGACACAGTAACCTGTCACTTCTTTGCCTGTGATATTTCTCCTGGTTTACATATTTTGCTCTATGACCAAAAAATACAAACCTCCGGCTATTCGTTTTCTTTTTCCAGTTTTCGGATGTTCCCACTGAGTCTTCTCTTCAGTGTGACTATTAAAAAAAAATCACAAAACAATGAGTAAAAGTTAACACTTCTAAAAATTAGTCCATCACAATTTTTCTCTCCCAAATAATACTCTCTCTCTAGAGTTATGAAGCCAGTAATGTTAAGTAGAACGTAAACTTACTGTTTGTACAAAGTCAAATTCCCTGGAATGTAAGGAGAAGCAATCTGTGAAAATCTCCTAAAGGCGGCCTTCATATTCTGGCCAAGATGGGAGAATGCACAATGTGGTGGGGGCAGGGAGGGGGTGAGGAAAAGGACCCAAATCAAAATATCTAGAAAGCTCTGACTGGTGTGGCTTAGTGGATTGGGTATTGTCCTGCAGTTTGATTCCCAGCCAGGGCACATGCCTGAGTTATGGGCCAGGTCTGCTGTTGGGGGTGTGCGAGAAGCAACCAATTGATGCTTCTTTCCCTCCCACTCTAAAAATAAATAAACACATAAATAAATAAATGTTTTTAAAAATCTAGATTGGCACGTTTTATATTTGTTTTAGTTCTCTTTCCAAGATAGACTGACATACTTCAGTCTAATTCATAATACTGATACATGTCACTTAGATATAACTATAATCTTCTTAAATGTTTATTCTTTTTACAGATAAAATTTCAAAGTGTTTAACTACTGATTCCTAATTGCTACAGAGAGGTAATTAAGAATGCAGGACTATAGCCCAGTGGGTCACCCAGCTGCTTCTTTGGTCAGGGTACAATCTTAGGGCCTCCATTTCCTCCTGCACAAAACGGAAATAATCCTAGCACTTATCTCAGGGGAATGTTATGAGGATATTGTATACAAAAGGTAGAACACAGTACCTGGCATTTACGAAACCCTCAAAAGTGCTAGCTATTATTTTGAACAAATTAAATATACAAACTAGTTTGATTTATATGCCAAACTTAATATTTCATCTCAGAAGAGCACACAGTTATAATTAAAATTGTAAGCCAATAACAGACTAGAGACAGGTGATAAAGTATCAAGAAAAACATCAAATTATTTAATCAGGGAAACAGCTGGCTGTTTCAGGAGTCATTCAAAGGGGAAGATGGATTTCCTAAAAGTTCACACACCTATGGCAAAATAGAAAATACTTAACCCTGACATCTAGATGATAAAATTTGAATATTTCTTCCCTATCAGTTATTTTGAAGAGAAAAAAAATAAAGAGAACATAAACTGGTGATAAAATTTTACCACCCGAAAGCAATGTCTTTATTGGGAACTGCTGGCTTCTGGTCTGTCTGCAAACTCTGGCGACCAGGGCAGGGACAGACGGCATGGACACCGGACTTAGAAGGCAGAAGACTGAGCTCCTAAACTGCCTGCACTCGTCAGCCCATCTCCCTGGCCACGCACCCTACCCAGGAGACACCACACCTGTGACAGCAACTGCTGGCTGATTAAATTATTGTACAAGCAAAGGGTATCAGTAGCGAGGCCCAACTCCTACTTGTAACATATCGAATCTGACTTGCAAAAATGAAAGACGAGACTCCCACTAGGAGAACCTGAATCTTACTGACACCACCCCTGCTTCTTGCAGACCGAGGGAACAGCAGTCAGATCAGCCACAATATAACCCTTTCTGCTCCTGGCTCTGCGCACCTCATGCGCTTCAGGTAAAGTTATAGAGTGATCAGTTTCCCTCGCCTGGCGTGAAAAGTAGCTGTCATCCTCTAGGCACACATCAAATGAGCTTGGAAGCCTGCCCTCCGGAATCCACAAAGTGGCCCCCAAAGCAGATGCTGACAGGCTATAGAGCTGTGCTATACAGCTGAGTTGAGGTCACCCCAGGCCTGTGCCTAGATGATCCCTCAGACACCCAGCCCTGCACCTGGCTGCGGCCGGCAGCAGGGCACAAATGTAAGCACGTGGAATGATAAATGCTTTTCCAACAACTGAAACACTCAAAACATTGTTTGTTAGCCTGAAAACTCGTTTAAAAAGTAAAGTAAAAAATTAAAAAGAAAAAGAAACATTATCATGCCATGTCCTTCACTTTGACAGAAAATGCCTAAGCCAGGGTTTCTCACGCTCACACTCGGGCTACTTGGACCTTTGCTGTGGGGGCATCCTGTGCATAGTGGGATCATTAGCAGCTTCCCAGGTCTCCACCCACTAGATGCCAATATGCCACTCCCTGGCGAGTTGGCCACAAAATGTCTCCAGACATTGTCAACCCTCACCTGCAGGACAGTGACCTTGTGGAAGGACCCTGGGGTGAAGAGAGTGTAATCCTGGTGTGAGGATTCTGGAGCCTGATGCCCACATTTTCTGACTCTCCCACTCACATGCTCTTGGAGGCTATTTAACCTCCTGTGCCTCAATTTCCCCATTGGTAAAATAAGGATAATAATAGTACCCACTTCTTGGGCTTAAAGAGAACTAAATGAGTTCATGTGTGAAGAACTAAGAACCATGCCTTTCATATGGAAGTATTATTTTAAATTAATACTTACATATAAAAATTAATTAAAAGGTGTTCTTTTTAACTGTAACCTAAAGTGATTTTTTAATGAACAGAAAATTACAACACATGTCCCCAAAGTGTTATCTTACTCTCCCTTAAATAGAAATCCTCTTTTATTTTTTCTTATTCTTTCAATACGCTTTTTGTCATTTAAAAAGATAATTAACAGTGATCTTAATTTAAGCCAAAGGGATCAAAATTAAATTCACAGCATATTACATGCATTTCATTTTCAATTATGCTCTTCTAAGGTTCCCCCCAACCCTTTTTCAACATAGTTCCTTTTGACTGGGAGGTCCGGAGTGGGCTCTGAGAACAGCCAACCCTAGGGTGAGGGACCCACCTCCCCACGGCACGAGGTAGGCGGCCCTCCGGCTGCCAAGCAGGCTTCAGAAGAAAAGGGGACCAGGTGGCTGGTCCAGGGAGCCCCAGGTGACTGCAGCAACAGCCCCTTGCCCAAAGATCTCATTCTTCTGTCCCCATCTCCTGGTTTGGGCAGAGGCGGGGCAGAAAGGCCTGTCAGCTCTCTGGTGACAGGTCTGTGCTCAGTAGCAGAAACATCCTCTCCCTGGAAGCCCAGACTGGTGGCCTTGGAGCCACATGACAGATGCACCTTGAGGTCCATGAGTACACCACAGGGCATGTGGAGGGGCACAAGAGCCAGCAGATGAAAGCAAGGCTATAAGGGGACTCCACAAGACCCCAGGTGTCACTAGGGCCACAGCCTCTGTCCTTGTGCATGGCCCTGTTGTGATGGGAGGAAGACAACTGAGAAACAACAACTAGTCAAAGGGCAGTTTTCTGACAGCCCATCAATAAAGGTTCCCAAACCCCAAGAGAAAGACAATGTCCAGATTTGGGAGGGAAAAGAAGGGCCAGGATGCTGCAGGTCAGGAGACGTCAAGCGGACTAACAAGAATCTAGGGTTAGGATTGGTCAGAGGCCTCCTTCAGCCCTGAGAGCCAAAGAGCCGAGGACTGGAAAGAGGCTCTGGAGAGAAGCACCCCTCCATGGGGAGGCAGCCAAGCATTGTCACCAGGCATTGTCAATATCAGGGTCAGACAGGCCAGTCTGTGACCTCAAACAATGTGGAGGCTAGGGAGGTGACTTTGCAGAGAACATGTATGTGTCACTGAGCCCCCTGGCCGTGGGCTCCCTGGCAGCTCTCAAAGGAGCTGAATGGCAGTAGCTACCTCGTGAAAGAAAAGCCCCAATCCAGACTCTGGATGCCATGTAGGAAGGAAGCTGGTGGGAGAGGCTGCCCAACACAGGTGAAGGGGCAGTGGGGAAAGGCAGGGTAAGCATGGAAGGGAGCCTACAGACCCAATGCCAGGCTCCAGGCAATCCTGAAGGGAAGCCAGGAAGGCTCTGAGGTAAGTGGCCAGGACAAGGACAGGAGGGCTCTGAAGCAGGAAGGGGCCTGTGTGCATCTTTTCATCCCCAGGTCCTAGCATACCACCTGCCCAAGTAGGCCCATGGTGAACCTTTGCTAGGTGAATTAACTTACTCCTTCCGCATCCATTTATTTTACAGTGCTAAGCACAGGGGACACAGAGAGGACCAAGAAAAACCCTGCCCTCATGAAACTTACAATCTAGGCAGGGAGACAGAGCAAGCCGGGACAAGTAGGAATAAGATAACCATGGACAATGCTCAGGTAACAAGGCGCTGGCAGGGGGTGCAGGAACTGGGTCACAGGGAAGGTCTCCCAAGCACTGCATTTAAGCTCAGATCTGAGGGGTGAAAGGGTAGAGAACAGCAAGTGCCTGTTCAGGAGCTGCCTGGAGCCCTGCAGCGGCTTAATGACCCCTTGCTGCTGCAATGGTTCCCTCAATTCTCCAGAGAAGAAACCATCTTTCTAAAGACACAACCCCAAAGTTACTCTCTGGCGCCAATCCTTCTGTGGCCCCCTGAGTCCTGATGAGAGTCCCAGCTCCTCCATGAGACACAAAAGGGCCTCCATAAGCTAGGTCATTCCTCCTCTGCCCGGATCTTCATGTTCCAGCATCGCCACACAGGCTATGTGGGGGATTCTATCTTGTTTCCTCTACCTGGGCTGCCCCTGCCTCCTCCCGCCCACTTCTACTTGTGCTCTAAGGCACAGCTCAGGTGCCAACTCTGCCAGGTCATCTCACCTGAGGTGCCCGCCTACCCACACATGCCTCTTGGACAGACTGCTGCTCATAACACACATGGCACCAGGGTCATTCTGCCCAGTGGGATTAGGCACTCATGAAAGGTGACAACTGAACCTCATTTATCTCAGAATAACCAGGGCCCAGCAAAGAACCTGGCACATGAGAAAGGTCCCAATGTCCTGAATGAATGAACTCAGCAAGGTCTTATTTTGCGGTTGCTCTTTCTACCAAGGCACCAGACAGCAGTTCCAACCTTGGGTAGAATGGAATAACCTAGGAAGATTTTGCAACATGCCAATGGGGATAAGGGGCAAACCAGTTAAATAAGAACTTCTGGAGGTGGAACCAAGGAAAAGATATGTTTTTAAATGTATCAGATGTTGAATAATCACTGCTTTACATTCACATTTCCCAAAGCCAAATCATACCCTGAACCAAACGGAAAGCTTACAGATTTCCCATGTTAGGTACCTGCTATATGATGGTCTCTGTGAAACCTGAAATCTGTACTTACGAGGGTCCCCAGGTGATTATGATATCAGGCCAGAGGAGGTGCAGACACCTAAGTGCTTTATGTACACTATCTGAACCAAAACTCTCTTATGAACCCACTTTATTGATGAGAAAATTGTGATTGAGAGTCCTTTCAATGGTGCCAAGTCACACAGTAAGTGTAGGAAGGGGTCTGCTAATGTTTCTAAAACTTTCCCAGGAAAACTGGTGAATTAGCTATAAATACACACATATATGGATACACATATACGTAACTCTATTAGGGCATCACATAAAAATACATACTCTCAGGTCCCCACCCCAGACCCCGGAGGAGGGGTCTGGGTATCTCCTTTTTGGGAGGGGGACGGGGGAGAAGGGGTAAGTCTGTTCCGCAGTCACTGCACTGTGCAGCACCACCTTCTGAGCAGCAGGGGGCGCGCCTGGCCGCTGCCAGGTGACCAAGGCTGACCCTGGCCCCAGAGACCCGTCCGTCCTCGGGACCCTGGAAACTCTTTGATATCACGGCCACTTTGCCTGTCCTCCTCGCAAGCTGGAACGCAGGCCCGCTCGCGCGCGCTCCACCCCGCCCCGGCCCCTCCCCCAGCGCAGGTGGCGTTCCAGGACAGCGACGTGTGGTTCCAGATGCGTCCCGTGCCAGGTGCGTCCCAGGCCCGAAGGCCCCCCTGCGGCCCTCTTACTTGGCATAGTAAACCCAACCGTCCTTGGTGGTTCTCTGCTCCCAGCCCAGGGGCAGCTCGTCCTCGCTGTCCGTGTCGTCCAGGCCCGCGTAGCGCAGGGCTGCCATGGCGGCAGAGGAGGCGCTGGGTCACTGGCTCAGTCAGCCGCCCGCCGCAGGTCTAGCTCCAGAGCGCTCACTCCCACTTCAACCGAGCCCCGCGCGCCGGAGCGACCGCGCCTGCGCACTCCGCCTCCCAGGGCCGCTCAGTCTGGCGGCTGCGATACGTTTCCGTAGTGGACTTTGCTGCGTAAAAGGGGCGGGGCGTGAGAACGGCGGTGAAACGGCGCGGAGGTTGCGCTGCCGCTTTGCTGCAAGTAAGATCTGGTGACGTTTTACCACTGTGGTGATGTCTCTGAGCTTCTTTATCCTCCCGGCTGCAGGAGGGGGGCGTGGACATCCAGGCACAGCCCGGGACTCCCCCTGTTGCTGAGCGACCCGTAACCGCATCCATATTATTCTGACCAGTCCTGAAGGCTCCTTTGCAAGTGGGCATCCTGGGAAATGTAGTCCAGGCCTCGCTAGACTAGCCTGGAGCAGAAAGGAAGCATGTGTGCATTCTGATGTTCGGGGCTCTAACCTGTTCTTGTCTTAGAGCGTTATAAAGAATGAACATTCCTTCTCAGAAAGCTTCCAGAGCCTTCCGTCACTCAGGCTGATTCACAAGTTTTTTTGCGCATGAAACACAATGTTAGGAAACTTGGAGATGATTGAAAATGCAAGCTCATTCACCTGATTAACCAGTCTTGGCAGAAGTCACTTACAGCCACATCATGGTTCTGTTCATAATAAAGGGCTAACGTTTAACAGTTATTTCTTTACCTGTGTACACCTGACTAAACTAACGAAGCACATCTTATGCTTCTATCACTAGTGCTTAGTAAAATGCCTAGACCCTCACCAGTTAGTGAAATAAAGTGAATAAACGAAAGAATGAATGTGATTCATTACGTTTGGCCCTCTACAAATCAACCTACTTGGAAACAAAATTCCAAATTTACAGTGTGGATGCTCTTAAGTCCTCTTGGAATACCAACAAGTACCCTATAATGTCCTGTATCTTCAACTTTTCTTCTTTGGAACTTGCTCCACAGCTCAGCATTACAGGGAAATCTACTGACTGATTTCTCTGGTCTAGGTCTCAGGAACATGCAAGCTTCCTTCAAAAGAACTGCATGTTTTAAAGGTGGAGAATGGGAGGCAGTGTTGCTTTTGTTTTCTCCAAGTCCTGAAACTGATATTGTTTGCAATCCTTGCTCTGCATGCTCTTTAGGAGAGAGATTCACTTTACTTTGAAAAATGAAAAGCTAACTTAATGAAAGCATGTTTTTATTTTGGTAGGCCAGCTATCCCACTTCAGACCTACCAAAGCATCACTCTCTCCAAATCCATGTGCATTTAAGTAAGCAACCATTAATTTGCTGCTCTTTTGTTCACCTCAAGTTAACTCCTTGCCCCTGTCATCCAAGCCAATTTATTCCTTTGGTAGATATGAATAAGAAATTAGGTCATAAATTCCCCTAATGGTAAGGGGGTTGGTGAATGGAGTCAAAATGATCAGCCTTTGTTTTTCTACTCATTATCTCTGCCTCTGTTCAGTTTCTCAAGGACCGATTGCTTAGATTTTTATCTTGGGTTGCCCTCACCGGAGCCTCTGTTGGCACTTTTGCTTGTGGCTTGGCAGAAAGGTAGTGTTATAGTGTACAGGAGCTTCACCAAACTAGGTAGTGGTCCCCTTGGTAGAATTCTCAAGTTTTGGGCCAACCACTTGTTATTTTCACAACTTTAACAATATTCCCTCAATGCTTCTCTTACCATGGACACCAGAGTTTTTCAACCTCAATACTAGTGACATTTGGGGCAAGGTAATTCTTTGTTCTAGGAGACTTACCAATACATCCTAGGACACTTAACCAGTTTCTCTGACCTCTATCCACCAGATGGCAGTATGTCTCCCTTCCCATGACTGAAACAACTGAAATGTCTCCAGACTGACAATTACTCTCCTAGTTAAAAACCACTATTTGGCTCTTCTGAATTGGTGTTTCAGGGTTCTTTGGAAGAACCTACACAGTGGTCATAGCAGTGCTATTTACAATAGCCAAGTGCTAGAAACAGCCTAAGTGCCCATCAGTGGATGAATGGATCAAAAAACTTTGGTACATTTACACAATGGAATACTACACAGCAGAAGGAAAGAAGGAACTCCTACCTTTTGCAACAACATGGATGGAAATGGAGAGTATTATGCTTAGTGAAAGCAGCCAGTCAGTGAAAGACAAATACCATTTGATCTCACCTAATGCAGGAGACTAATGAATAAAACAAACAAGCAAAATAGAGGCATGGAAACAAGGAACAGGCTTTCAGTGTGCAGAGGGGAGGAAGAAGGGGAAGAAAGAGGCAAAGAAGGGGAACAGTTTAGTCAAGGAACTAGCATGGATGACCATGGACATGAACAACATGTGGGATTGACTATGGGAGAGAGTATGGGGTGGGTGGGGCTGGGGAGAGCAGTGGCGGGGGCGGGGGGGATAAATATAATGCAACAATAAATTAAAGAAAGACAAAGTGAAAAATAGAGCCACCGCCTACAAAGACAGTAAGTAAATTATTTGTGAGTCAAACACTGAGATTTACTTAAGGCATTAAAGACCCATTTTTGGCCAGAGGTTCACAATGTGGTACTCTAATGCTGCTGGTTCTGATTGCCAAGTTCTCTAGCATTGTCTGAGCACACCTGCCTCTGCAATTCCTAGTCCATCCACAAGTGAGAGATATGAGCTGACGGAACTCAGAACTCGGGCTGGGTGGCTCAGACACCAATATTGGCCCCAAATGGTTGTAATGACCTCATTTGATTCCTCTCTTCCTACACTTGGTGGCGTCTATCAGAAAGTTAAGGAAATAAGACATGCAGGTATCGGGGGACTTGTGAGAGGAGGCATGCCAGATTTTAGGATTTATACCTTTTGGGTTCACACAAACAGATACGGTTTTAATCCTGCTTGTTTGACTGCAAGCAACAGAGACTCATTCAAATGTTTTTGATCAGGGAGCACATGAGCTAAATTAGAATGTTATCAGGGCCTGGCGGAGCCCAAGGCCAGGCTGGTTTTGTTTCCCTTCATAGGCTTCACAGTCTCTTGTTCCCTTCTCTCTGCTCATGGGCTACATTTTCATGCTTTCTTTTTACTGTCTTCTATTTACTTATAGTTTCTGTGTCCCTTGGACTTAAACTTGCACGTGGCTTTGACTTTGATCTTACAAGGATCTACCAGAGGGCAAGCCATGTTTAGCTTGTAAGGTTACAAATGGTTTTGAGGAGCCTTAAGTCTGGGAGTGAGCCTAGGCCTTTTAACATGTACCTCTAAAGAAGACTAAAGAATGGTTTGTTTTTGGAAAGCCAAGTGAATCAGATTGATTACAGGTGATGCGGTTCAAGAAAAAATTCACTGTAGTTATACAACTTCCCACCAGATGGCACTCTCTGCCCATGTTTTGAAAAGCCTAAAGCCTAGAACATATAGCAGGGGCTGGGTGGAGGTGGGAAAGGCGGAAAAAGTGAGGACAACTATAATCACGTAAATAATAAAAATTAAGAAAAAAGACTAAAGCCTAAATCTTGACATGTATTTTTACATTTGAAATGCCTTTTATTTTTGAGTGATGAGTTCTGCAATAACTGACAATTGATAACTATAACATCGATCTGTTTTTGCTGACAGCAATTTGTGGCCTTACTCATGGAGTGGGCACAAGTCATAGTGTAACATTTCGGGAGCCACATTGTTTTAGTTCCTTGTCACCACCACAGTGATTGTCATTTCCACTCTGATCATGCACACAACACCCCAACAGTTTCGCAAAACCTACTGTAATTTAAGTCATTTATTCCTTGGGAAATTAAGCCCTGTGTTTTGGTGCCAAATTCAATACGTTAAGGAAACCTGGGAAGTTTCCCAACTCTTCTGATTAACTTCCAATGGGAGGTAACCAATAAGGAAGAATATTAAACAGCATTCTTAGGGAAAACTCTCTTCTGGTCAATGTGACCTTGCATAGGAAGCTTTGTTTATATTTCACTTATTCACTCAAACACACAATTAAGTAAAAAATATATATGCTATGTCTCTGCAAAAAAATAAGAAAAATGAGATGACACCCCCTGTATGTAAAAGTCAGTCAATTAAGATAAAACCAACAGACACACAAAGATCTACAGACAGGCTTCTGAAAGAAGTCTACACCAAGCCCTATAGGTATGAAGAGGCAGAGAAGATTTTCAGTGGGTTTCCTATAATTTATCATTGGAACCAAACTCAGCTAAGGTGTGTCAGAGTGGCCAAGTAAGTCATTTTATTTATTTTATTACCATCAACCCAGTTTTTACAGATGACGAAACTGAGCACAAAGAATTTAAGTCATTTGCCCAAAGTCACTTGGCACAGAAAAGTCAGAAGGAGCTGAGATTAGAATCCAAATAAGGATGTTGGTACCAAACTCACATCCCAACCAAATACCCTGTAGTCTGGCCTTTCCGGAGAAGGGGATCCTCAGGCCTGTCCTCCAGTGGATGTGCACAGGTTTTCACTCTTCCTGGGAAAATGAGAAAAATAAAGCAAAAAAAAGTTTTTCATAAAGCTAAATATATTCCACCTAAAGTACTGTTTTTTATTTACTATGCAATTATACCTGTTCTACTTTTATTTCCTTCTGATAATCCTTTTTGTTTTTTTCCTTTTACAACATGTTTTATTATGAAAGATATATTTCAATCATCCAGAGAAACTGGGACAAAAGTACAATGAATACTCACATTACGCCTCCTCATATACACACCTAGAGGTATTATTGTTAACCTTCTGCCATATTTGCTTTAGAGAGAGAGAGCCTGATTCCCTGACGCACTGGGAGTTTGTCATGCAGAAGTGCCCAGGACTGAATAGCAATGGTCATTTTCTCATCGGCCACCAGGAGGCAGTCTCGCCTGGTGAATTCACATTTCATTGCAGAGATGCCTGAAAATCACACACTTAAGTTGGGGAATTTCATTTGCTTCATCCACATTTAAGGGGTTCAGGTTTCAATGTAGCTTTAGTGTATAGTTGCTAACTTGACAATATTCGGAAAATTCTTTTTTCAGCTTAACTTCATTCCAGGTTACTTTCTGCACTACAGGGAAAAGAATCCCCCTCCATGGGCAGTTATGTCTCCCCGAGTCAGTTGAAAATTGTGATGAGGAGTCCAGTCTTCCACCACTTATTTAGCATTTTTATTTTGGCAGCCAGAGCTTCCAAAACTCTGATCCACAGCTGTTGCCATCTTGCAAATGAATTCTTCCAAGGACTCCAGGCCCTAGAGCCTAAGATTCACCCCAGGTTCTGTCAGCCATACCCTTGTAAATGTTCCAGAAAGGGATAGAGGGATATAAAGAAAAGAAAGGAGCCCTGGCTGGTGTGGCTCAGTGGATTGAGCACCAACCTGCGAACCCAAGTGTTGCTGGTTCGATTTCCATCAGGGCACATACCCAGATTGCAAGCCAGGTCTCCAGCCAGGCTCCCAGCTGGAGGCAGGTGAAAGGTAACTATACATTAAAAAAAAAAAGTTTTCAGGCACAAATATTGGCCTTTAATTAACCATAAAGATAGATATTAAAATGGCTTCCTACATTTAGATAACATCTATTTCTTACAGATATTGATGTTTTGCATGAAAGACTGGTCATAAAAACCTAAAAGAGAAGTGTGTTTAAGATGAGGTGCACATGTGTCTGACTCCCCTTCCCTCCTGACTGCCAGCTGGAAAACGGCGATGATGGAGCTCAAGCAGCCTTATTGGCCCACGAGATGCGGGTCCCTCTCAGAGAGGTGAACTCCCATGACCAGTCTGCAGTCCCCAACGCAAAACTTATATGAGAAGAACAAACTTACATGTTTTCGCCATTATTACGTTGGATGCTCTGTCACTTGAGCCAAACCTAATCCAAAAAGTTACAACACATATGATTCTTTGGCTTTTCAGATTTTACAATGTTCTTCCTATCGTTTTTTCTCCTGCTTTCATTGCCCGGGTATACTTACTTACTAAAGCAAAATGTAAGGTACTGCTTTTGTCATTTTAATAAGCTTTTAAGAGAAAGTGGCTACAAATGCATTGTTCAGTCTAATATCTTTAACCAGAAACCAGCCCTCATAATGTTTTTGAGAAAATTAAATAGTATAATGGATAGAAAGTTCCCAGTAAAGTGCTAACCCAAGCCAGGCACTCAGGAAACGATCATCAGTATTACATCTCTCTCATTGTTACTATTGCCATTATTTCAGATGCTTTATCAGGTGCTTACATTGAAAGGCCACGCTAAAGCACACATTGGGAAAGAAAAGGACCCATGCCATGTACACATGTTGGAGCTGCACTATTTGAAATCAACATGCATTTATTTTTTTTCATAAATCAAGAAAATATTTATAGCAACAGGGGATTTAACCAGCCTTAGTTCCTCTAGGCAACAAAGCATGTTTTGTTGACCCAGCAAACGTAAAACGAATCATGCCCAAAAGTCATTTCCCTGCCATCTCATCTCCACTGGGGCTAGGTACTTGGAACTACGATCAAATTCTTAAAATAAAAATTAAAGAGACGAACAGGGTCTATTCCTCATTGCTGTATGTGTGTGTGTGAGAGAGAGAGAGAGAAAGAGAGAGAGTGAGAGAGAGAAAGAGAGAGAGAGAGAGAGATGGATGATGTGACCAGGATTGTGAGGCTTCAAGAGGCTGACAGGATGGCACTGGCACCTTCATTTCACTTTTCACTTTGTAGTCCCAGTGGGTGCTTTGGTCAGAACCTTAACCTTGACCTCCTTTTTTCAGCTGAAAACACAAGGATAATGTATTTCCTTCCTCGCTCAAGCCCTAAATCTCCTATTTTTAAAAAATGTTCTCCTAAACTTTTCTTTTTAGCTTTCTCTTCCTTCCCGATGCTTCCTGCATCTCTAATATCACTAAAAATAGCCCTACCATGTAGCTGGAGTCAGTGTAATAGATGCTCATGCCTGTATGCAAGGCAGCTCTGCTACAGAGCGGGGTCATCACTGTAAGCCTCAGTTTCCCCATCCAGAAAATAGGGTTAATGTTAATGCCCTTGGCTCTTGGGTGAGAGGTAAAGATTACATAATAATGCTTGTTAAGTGCTTAGAACAGAGAATGCTGCATAGTAAACAGAAAAGAACTGGGAACAAATAATATTATTTTGCAGACACTGTGTTAAAAACTTTATGTGGGTTATTTAATTACCTCACACACACAAAAAGAAACACTGTGAGACTGATGCTATTTTCCCAGGGAGGTAGGGAAAGGCTAACAAGTTTCCTACTTGGATTATAGATTGTAGTGATAGAGCCTGGGTTGGAACCCAAGCAACTTGCTACCAACAGCCATTATCCCATCCCCTACTTCATAGCACCCATCTGAATCAGACGTTGTACTAAAGGGAGTTAACTCAATTACTGACCTTTCTTCAGCTTTTGGCATCCTTTAAAATCATTAAGAAATCATTGTGTTTCTTTGTTGTGCCAAGCACTAGGTTAAAGAGATGGAAAATAATGGCCGATATTATTCAATTCTTACTAAGCACTTTAGACATATTAACTCACTGAATCACAGAACTCTTTAAGGAGTAAGTGCACTATTAATATTTTCCTTACCCAGTTGTGAAACAGAGGCTGAGAAAGGTTAAATATGAAGCAGCAGCGAGAGACAGAGTTCTGGTGCCCCAACTTGCAGCTTCTGAAGATATGGTCCCCGCCCTGAAAGAATTCATAATCTGCCCAGGGAAGTGACAGCACCTGGCCCCTGGTTGTCCTCCTTATGTCCCTGCTCCCTCCAGACTCCCACCCCCTATTCTCATCCATGCTCAGGGGACCATTCTAAACCAGCAGTTGGAACCCGCCCTGTGCAGCAGCTCCCCTGTGTCAACATGAGCTGCATCCCCCTCCACGATGACCACCCTATGTTGGCCCTAGAAGGAGGCAGTGGTGACCCGCCTGTGGGAGACCATGATGTCAAACAGCCCCCTGCTGCGCTGCCCTTGAGGCACTGTGGTGTCCCTCAAGAGGGGCTCTCTGTTGTCCTTCTTGCAGACACTGAACACTTGGTGGGAGATGGCCTTGATGATCTGCAAGCAAAGGGCAGCAGGCTGAGAGCCTGGGGCTCTGCTTCAGGAAACCCCTCACACAGGCTAACAGAAATACCTCCCTGACAAGAATTTTTACAACAATCCAGGAAACTTACTGCATTTCTCATAATTGGTGCCTGTGGAGGGTGGGAGTGATGATTAGCAGTTACTTAAAATGTGGTTTGTAAAGGTGAAGGGTCAACTATGCAGATAATACTTAGGCACCATCTACATTCAGTTCTTAACATGAGGCCAGAAAAAAATGACAACTCTACTTTGATTCACCTCTATCTGGAATTTAGCATTTCCTTCCATTGTAAATGCAGTGACAGCAGTGACACTGTCTGCAATAAAAATCATGGTTATTTTCTTGTGACATAACGGTTGTTGTAGGAATCTCTAAACATGGCTTATGCTTATCTTGTCTTTTAAGTTAATCAAGTTATTAGAACTGTCACGAGAGCTTATATCATACAATATTAAAGCAGCACTTGTATTCTGTATCACAAATTTTTGAAAATGTTTTGATAATTGCATTTCAATTCAATCTTCTTTGTGATCACATATATATTCTATTTTGCGCATTTTAAAACAATCCTTGGAAGGTGACTCAGACTGCCAAAGTGCTCCATGTGCAAAAGAAATTAAGATATTTTCATATATTTTATATAAATAAAACAGTTTGTTTCGGGCTGTCCTTCCTATGAAGGAAGAGGCCTTTGCATTTTCTGCTGCTTTTCCTAATCCTCATTACTGAGATGAGCTGAGACAGCTAGAAGGTAAGCAACTTTTCAAAGGTCACACAGTACATAATGAAACTTGCTTTGAAATCAGCACCCCACTCTTAATCACAATGTTAACCTGCTCCTGAAGATGTGGTCCTGCTCTTAAGAAGTTTGTAATCTACTGAGAAAGATTTGTTTTATCTGCTGTACTGCCTCTTGCATATAACTCTGAATCCTTCCCTACTGCCATCGTGAGGGAAGTGTCTCTGTTAGCAAACCACCCCCCCCACCTTCCCCCCACAAAAAAAGTAAATGGATTTTCATTAAATTCAGACAGCATATTGAGAATATATTTAGGAGTTTTTGGCAGACCCTAGATGAAGAGTGCACCTAAATGAACTTCTCTTACATGCAGATTAATTTGGCCTAGAATTGTAAAGATTTTATGAATTAGCTGGAAAATATGCTGAACATGTCCATGAATATTTTGCTCCATTATAGTTTATATTCAAGATTATTTTGCATTAGTTTCAGGTATATAATCTCACAGTTAGACAATCATATATAGGCCCATTCAATTTTGAGGCGACTGGTTTGAGAAATTTTCTCCTATAGATAATGAGAGACATTACTTTGGGATGGGAGGGGCTCAAAGCCAAATAAAGAACACAGCATTTTGTTATAGCAGCAGAGCTAAAGTAAGAAGGGAAAAAAGGGAATTCGGGGATAACCTGAAAACGTCTGCTACTAGGGACACTGGCCTCAAAGTCTCTGGGGAGAGATAGTGTCTTCCGTTGGCAGGCAAAAGGGATTTCCAAGGTGAAGAGTCCTAATTCTGCTAGCAAATTAGAATCCATGCTCGTACAGACTCTAGGATACCCAACAAGAGCTCTTCTCCTCCTGCTTGCTAACAGGGAGCACTTGTCTGGCAGCAGTGTGCTCCACCCCGATAATTCAACCCCCATGTCCAAGTCAATCAAGGCAACCCGTTCTTTTTGGCAGTGATTGGTCAGTGGGTAAGAGTATAACCCAGTACTGTACAATGAAAGGTTAGGTCAAGTCTTCTGGGAAATTTTGGCAAGATTTTTCTTCCTGGAAAAAAAAAAGAGGGTTTTGAAAAGAGATCTTGCATTCTACCTGAAACTCTGTGCTGTAAAGGTTTGATGCTGAGGACTGAGGGAGCCATCTTGGGAGCATGATGCAGACACAGCTGACAAACTAAAGCTAGTAGGACAGGTGAATAGAAGAGAACCTGGGTCTTATTAGATAATGCCATTGAATCAGGGTAATTAATTAATCAATATCCTTCTCGTCGGGGCCGCTTTGTAATGGCTACACAATTTCTTGCAGGTATGCACGTTTCCTTGATGGAAACCAAGGTGGCCCAGGGAAGTGGTCTTCTAATGATTACAGTCTGCCACTCGGGACCGGCAGCCAATCACCCCACAAGCCAGACTGAGAGTTCAGCCGGCCTTGGAAGAGCTCGCCTTTCTTGAACAGCAAGCCCAGCAGGATCAAGCAGAGCACATGTTGGCAGAATACGACCAAGTGCAATATGATTTTAACCTCAAAAACCAATGACACTCCAGATTATCTTTCAATTGTCTTGATTCGTCATCATCACCCAGAAGTCAAAGGCTGTTTCTCTGTAACCTTCTTTGTTATCAACGCTAAATAGTCCTAAAATGAGGAACGTGTGAATGAGACTGAAATCCTAAACATGACCTACGGTGGCCTGTATAACCTGCTCCTCCTGCTTGCCTCTCTCCAAACTCAGCTGTGGCCACTTGACCCTCTCTTTGCCCTGTAACCACAGTGGTTTAGGGCCACCTAAATGCCTTCATATTACTCTTCAACCAAATTGCCCCCGCCATTTCTCCTGGCCCTAGCCCCTCAAAGTTCAGCACAAATATAGATTCCCACTCTCTAGAACCTTTGTTATGGTTCATTACCACCCTATATGCCTCCTTATAGCACTTACCTTGAGTAAAAACATTATTTTAAGTGAGTTACTTAATGGCTGTTTTACTCAATAGAATGTTAGTGATTTTAGTCAGGGACCACTATCCTAGAGCTTTACAAAGTGGCTGGCACATAATAGGTGCTCAGTAAACACTTGCTGAGTGAATTGCTACTCTCTGAACAGAAGTTAAAATGGTATAGACATTGCATCATCTAGGATGCTCTCAGATCCAGTTAATGAATCATGATTGGAAGTTACTCTCTCATAACAATAATGTTTGATTTAGAGCACTTTCAGGGCTGGTAATTCAAGGACCCAGATTGTTTGTCTTTTCTTTCTGCTATTCTACTTTGGGACACTGGCCTCTTGTCTTGCTCTGGCTTGATTCATGGTTCCAAGATCACTGCCACCATTCTCAAATGAGAAGATAATATCCAGTGGCAGAAAACAGGAATGTCCCTTTTTTGTGTCGCTATTCAAGAGTGAGGGAAATCTTTCAGGACACTCTCATTGGCCAGCATTGTGCCACACACCATCCTTAAAGTGGCCGTTTACAAGAGAAATGGCATTCTGATTGTCCAATGGACCAAAGGAGATTCTCCTAAAGCCAGGGAAGGGCTCAGTTACATCTAAGCTGAACACAATCATGACTGTTGTTAGCAAAGAAGAAGGTAGGGATGTGGGGATATATGTGCCCATGTGGGGCTGATGCTCTGAGAGCTTTTATGAGCATCCAAGAATGCCTGCTACCTACCCTCACTGTACCTCCACGGGAGGAAACTCATTAGAAGAAATATGAGCATCAAAATACTGTCTGCAGCCAAGGGAGAAAAGTAATCCTGAAGAAAAAAATCATGATATGCAACTCTTTCAATAATGAATTCAGCATCTATAAAACGTTCACCCTTTATCACCTCTTCCTTGTTAACAGCACTTCTAATTTATGCCTGCCCATCATCAAAACCTTTTTGATTGGTCTGATAGTCAACTGCAGTGCATTTTTAACATTACAATGAAAATACAATCAATATAAATTGATTGCAAAGCAGAATTGCAAATTTTTCCAAAACTGTGAGCTTTCACAAAATCAATACTGCTTGATTTCAGAGAACTGCTTCAATTGCAGGCAAACGAACTCACAAAAGTACACTAGTTAACAATGGAGCTGGATAAAGGATGATGATAATGATACAAAATATATTTGCGTTAAAGGCCTAGAGAAAAAAGCTGCTGTTAAAGATTCATGAAGTTCTCAAATATTGTGTTTGCTAATGAGACCTTCTCTATGTTCCTAATATGCAGGCCAGCTGTGAAGAACAAGGTCTGTAATGCTATCATAAAATTTTGTAGGAAAAATGAACCATTCCCTTTCCCCCCAAATTAACATTTGAATCATTTTTTTTATTCTAAGATTTAGCAAAGTTGCTATTATGGTTTACATTTGAATAAATAAACTTAGTTTTATAATTTATAGCAACAGCCCTGGCTGGTAGCATAGTGGTTAAGGTGCCTGCCTGCGAACCCAAAGGTTGCAGGTTCGATTCCCAGCCAGGGCACATAACCAGGTTGCAAGCCAGGTCTCCAGCCAGGTCTGTGGCTGGAGAAAGGTGAAACGCAACCATACATTGATGTCTCTCTCCCTCTCTGCCTCTCTCCCTTCCCCTCTTTCTAAAAAATAATAAAATAAAATCTTTTTAAAAATTTATAGCAACAGTTTTCTCTTCATTTATAACACAGTTTTGGCTTAATGTCTTGCCTGAGAGACCAAATGATCTTGGGGTAATAAAGACCTAATGTATGTTACAAGGATGATTATGAAGTTCTCTAGAAACATGAATAATTCTTTGTATGATGCTAAATGTAAAAGAAAAAAAAAGGCACCAAAGACTATACAAAATCATGTAACCATGTAAAAATATTAAAAACTGAAGGCAGCCCTGGCTGGTGGCTCAGTGGATTGGCACCAGCCTGAGAACCCAAAGGTTGCTGGTTCGATTCCCCAGCCAGGGCACATAACCAGGTTGCAAGCCAGGTCTCCAGCCAGGTCCTTAGCTGGAGGCAGGTGAAAGGCAGCCATACATTGATGTTTCTTTCCCTCTCTTTCTCCCGCCTTTCCCCTCTCTCTAATAATAAAGAAATAAAATCTTTAAAAAAATAATTTCTTTCAAAAGAAGGCAAAAATAGAAGTATTTACATATGAGGGTATTAAATTCCCTTCTTCTCCTCCCCACCCCAAAATATATTTTATTCTTAATTTTCATGCTAACTAAACAACAAGCGCAGAAAAATAACCCAATATGCTTTTGAACTATTTAGTCTAGAGTCACAGTAATGTAGTGTGTTGATTAAGGGCATTCCTGGCTTAATACTTGCTGGGGTCCCACTGGGAAGGTGTCAGGGCGTGAAGCCCTGCACAAGTCAGGCCAAGCCTGTAAGACCTGATAAAGCTGGGTGCATACAGGCTCAGATGCTCCAAGGGGGACCCCAGGTATGAATCTGGCCTTGGGAATATTCCATACATCCTCTGAAGTCTACCCTGTGACCTAAACTTTCTTGATTTGTGGATTGCACCCAAAGTAGATGTAATCTCACCCTCCCTAAAATTCTATGGGTCACCTGGAATTCTTGGTGTCACCTTGTCTCATAGACTACAGCCTGAAGCAGATGGTCACATTCCTTCTATTGTTACCTAAATTTAACAACTCTCTTTCTTTTGAACACCCTTCTATGGTAATAATCTGTGGCGTGTAGTGCATCCCCAACCTTGTATAATCAATAAAAACCTTTGGGGGTGGGCCATCCAGGTCTTTGTCAATCAGACACTGGTCAACCTTCTCTCCCCTAGCATGAGCTGCATGGGTAAGTTTATTTCATCTGCAGCACCGGGGATCCCTACGGGTCAGGGGTCCCCCACAAATGCTCACAAGTTACAACAGGCAGCCAGCCTCTAAGATGCCCACAATGACCTCCATCTCCTGGTATTCACTCCATTAATACTGCCCCTGGCATGCAGACTACATTGAACAACTCTCTTCTAATGAATATAATATTGCAGAAGAAATTAGATTAGGGCATATTAGCTTCTCTGCTCACTCAAATTGAGGAAAGCCAGTCATCCACCTACCATGCTATGAGTTGCTTTACAGAGAGGCCTGTGTGACAAAGATCTGATATCTCCTGCCAAACCCACATAAGTGAACTTGGAAAAAGGTTTAAACACACACACACACACACACACACACACACACACATCCCAGTTAAGCTTTGAGATGGGTGTAGGCCTGTCCAACACCTGGACTGCAACCCTGTGAGAGACACTGAGCCAAAGGAAACCAGCTGAGCCACACCTGGATGCCTGACCCACAGACACTATGACATCATTAATGTTGTTTTAAGCTGCTAAGTTTGGGAGTCATTTGTTTCATAGACACAGATTACTAGTAATAAAGGTTTTATCCAAATCTCAGCAAATTTTTCCTAAGGACATATCAATTTATGTGATTTACCAATATTTGTGCCTGAAAACAGTTTTTTTTAATGTATAGTTACCTTTCATCTGCCTCCAGCTGGGGACCAGGCTGAAAACCTGGTTTGCAACCTGGGTATGTGCCCTGACTGGGAATCGAACCAGCTACATTAGGGTTCACAGGCCAGTGCTCCACCCACTGAGCCACACCAGCCAGGGTGGAAGCATTTTTTAAAACTCTGAGTTAGAGTTATAAAAGTGCTTTTTTAGAAATCAGAGTTATTTACATTATTTTATATAACATCAGTATAGAGAAAAATCTATTTGAAAATTAAAACTGTACCAAGTAAAGTTTAAAGTACTACAGAGTTTTTTGGTTGATTAAAAAAATAAATACTTCCCAACCCATTTCTCCCCATACTTACCGAGGAGCTGAGAGCTTGACAGAGAAATTTAACAAATTTGGAATTGGGAGTTAGTTGTGCCAAAGCCATATGTTGGTGGCAGAAAGTTCCATAGATTTTTCACGTGAAAACCTGGATTTTAGACTGCCTGGTGCAAAGTCAGGGATTCCTATGCCGCAGAAGTGACCTCAATCCCAAAGCAGAGAGATCCAGGTAAAACTTGTGAGCTCAGATTTCTGGTGTGGGCACCTGGAGGTAGAAACAGGTTAAGGAGATAGCGGAGAAACAAAATATTGACAACAGTGCTTTATGGTTGGTTCTGACCACAGGTGGCCTGGATTAACTCACAGGGTTATTGCTCACTACTTCAACCCAATGCCAATGTCCCCAAGGTACAATCATCCCTCGTTAAGAACCGCTGTTCTATAGGATTTTGTTCTGCTATTCAACTGTGGATTCAATTACTAATATGTATTTCCAGCCAGGGTTGCTGAGGTGAAGTTTTAATAATGAATGCTAATATTTCTTAAATATGTAACAGGTCCCATGCACTGGCCAAACCTTTTGGATATATAATCCAACCTAAACTTTGAAGATACTAAAGTTAGTGACATGTTGAAGAAACTGAGACACAGAGGATGTAAGGTAAACCAGATTGGGTTATCATTGTGGATCAAGAACTGATCATACATTTTATGGAAAAGCCTGGGGACAAGGCATGACCATCCATCCCCATTTTAAGATAAGGAAACTGCGACTTAGAGAGTTGAGGGAATTGCCTGGGTCGTATACCCAGGTAAGGATGGAGCCGGTCCCATTCTAAAACCTTCTTTTCATCTTTTATTCTCCCTTACTTACTTTGGGGAGAAAAATAGATGAGGACAAAAGCAGAATATTATTGTTAATCACGATTTGGGTTTTTCTAAATTACAGCCACCCATGTTCACCCTGAGCCCTTTTAAACTTGACACAAGACAGAGTATTAGTTAAAACACAAGTCTGCAGGAAGACTGTTTTTGTTGAGAAGTTCTTACAGTCAGATTTCTGGAGATTCTCTTTTTTCTGAGACAAAGCAAAATTTATACAATATTAACTGAAGCCCAAAGTTTATTCCCATTTATTCAAATGTCCCCTAATGTCCTTTCTCTGTCCTGTGATCCTGATCTAGGATACCACATTACATTTCACCTTAAGTCCTCTAGACCTTAACCACCAGGCTGAGGTCCTATCAGGTTTCTGCACTGCAGACTTACTCTCCCTTCCCCCTTCCATATCCTGCTTTGTGGAAGGATGTCAGCCCACACCTAAGATACAGAAATGATGTTCTGCCTCTTTGAGGGCAGAATATATATGGACATTACCAGGAATCACTAGATATTTTGAAACATACTTTTGTTTACCTGTAGTTCCTTGAACATAGTAAAGGTGTACTAAATGTTCTTGAATGAAAATAATCAGGAAACATTATCAAGGCTAGCATTTTTTTTTAACAGTTATATTTTAAATTAACTTTTTGTTTTTTGTATATTTTATTGATTATGCTGTTACAGTTGTCCCAAATTATTTTCCCTTTGCTTCCCTCCACCCAATCCCACCCCACCTTAGTTCATGTCCAAGAGTTGTACATGTAAGTTTTCTGATTTCACCCTTTCCTTTATTATTCTTAGCTTCCCCCTGTCTACCTTGTACACACCAACTATGTTTACTAATCTCTACACCTTTTCCCCATTTTGCCCACTTCCCCCTCCCAGCTGATAACCCTCCCAATGATCCCCATACCTATGTTTCTGGTCCTATTTTGGTTGTTTGATTGGTTTGTTTTTGTTTTCCTTCTTTTTCATTTTTCAGGTTCTGTTGTTGATAGTTGTGAGTTTGTTGACATTTTAATATTCATAGTTTTGATCTTTGTCTTAAATAAGTCCCTTTAATATTTCATGTAATAAGGGCTAAGTGATGATGAACTTCTTCAGCTGTACCTTGTCTGGGAAGCACTTTATCAGCCCTTCCATTCTGAATGGTAGCTTTGCTGGATAAAGCCATCTTGGTTGAAGGTCCTTGCTTTTCATCACTTTAAATAGTTCTTGCCAGGCCCTTCTTGCCTGCAAAATTTCTTTTGAGAAATCACTGATAGTCTTATTGGAATTTCTTTGTAGGTAACTCTTTTTCTTTTCTCTTGCTGCTTTTAAGATTCTCCCTTTATCTTTAACCTTTGGCATTTTAATTATGATGTGCCTTGGTGTGGTTTAATTTGGGTCTTGCTTGTTTGGGATTCTCTGTGCTTCCTGCGCTTGTATATCTATTTTCCTTTGCCAAATTTGGGGAGTTTTCCTTTGTTATTTTTTCACACAAGTTTTCAATTTCCTGCCCTTCCTCTTCTCCTTCTGGCATTCCTGTGATTTGGATGTTGGCTCATTTAAAGTCATCCCAGAGGTTCCTAATCCTCTCCTCACTTTTTTTTCAATTCTTATTTCTACTTTCTTTGCTGGTTGACTGTTTATTTCTTCCTTATGTTTCATATTGTTGATTTGAACCCCATTTTCCTTCCCTTCACCACTGGTTTCATATGTATTTTCCTTTGTTTCACTTGGCCTAGCCTTCACTTTTTCCCTTATGTGTTTACCATACTCAGGCATATCTGTCAAGTCTGTGAGCATCTTTATTACCAGCATTTAAAACTGTGCATCTGTCAGGCTGGCTACTTCTCTGCTGCTTAGTTTGGCCACTGGGACCTTGACTTGTGCCCTTTTTTGAGACATATTTCTCCGTCTCCACATCTAGACAGGCTCCTGTGTTTGCCTTTGTGTCTCAGGTAGAGCTGTGGCAACTGTTGGTTGTAAGGGGCAGAGTCTTGAGTATTCATCAGTGCCAGGCCACCGGTTTTAGCAGGTAGCAGCACTTTCACTGTCTGGTGTGTGTGTGTGTGTGTGTGTGTGCGGTTCTGAGAGGGACCTATGCCACTTTCTCAGCAATCACCCCCTTTTTAGGCACTTGCCCGATTCCTACTTTCCATATGGGGCTAGCTTCTCTCTAGTTCTATGAGAGTGGATGGGTCTGTGGACTTTTCAGGACCATGGGGAGTCTCTAAACAAGTAAACTCTTCCTGATAGTTTCCCTGCCCCAACCCCCACTAGTTTTCACAGTCAGATAAAGCAATGTGGCTTTTTATTTTTCTCCCCTCGACACTGGAACTGTGAGCCACCCGATCTGGGCTGCTCTGGTGCTGGGAGCATTCAATAGGTGCCCCTCCTGTGACTTTTCTTTCTGCGTCAGCTTTCCCGCCAGCGCGTCCAGCTCACACAGCAGCCCCGCCCAGTGCACCGCAGTTTGTGGGCAACCGCTTGCCTAACCACTTCCTCTGTCTGGCTGCCCCTCCTACCTGTCTGGATGAGTCTTTTGCTTCTTCTATCTTTTGTTTGTTGGATTTCCTTGCAGTTCTACGTTCAGGAATTTCTGGCTGTCTCTAGTTTGGAGATGTAATGTTTTTGGTTGTGAGAGGAGATGTGGCAGGGCTACGCCTCCATCTTGAATCCGCACGGCTAGCGGCTAGCGCTCTTCACGTATTCATTTCTCCCGAGCCAACCCCACAGTAGTCTCCCTTAATCCATGCTTTTGCTTTCCTGGGTGTCAGCTACCTGCATTATTACACCACAGTGGAAAGATATTACATGGAAAATTACAGAAATGAACAATTCATAAGTTTTAAATTGGACATTGATTCCCCAAGTCCTCCTGAGTGGCGTGAGGAAATCTCGCGTGATCTCCGGCTCGGTCCCCCGGGAGCGTGAGTCACGCGGTGGTTGTGCGTCTCCACGCTTCTCACGCTTTGCTGGCGCCCCACCTGTGAGGTGCTCCGCAGCCGTGTTGCTTGAGGGGTATGGTGGTGCCGGTGTGCAAGTCACCCTTATTTTGCCTCATAAAGGCCCCGAGGTGCGAGAGTAGTGGTCCTGGCAATTTGGATATGCCAAAGAGAAGCTTTAAACTGCTTCCTTTACGTGAAAAGGTGAGTGCAGTTTAATACAGAATTTGGAGAGAGTGAGAGGCCATATTCACATGAACTTTATTTCAGTATATGGTTATAATTGTTCTATTTTATTATTACTATCGTTAAGCTCTTCCTGTGCCTCATTTATAAACTAAATTATCATAGGTATGTAGATACAGGAAAAAGCAGTATATACAGTATAGTTTTCGGTACTCTCCCGGCTTTAGGCCTCCGCTGAGGGGCTTGGAATGTATGCCCTTAGGTATGGGGGGCTACTGTACCCAAGGGACATTTTACTGTCACGCTGGACATCTTACGAGACTGTTAAGTTTCAGAGGCAAAAGCCAGTCTTAGCTGTCTTTGTGGGGTAGTGTCTAGCAAACTGAAAATGCAAAGTCTAAACATGTTTTTAAATTTGTATGTGTTTTTGGCATCTCAACCCAAATTTGGCCAATATTTTGGGTTGGAAATGGGCCGTAGTTATGTAAGATAGTACCATGGGGGAATCTGTGTGAGGGTACACAGCAGGGGAAGGGAGCTACAATCAGGAAAAAAGTCTAAAAAATGATTCCTTAGGGGGTAATAATAAAATAATAGTTGAGAAACAGTGTTTGGTAGGTAATAAAGGAGAGTCACCCTGAGGGTTTGGGTAGAACACATACATTGCTGAAACAGAGATGTTCATGGTCCCGCTTGTGCATTTGAGAAATAAGGAACTGGAGATGAAGAAAGGTGCAATTTCCCCCAAGCCCTGCAGTGAATGTATGAAGGCCCAGCACCCTCATTGGTAGCTTCTCAAACCAGGACTAATTCTGCCCATTCACCCTCAGCTTCAAACAAGCATCTATCAAGTGACGGTCACACACCTGTTTTCTTGCTCATGCTCTCATTTCATCTCTACAACATTCTTTCAAAGTACATAAGCACAAGTCCACACTGGCAAAAAGAAGCCACAGAGCCATCACGGCTCGGAGCATGTGTCCAACTTCTGAGGGGCCGAAGTGTCTCCTACAAGGTTTGTAACTTAGCTGAGAATTCAGGAAGTGGTTAAGCAGCCTTTGAACAGGAGCTCCTGAAAAGTTCCAGGTATGCGCTGACTTGCTTTAAGAGACATTTTCATAGAAGTACTCATAAAAAAGCGATCTTCGTGTTCTGAAATTAACACAGAACAGAATTTTAAAGTGCTGTTATCCCTGATGGAAATAGTACATTGATATGATTACCAATCATCTTTGGAAGTTCTACATATTCATTTATAGGATCCTGGATTACTAGAATGAAGACAGTCATTAAAAATAACCAATTGTGGGGGTTTTTTATATGGCATAATACAGCTGCTATGCAAATAAAATCAAGTAGCAACTAAAGAAATAATTATTTTTGCCAAGCACAAATCATGCAATAGCGCAAACAGGCAAATACCAGCATTCAGTAAATATATAGAATTTTAACAGAATGATACATTATGACTCACATGCAGCATACTGAATTAAACACAAGTAGAGAAAGTCCCAGAAATCTGCAAAATATAATCAGTATGGCACAAAGGCATTGGTTGACAAGTGAATCCAAGGCTGACAATCTACAAACTATAGGTCCAACCTGCCAGCTGCCTGGATTTGTCAGGAAAGGTTTACTGGGACCCAGCCACGCCCATCTGTTTACATGCTGCCCCAGGGAATTTCAGCACTGCAGTTTTTTGGGAAGGAGATTGGTAGTAGTTCCTGTTGTTTGAGGAAGGAGACTACAATTACATACTTTGTGATTTGAGGATTTAAAAGGGAAAAGCTGCCCTATTCCTAAGTGTAAGGCTGAGAAAAAAGGAGGAATGGGATCCCCCTGGGAAGCACTAGACACTGGAAACTGCTGCTCCAGGCTGGCAAGGTCCCTGTGGTTGGTGACCCTGAATGGGGTCCGAAAGAAATAAGCACCAGGAACTGCAACCCTGAGTATCCTCAGAGGAGCTCAGTGCAGGGATGTCCTGGTTGCTAGTCCCAATCCCTGTGTCAACTGCTAAACCTCTTTCATCTGGCTGGCTCTGCACATATCCTGGGCCATAGCAGCCTGAGGGACTCCAAGGTCAGGGAAAGAAACATGCCATTCACACCCTAGTTCTCCATCCGCTTGGGGTCCTATCTGTTAGCACGTCACTTGGTATTCTAGAGGTGAAGCTAGGGACAGATATTTTTTTCTCCTATAAAATAAGAGAGAACTTCTGAAAACTCAGTCTTCTGTGGTCAAACTCTGTGTATCCTGAATGTTACCCAGCAAGGGGAGAAAAGAAAGCTGCATAACCAAAGGCAAGAGTTGCAGGCTTTTGCAGACAGGAAATGGTGTACCTGGGAGGAGGGGAAACCCAGCAGGCTGTTCTTGAAGTTTGCAGGCTTCTCTCTAAGGTTCTTTCCAGCACCAACTAACCCTCCAACACCACAGAATACCCAGCCATTCAGTTCAGTTCTGACACTAATTACCCAGAATTTACACAAACCCAATCGCTTAAGGGCTCAGCCTCATTGGATGGCCTCTACTTGAAGATATCAGCCACAAACCTAATGCCTTGGCTACTCCCACTTCTTCCTGACAAACCAGAGATTGGGGGGTTCCCATGGCCCCCTTTCAGGTTCAATGTTTACAAGAACAAGTCACAGAACTCTGGAAAACATTTTACTTATGTTTACTGGAGTTAAATTAATTAAGCAAGGAGGTCATTGGACTGACTGAGGTGGCTCTCATGCTGGGTCAGTGTACAAATGCAAACCAAAATCTCAGCTTGTGAATGCTTCAGGGTTATACAATCAAAACACTAAAGACAACCAGACACAACAGCCGATCAGGCTTTATGCTAGAGCCAATCAGTAACTGACTTAACTTTGCTTCTACCTTTTCTCTATAAATGCCTCTCCCTGAGCTTCTGTGGGTGGAGAGCTCCTAACCATTTCTGGTTTGGTGCTGCCTAATTTGAATCAATTTTTGCTCAAATAAACTCTTTAGACAATTATTTACTTATTTTCAGAGAGTGTGAAAGGTAGGAAGAAAGAAACAGAGAGAAGCATCAATTGGCTGCCTCTCACCGGTTCCCAACCAGGGATTTGGTCTGCACCCCAAGCATTTGCCTTGACTGGGAATTGAACCTGTAACCTTTCGCTTTCCAGATCAGTGCCCAACCCACTAAGCCACACTGGTCAGGGAATCAAATAAACTCTTACAGTTTTTAGTATGCCTCAGTTGATCTTCTTTTTTAGAGAGGGTAAGAGGGAGAGAAAGGGAGAGGAACATCAATGTGTGGTTGCATGTCCTGCACCCCCAACTGGGGATCTGGCCTGCAATCCAGGCATGTACCCTGACTGGGAATTGAACTGGTGACTCTTTGGTTCACAGGCTGGTGCTCAGTCCATTGAACCACACCAGTCAGAGCTCAGCTGATCTTTTCTCAGTTCTGGTATCAAAGGAAAACAGGTTGCTCATTGTTCCTGATAACCCCCAGGAACAATGAGTGACCAGGAGAAGGTACCTGCTGGGCCTCCTGACCTGGCTGCTTTCTGCTGCTTCTGGAGGTGCTAGACAAGCGCCCCTGAGCTCCTGGATCCTGGCCCTGCAGCTTTCTGTTAAGAATTTCAAACTGTATTTCAGCACTTCTTTTCCTAGAATAGGTCTGGAAACTGGAGGAGTGAGACTATGTCTGACTTGACCTGACTTAGAAATGGTACCAGATCCAGGGTCAGAGAAGATCTAACTTAGAAACTGGACCACTGGATAAGGGGTTGGACCAGGTCTGACTTAGAAACTGGACCAGGTCCAGTGTGAGGCCAAAGATGAATAAAATTGTGTAAGTTTGAACAAGCAGGTTAACCTTACCAAACAAAATCTTGAATTACAGGTGTCTCAGTGGAGAACTTATAACCATTTTAGACAAGCTTTTCCATTTCTGAGGGACCCTAGAGAAAATCAGTTTTAGCCGGGCACTCACTGTAAAGGGGAAAGGGGAAAAATGAATTTCTCTCCTCTATAGTTTCTGCTGACTGGATGAAACCTGCTGGGTCGGTCACCTCACCCTGGAGCCTTCTTGGGAAATGGCATCCTGGGAAAATTGACAGAAGCCTTCAAAGGGTAAGAATTTTTACCAAAGTCAGTTCTTTCAGATCTCTATCTGGTCAAAAGTGGTGTCTGGTCAAAAGTGGAAGTTAAAATGTCACGTTGTTCTTTCCTTTCCAAATTTATATTAGCAAGATAAAACATTGGTTATTGATCCTCTGTCTCCCAGGAACAGTTATTGCCTTCTTGCTTGTCTCATTTTGTGTCCTGAGAAATTGGTGTTAAGTATATGTGGGAGGCAGGGTGGACAGCAAAAAGTATGGCTGGGCAGAAATGTGAATTGTACTCCATTTGCAACTAGAGTCCTATCAGTGGTTTCCAGTTCTCAGAGGAATTGGCTAAATTTTACTTGCTTTAGACTGCCCCTGGGAGTGGCTCTGAATCATGTGAGGACAGTATTTTTTCATGCCCTCTGTGAGGAAACCCTCTTGTGTCCATGGCATTGTTCAATACTCCCAGAAACATTTACTGTGTGTCCTGGCTGACACCTGACAAGATTTTCAAAAGGATTTTTTTTTAGAATTGCTGTATGGTTATGTAAAGCCAGAAAATGTTTTCTTACCTTCTTAGATTCTTTGGCTGGTCTAATAATTAAATGGACATAAGGTAAATTTAAGGGAGAAAAGCAAATTTTGTACGTTAGGAAGCCCCCACCCTTTACCATGCGACATGAGATTCCCCAGGAGTCAGGTAATTGAGGCTCATATACCATCCTTAGCTGAGGAGAAGAGGCATCTGTGACTTCAAAAAGTTCACAGAAAGAGAGCAAATGTTTGGTCAACAAATCTTTGCCACACCATGCAGATAAATCTTTCTGATATACAAAACAAGAATTACCTCTGGTAATAAATAGCTCTTTTCAAAATTCAGGCCTTTTTCTTTTTTCTTTCTTTTTTTTTGGTGGGGATGCTTGGAAATCTTTTCTCTCAATTTTTTTTGAAGTGCAAATTTATTGGGTTGACATTGGTTATAGGCAGGTAAGGGGAAGGTAAAATCTCTCCCTGCGACTGCTGGGCCCTGACTGTCTTCAGCTCAAAATAATCCACATGGCAAAGGAACACTTCCTGGGATGGTCTGCTCCCTCTGAGTCACAAATTGGCCAAGTTGGAAGGTGATATTCAGAATCTGATAATAAGGTTTTTAAGGCTTTATCCCCTAAATAAAAATGAAACTGTACCTGAAGAGAAGAAAAACATTCTGAAGACTTTGTGGAAGGATTTACTAAAACATTTTTAAAAAAACACAGAGCTCTAAATCTAGAACATAGGAATCTTTTGATTTTTACATTAGTTGAAGATCTCCTTGGTATACAGGAGCATTTAGTATAATGTAGTTGGATGACTGGGTCGCCATCTTGGTATTAATAAATTATGAGGGATTAAAAACAACTGTGCTTGGTTTGGAACTCTATCCTTTAAAGAACAGATATGTGGCTCTAGAAACCATTTAGAACCCACCAATCCTTTTTCCCAGTCCCCAGCCTTCCCCTATCTAAGACTCAAAAGGCCTTCAGATATTGTCAGAGATCTGTATTAAAGAAATAAAAGCCCTTCTTGGAGAAGTTTACTTCTTTTTCTATCTGGTCTTCTCTAGGAACCTAGAACCATCTCTTGAAATACAAACTTCAGGAAGGTAATTTTTATGTAAAAAAAAAATTTTTTTGGAAGTTAGATGAAAAAATCTTAAAAGTCTTCTTCACAAGTATAAGTAAAAGCTTTAGCTATTGAAAGAATTAAGCTTAACTTATTTTATCTACCAGAAACACAATTTGGATTCAACTGTGCTTTTATAAACTAGTGAGTTTTACATATTGTACCTATCTCATGCTAAAATTTTAAAATAAAATCTCTAAGATCTCTGATCTGTATGTTTATTATTTCTATGCATACATATTATAGATGTGTGATATTTTTCTACCTCTGCATGGTATTATCAAAATTAATTTGTAAAGAGCTCCATTTAATTTGCATTTGCTAAGAGTTTTACATGTTTGGGTGTATTCAGCCTCAATAAGTCTATGAGGATTGTATTATTATTAGACCCATTTTTGTAGGTAAGAAAAATGAGGATTGGAGATGTGAAATAATTTGTCCCTTATCATAGAGCTTGTTAAGTAAATATCAGTCATAATTTAACATATATTTCCTACTTCAAAATCCATGTTTTTTGCCATTCCTTTGGTAAGTAGTAGAGATGCAGAAAGAAAGAAAACACAGTGTGTACCCTCAAACCTAAAAGGTTAGAAAACTAATATGCAGAAATAATTGTCAAAGTAGAATGTATTCTTTTGCTCATTTTAAAATTGAATTGTCTTTATTGAGTTGTAAAGAGTTCTTTATGTATTGTAGATACAAATCCCTTATCAGATACAAGATTTGCAAATACTTTATCCCATTGTGTTAGTTATATTTTCATGTTTTTATTGCTGTCATGTGAAGCACAGTTTTAATTTTGATGAAATCCAACTCATTATTTTTTTCTTTTGTTGCTAGAAGCACTGCCTAATCCAAAGTCACAAAGATTTACATTTATGTTTTCTTCTAAGAGCTTTATAGTTTTGGCTCTTACATTTAGGTTTTGTATCATTTTTTGGGTTAGTTTTGGTATAGAATGTGAGGAACGTTTCCAAATAGATTCTACTGCATGTAGCTATCCAGTTGTTCCAGCAGCATTTATTGAAAATACTATTTTTTCTGTTGAATGATGTTGACCCTTGTCTAAAGTCAGTTGCGCATAAAGATAGGAGTTTATAGCTGGACTCTCAATTCTATTCTGTTGATACATGTCTATCTTTATGGCAGTATCACACTATCTCTTTAAAAAAAAAAAAAGAACTTAGAACAATAGATTTTATTTTTATTTAAAAAATATTTTATTCATTCTTTTTAGACAGAGGGGAAGGTAGGGAGGAAGAAAGGGAGAGAAACATCAATGTATGGTTGCCTTTCACCTGCCTCCAGCAACAGACCTGGCTGGAGACCTGGCTTACAAGCTAGTTATGTGCCCTGGCTGGAGAATCGAACCAGTTACCCTTGGGTTCACAGGCTGGTGCTCAATCCACTGGGCCACACCACTCAGGACTCACCCTATCATTTTAAAAAATATTTTTTGTTAGTTTATTTGAGTTGCCCCAATATTTTCCCCTTTGCCCTCCTCCACCCATCCTACTTCTCACTCCCACAGTTAACTCCCACACTGTTGTCCATTTCCATGGATCATTTATACATGCTCTTTAATTAGTCCTTTCCCCTTCTTTCCACCATTATCTCCCGCCTTCCGGCCCTACTGGTCACTGTGGCCCTCAGTCCACTGAGCCACACCAGCCAGGGCTGGAATATCACACTATCTTGATTACTCAACCTTTATAGTAACTTTTGTATTAGGGACAGTGAGTTCTCTAATCTTGTTCTTTGTCCGGATTGTTTTTATTCTGGTTCCCTGCATTTCTATACTAGTGTTGGGATCAGCTGGGCAAATTTTCTATCTATGTTGTATGTCCTTTCACTTCTACCAGGAAACCAGCTTAGATTTTTACTGTAATTGCATTGATTCTCTTGATCAATTTTGGGATCCTGGGAGGGTTCACTCTGTGACAGATCCTGTGCTAAGTGGTTTCCTTGCATTACCCCATTACATCCTCAAAGAACTCTATGATGTAAGTAGTACAGTTACTATACCCATTTTACAGATGAGGACAGATGAGAACAATGAGGCATTTAGAGGGTCGTAAGTCAGGTTTCTCAAGAAATAGATTGTGAGTTTATTGAGGAATATCCTTGTGATCAACACCTGGGGGGCAGGATGGAAGTGTCATTAGACCAATGGAGAAGCTGAAATGGGATACAATTATTGGGTCGGTCAAAATGTTCATTTGATTTTTTTCCTCATAAGATGACTCTAGTGGCATTTAGTTGTCTTTAATTTCATTCAAAACAGTTCTTTTAGATTGTATTGTGACAGCTGTCATCTCAGCGAGCATTTTAAAAACACCAAAAGTGGTGAATTTTTGTGCAGCCATTTCAATTTCGAAGATGGAAGTAAGTATGCAACATTTTCAGCATATTATGTGTTATTATCTCAATAAAGGTAAAAATGCAACTGAAATCAGAAAAGATTTGTGCAGTGTATGGAGGCGGTACTGTAACTGACTAAATGTGTCAAAAGTGGTTTCTGAAGTTTTGTGCTGGAGATTTCTCACTGGGTAGTGAATGCTGCGCGGTCGGGAGACCAGTTGAAGTCAATAGTGATCAAATTGAGAACAACCGGTGCTATACCATGTGGAGATTGCTAACATATTCAAAGTATCCAGATCAATCAAGTTATTGGTGAAAATGAAAAATGTGTCTTTTATTTTATGGAAGAAACTAAATGGACTTTTTGGCAAACCCCATATCATGGAGCTGATCCCAGCTGATCCTACGGAAAGTGCTGAAACTAAGATGGCCCTTCAGCAAGGCCCAGAATTGAGTCTTTGCCTCTTGTCATAGATGTGGGCTGCCCAGGAGGGGACACGGTCTGCAATGAAGCACCTCCCTTCAGCTGAGGGCAGTTCCTCAGCAGGGCCTCATCAGCACACACTCGGAGACAACACTCCTGCCAGCTGGAAAACTGAGTGTCAGCATCCCTGAGGGGGGATGTAGCTGTACCACAGCCTCTCTACCAGGTGGTTATCACTTGTCCAAGGTCATGCAGATAGCCAATGACAAAGGGTGACATCTGAGTCCCCTCAGCTGCACTCTAAGAGTGACTCTTCACTCTTAGAGCTCAGGCCAAATTCACTCATTTGCAGAAATTCAGTCAGTTGTTGGAACTAGCCAAAACATCCCTTGCTATGGGCTGAATGTTCCATCAAAGTCCATATGTTGAGCCCTGGCTGGTACAGCTCAGTGGATTGAGCACTGACCTGCAAACCCTAGCGTCACTGGTTTGATTCCCAGTCAGGGCAAATACCCAGGTTGCAGGCCAGGTCCCCAGCCAGGTCCCCAGCTGGAGGCAGGTGAAAGATAACCATATACTGATGCTTTTCTCCCTTTCTTCCTCCCTCCCTTCCCCTCTCTCTAAAAGTAATGAATAAAATCTTTTTTAAAAATCCATATGTTGAAATCCTGGCTCCCACTGTGATGGTATTAGAGGAGGGACTTTTGGGGGGTGATTGAGTCATAAGGACAGACAGGGCCTTCATGAATGGGCCCCATGTCCTTAAGCAGAGGCCCTAGAGGGTTCTTTAGTCTCTTGCAGTATGTGAGGATACACCAAGAAGTCAGCAGCCCACAAGCAGGCTCTCCCCAGGACCCAATCTGACAGGCACTCTGATCTTGGACTTCCAGCCCTGACAGCCTTCAGCAACGCATTCCTGCTGTTTCTCAGCCACCCAGTTGGCAAGGTAGTGTGTTATAGCAGTGTGCACGGAAAAGGCACGCCAGAGCACACCCTCAGCTGCAGTCTCCATCCACCTGGGGTGTGACTTCTGAAGTGTCTTAGCTTAAGGCCTTGGGGAGGAAAACTTACACTGGGATCTCAAGGGTCCAGAGTTTTCCAAACAAACACTAAAATAGAGGCTAAAGCTTTGGCTTAATGCTGCTAAGTGAGAAGAGTGGACTCTGTCTTGGTGGTGTGAGCTCCCCAAGTTGAGTCTTGCTGATGACCCTCTGTGGCTCCCCCGCTCAATCAATAGTCTCTTCCCCAGCAGTTAAGCTGTAAACATGCAGGGTTTTCCAAGCAGCTTAGTAGCAACTGTTTCATAGGTTGTCGGTGGAGCAAGCATGCAAACCTTGTACTCTGGGAGGTTTCAGTTACTTTTTAGGGCACAAATCTCCAAAATGAATGTGATGTGACTATTTGCACATGTTTTGCCAAAAGTCCATAATGGGTTGACAAACATGATAATGGCTACAAAATTTAGACTTTGAGTTTAAATGCATCAAAATAAAGGATTCTAAAATAGAGCTTCTGAGGCCCCGAAACTGTGCATCAACTGGTCCGTGTATATGCATACACGTGTTTTATGGGAGGGGGACTCATGCTTTCCTGATGTGACCCTAATAAAATACAGGGCCATCGACTAAAACAAACAAACAAAAACTCAAACTCACCTTTTTCCTCTTTTTGTCACTCATAGGCCTGCTTCCTTATTTCCTCCTGATATTGCTAAAAGGTAGTCCTAGGTTGATAATATCTGTCAGGGGGCTCTGGTATGTCAGGTAGGTCATACTAGCTGCATGGCCTAGCACAAAATGTCTCCATTCAGCCTAAGACCACATCTCTGGCAATCAGACCAGAACTTGGTGGCTCAATTACATTTTTTTCTGCTTATCTGACTCAGAGCTGAGAGTTTTGGCTTTGTTTTAAAATCTCTATTTATATCTGAATCCATCCTGCAAATATTTCTGTCATGTATTATACTGGGCTATGTGTAAGCTTTATAGGGTATAAAAATAATAGAAGGTATCTGTATTCTCAATGGCCCTATCATGCCTTAGGGGGCTTATAATTAAAGGAAGGGAAGTAAACATTTATTGAGCATTTTCTTTGTGTGAGACTCTTAAAAGCACATACTATCCAATTTACCTCTCACACTATGAGGTTGCTATTGTCCATTCTCTCAACTGACAATTTTTATTAAACCAGACAATGAAGCTTAGGGAATTTGTAGAAGTTACCCTTGGTCACCGAGAGAATAAGGTGAAGTTTGCTTAATAAATACCGTGGATGCTTTGTTCTAGTTTATGTCATGAGGCTCTTCCTCATTCCTCTTTAAAGAAATTCTCTGTGAAAGATAAAGGCAGGCCCTAGAAATTCCTCTTAACTGTAAGCATGGGAAAGGGAGACTATTTACTCTCTTAGGGACGGAAATACCAGAGCCTGATGAGGGAGATGAGAGAGGGCTGACACCAGAGCTCTAGGCTTTACCCCTCCCACCAGTCCACTTCATTTACTTTGAAAGGAAAGCTCAACTCTGACTAGCATGGCAGAATTTTCAGAGTTGAAAGGTCTGGGAAGTATACGCTAGTTAGATTTCATTCTTATTTTGTTTTTCCCTAGGAAAAAAATGAAGCTGAGGGAAAGGGACTGACTACGAGTGCCACTTGGATAATTTAATAAAGTATCACTTTCTCAGTTCCTTCTTAGCCTGTCCTCATAAGTTGAAACACATCCAAAGCATCTGCCTGTGTTGCCTCTTTAGTCCTTGACTTCAAGTCTAGCACTCTTGGTTATTTGCTACATAATAAGTACACAAGCTTTGTTTGTGGGGGCGGGGATAAAATAACTACCTTCTGCATATGTTTCCACTTACGACTTTATACTAGAAGCATCCCAAAGATATATGGTCAGGATAGGCAGCCCTCAGAACAGGGCTGCCCCAAACTCAATGCCAGGAAGTTAACTAGTGCTAACTAAGCATCTACTTTGTGCCATGCACCATACTTGCTTGACACGTCCACATACCTCATTTCATTTAATCTTCAACAGTAATTTGCTGAGCTTTGTCAAATATGTCCAGTTTTTAAGGGAGGATGCAGAGTAAGAAATTAAGAAATTGGGTTATTTCAGCTGGCTGTCAGTCACTAGCAGAGCTCATATGTGAATGCAGGTTGACTAGTTGTTACTCTTTTCCTCTGCATCAGGCTACCTTCCATTTTGTCATAGCAGGTGAGCACACAGGATTTGAAGTCTGAGAATCTGGCTTCAGGGCAGTTTAGAATGATCTCTGTGGCTGTGGCTTTTGTCTTGGTTCCTTAGAGAATCAGCATCTGGGTTGGTGGGGAGGGGGGAGAGAGAGAGGGAGGGAGGGAGGGAGGGAGAGAGAGAGAGAGAGAGAGAGAGAGAGAGAGAGAGAGAGAAAGAGAAAGTGAGAAAGTGAGAAAGTGTTGTCTCCACATTTGGGAAAGTGTGCTCACAATGGGATGACACAAAGAACAAGAATAGCTACCATTCATTGCATACTATGGACACCCGCTAAAGAGCTTATGGACATAGTCTTACTCAATTTTCACAATAAGCAAGAGAGGCAGGTACTGTTTTAATTTCTATCTACAGATGAGAAGTGAGCCTTCCAGATAATAACATACCTCCGTTAATTCATACAAGTTTTCTAGTTAGTAAATGAAGCTTAATTCCCACCTGGGTCTGTCTGGCCTCAGAGCCTTAATTACATTGCTGAATTGAAACTGGTATTGAGAATGATTATTCTCTTTGTAACCAACAATTCAACAACTGCTAAACCACAGAAACCTTTTATGTCTGGCCAGTTCAGCTGAATAAGTTTTATTGCCTAGTAACACAGCTCTTTAATTTAGAGAGTTACCAACCTGAGATAACCTCTCTTTCTGGTCTGTTGATAGTTATTAATTTATTCAGAGCTGTTGTTAATTTTAATTAGTTGACCTTTGACCGCTATAAAGTTCATCTGATTAAAAAAATATTTTCTTAACATTGAATGCCAACAAATACCAAAACTCTAGATCAACTAAGCCATACATGTTTGAATAAATATCCACAGAGCTCGTAAAATGTGTGCCTGTGCCCTTAGTACTTATAAAGAGATAATTATGACGCCAACCCAAACTTGACTATCACTGAGTTATTGCTAACATCAATCTTAACTTGACCATCAGTGACAAAAAAGCAACTTAAGCTTTTCACATTTTCTGCATTACTGGTAAGATGCAGATCTCACTCTGTTTAAGACAGACAGACACACACACACACACACACACACAGAGAGACTTGCTCAGCAAAGAGGCTTTTAAAAGGCTAACAAAACACTTAGTACTCTAAAATACAGAAAAGCAATAGAAAAATTTCATGGTATGCTGAAGGAGGGGGGCTTCAACAGTAGCCATAAGAGTATAAATTAAACACAAAAGAGGATCTCCTTGCAAGTTGAAAAGACATCATTTTGCCAAGAATGTCCTCCTCTGCCTGTATTATTCTCTGGTAATTTTTGAATTCAGGGAAAGAATCCTTTGAATTTTTAAAATTCCCTTTCTTATTTTTTCTTGAGTGAGCTCTGGTTCTTTTGTGGTCTTGTAAGGTTGCTAGGCAAAAATAACTCAGTAAAAACTATTGAAAAAAAATGAAAGGAAGGAAGTATAAGTATGGCATTGTTTTGCTTTTGGTCCAAATTTCCCTACAAAATTTGTACATGCTTTTTGCTCCACTGTTCTGAGGTTGCGTCTCCATGGTCATAACCCACTCCCTACTTTATAGCCCAGGGTGAAAGCTGGTCTCTGGGTACTGGATCCATGTTACTGGCTAATGAAGACTTGGTCTCTACTTCCTAAGATTATTTTTCTCTTTCTGTTTTTCCTACCCCCTTTCTTGGAATTGGTGGACATACTCTAGCTATTAAAAATGTATTTGTTTTTCCTACAAAATAGGCTGCAACATAAGTCAATGGATATCATGGCTACTGAGATATTAAGCCCTCATGTGAGTCAGTGAGGACAATTGTAAGGTGTGTTTGGCAAGCATTAAAATATCAAAATAAGTTGGTCCACTGACATGCTGTATATAAGACATTTCTCTTGATTTAGAAGCCATATATGCTCATTTCAGAAAGTATATAAAATAAGAACAACACAAAGAAGAAAATAATATTTACCCATAAAACTTTATCATCCAGCTATTAACAATTTAATGCATTCCTTTTCCATCATGTGTGTTGTTAATGGCTGTATGCCTAAAAATCTAAAATAGTCCTTGCTGTGCTGTAAAGTTAACAAATATTTATAATATGTGGACAAGATGATCTGTGCATTTCATTTGACCAGAGTCTGTTTTGGTTTTGATTACTGTGAAACTTCTGTCAGTAACAGCTGTACCCAAGATCAATGTTTTGTAGGAAGCCCCTGCTTGGAACTCATCCTTTGGGTGATTGATCCTGACAGTTGGTTCTATAGACTTCTCTACATAAAAGTGAGCCCTGGCTGGTGTGGTTCAGTGAATTGGGCACCAGCCCGTAAACCAAAGGATTGTGTGTTCAATTCCCAGTCAGGGTACATGCCTGGGTTGTAGGCCAGATTCTCAGTGATGCTTCTCTCCTATTCTGTTTCCTTCCCTCCCCTTCTCTCTAAAAATAAAAATAAATAAAATCTTTTTAAAAAAGTGTTAGTACATATTCATGGCATTAAGAGAGTAATTGAATAATTTAGCCACATGTTAATTTTAATTTCACCCTCTAGTATGCCACCAGAAGGGGTGGCACCTGGATTGTTAGAAAGAACCCTGGTCCTGAAGTATTTCAGATGTAGATTGTAATCCTCCTGGATGGACAGCTTCCAAACTTTGTAGCCTTAACAAAATTTACTTGATCCCTTTGAGCCTTAATTTCCTCATTGCTAAACTGACATATAGTGAAAAACCACATCATATGGTTGTTGTGAGGTGAAAATATGTGCAAAGAAAAAACTCACTAGATAAATCCAAGTTATCACACAGTGAGACTTAGAAAAAGAATTTTTTAAAAATCATGGCTTATCATTCCATATAAAGTTTTATAAGTAAAAAGCCACCATGTTATAAGTTTAAATGGTAACCTGTTTTGTTTATTATTTTATTTTTAAAATTTTTATTTATTTTTAGAGAGGGGGAAAGGGAGAGAGGCTCAAAGGGAGAGAGACATCAATGTATGGTTGCTTTTCACCTGCCTCCAGCTACAGATCTGGCTGGAGACCAGGCTTGCAGCCTGGTTATGTGCCCTGGCTTGGGAATCAAACCAGTGACCTTTGGGTTCATAGGCCACTAGCCAGGGCTCTGTTGTTGTTGTTGTTGTTGTTGTTGTTGTTTTTAATGATACCATGCTAAAACACAACAAATTTTTAAATTGAGAATGTTCACTTTTCAAAGGGAAACTCTGGGGGTGATTTAGAGTGCTCATTCTGGCTAAATCCACACCCTAGAAAATTACTCTCATTTTAATCTCATTGTTCTTTGAAGGATTCAGGAAATTTCCCTTTTCTCAGAGCCACTTTATATCTGATTTCTGAGCAGTTGCTTATAAAACCAGGAAAGTCCCTTTTCCACAGTTTTTGGAAATCAGTTTGCAGCTGGTTGTAATCATTTTCATTTTCTAGCATCTTCTATGAACAACAGTTTGTGCTATGCCTTCCTTTCTACCTGCACTGTTTCATAAAATCATCATGAAAACTTTAAGGAGTTAGGAGTATTATTCCATTTTCTAGGTGTTCTTAGGTATTACCTACCATTTAGCTATGCCATTACCAGGCAAGGAGGAGAGACAGTCATGTCCATTAGTTGTCCATGGATCCTGGTAGTCACAGGCTAAGACAGGGGACAGTATTTTCCCAGGCCCTCCTCACCTTGGGAAAGGAGGAAGACTGGCTGCTGCTGCTTCCTCTCTAGGAGGCTGCGTTGGTGCCTTGGAAGACACCGACCCAAGTGAGAAAGTGGCTGTTGTGCTTGCTGCCCTCTGTGTTGTCCAAGTTCACTCCAGGTGGCTGCGGGAAGCTGACCTTGCAGGGGCCTGCCCAGTCTGCAGTGAGCACCGCAGCAGCAGCCAGTGCTCCCGTAGTGTGTGGTCAGCTTCAGCACCTGCTTGCATGGACAGCGACAAGTGCAGTGGCTAGCCCCCCGCACCAGGACCACAGTACAGGCTCTCTCGCCAATGCCACAGCCATCACTGCCTCAACCACTGCCAGGGACATCATGACCAGAAGGGTGCCCAGAGCAGCATTAGTGCCAGGTGCTGTTTCCCCATTGGTTCCGTGCCCATAGCCCCAACCTCCTTGCCCAGGCCTGGTCCTCCATGGATCCTGCTGCACAGCCACTCCCTGGGTCAGGGCCCTACCCCTCTGACCTCCATGCACTTCCCATGGGGATGTCAGTGGGAGAGGAACAAAATACAGAAAATGTCCCCAAAAGTGGTTGCTGATATGAATGCCCTTCATTGAACTAAGGGCTCCAGTCACCTTTGAATGTAACTGGTACCTGCAGAAAGCAAGTGTTTACAGTAGGGATGACAATCATGTGGTACAAATGTGGACATCCTCTAACTATGAGCTTGTGAAAAACATTGCTAATTGCTCTTGGCACTCTTTCCACCAAGCTTCAGGATTTTTCTCCACTCCACAGTCCAGGTAGCTTTCATGGAGACAGAAATGTTAGCCTAAGAGTGAAGATCCATTTACCAGTCTTGCCAATTGTTGGCTAAGTAGTTCCTTATAGGCAAAATAGACCAAAGAGAAGTCTAGGTTAGTGAAGTTTGTGAATGTGGCCTTTGGTTGATTGGTTCAATAATAAAGTCAAGGTCATGAGTTTGATCCTGGGCCAGCCCAGGATCAAAAAGAACAAAAAATTTATTTAAAAAAATTTTTTTTTTCAAATATTTTATTCATTATCTTTAGAGAGAGGAGGAAGGAAGAGAGTCAAAGGGGGAGAGAAACATCAATGTATGGTCGCTTTTCACCTGCTTCCAGCTATGGACCTGGCTGGAGACCTGGCTTGCAACCTGGTTATGTGCCCTGGCTGGGAATCGAACCAGTGGGTTCACAGGCCAGTGCCTATCCACTGTGCCACCAACCAGGGCCCAATTAATTCTTTAATCTATTCCTTCCATTCTTGCTGTGCCTCCCATTCATTTGCTCATGGTCTTAGCTCATCCTGACTCCTGACTTCCCTTCACTAAATTTCATTTATTCCTATGAATTAAGTTTCTTATATTTAACATTCTGATTGGGGTACTTGGAGATGGTGATATTACGTAACCCTATCTCCTAGAAACCCAAACTCTGACACTGACTTCTGTTAGCCATGGTCATCTTTATTCAACCCTTTTCAAGGAGCCTCAGAATAAATGTCTGAAAAGGATTAAGATTAGCTGTTTGCCCAAATTGTTATCCTCAGTGAAGGAACTGGAAGAACAGATTAGAGACAACGTCCATTGCCTAGTTGAACAGGTTTGACCTTGTCATAGCTCCCCTGAAGTTGCTAAGAGTGTAGGATGTGAGCTACTTGCTGGGTTAAACTCCATTGCCTTCTGGCATGTGACTTAGGGCAGGTTACTACGTCTCTCTCCTACAGTTTATTCTTCTGCACAATGAAGTCATTCTAGAGCCTAATTCCCAGGGTTGTTCTAGAGATTAATAATTATGTAAAATTTAGCACAATACCTGGAATATCATGAGAATATACTACCATTAATGTCTGCTAATTTCATTATTACCATAATCTTTTTTTTTTTTAAAGATTTTATTTCATTATTTTTAGAAAGAGGGGAAGGGAGAGAGGCAGAGAGGGAGAGAGACATCAATGTATGGTTGTGTTTCACCTGCCTCCAGCCACAGACCTGACTGGAGACCTGGTTTGCAACCTGGTAATGTGCCCTGGCTGGGGAATCGAATCTGCGACCTTTGGGTTCGCAGGCTGGCACCTTAACCACTGTGCTACCAGCCAGGGCTTATTAGCATAATCTTAAAGGAGATTATAGTTATATTGGAGTAGAGAATTTGCCAGGGTCAACAAAAAATAATTGCAGGTACAATTTTTTTAAAGTTCTCCTCCTCCCCACATAAATTTCCTCTTTATTATCAGCTAAAATTGTTCTCTTAGTGAATATAAATCATGAGGTTGATCAAATCCAGAGTAGGCTCCAACATTCAAATTGTACCAAATTTGATATAAAACAACATAGTTTGAATAATTATAATCAACATTCAAATACATCCACATTGATCAGAATTCAGGCTTTATTACTGTACAATGGAAAGAATCAACACTTAATTCCAAGCACCTGTAGTTAAAAATAGCAGAGAAGCATATTGTTCCTAAAATACATTAAAAATTTAAAGAAAAAAATGATTCTTAAAAAACAGAATTTACTTAAAATTGCCATTAAAAAGCCCACTTCCCCCAAGCCTAAACTTTGTAATTTCATAGTAAGTAATGAAGTTATATTATACAATCTAGTTAAATAATTTAATGGGAATAACGTTTTGCAGAATAAAAAATTTCATAGAAGTGTGACTTCAGAATAGTTTTGTTTAAATCCAGTTTTCAACCTTCAAAGATAGGCTGCTTCTAATGGACTTAAATATATGATTACTGTATAATAAAAGAAACTAACATATATAATGTCCATCCTCCATTTCATAAAGGATAAGTAGGATGTTAAAGCAAGGAAAAAGTAGATGTTTTCCTTTTACTATTTTCCCATACAATCTACTGCTCTTATTCTGTTTTAGGATTACCAGTTCAAACTGGAAACTGTAACGAAATGCTGGAAGGGGATATTGACAAATATGCTACCTTATCATTTTCTTCTGGGGTGTAAGTGGGAACTTTGCCCCCCCAAAATAGTGTATGTACGGGGAAGGGATTCTTGAGGACAAAAGAGTTCATGGGAGTCTGAGACATTCATGCTCTGACATGGCAGACAAGATATACTTCCACCAGCAGATGCAGCAACTCAAGGAAAGGATAATGGGCTAACAAGGTAGTATGGCCAGAATGGAATAGACTGAGCATCAGACTAAAAACTTTTTGGATTATATAACACCCAGATTCTCCAATGTAGAGAATCCTCATTAATAAAATATATACTAAACTTTTGAGAGAAGCTTGCTTTTTCTGGCTATTGTATTTTTAATAGAGGCCTAGTCTATGACAGAGACTAGGGAAGAATGATTTCATAGCCCATTTTGCTGAAGCCATTTTAACAGTGCATAGACGTAGTTGGATCATTACTTTCTGACCCTCCATACCCTATGGAGGCAAAAATTATCATGAAATATGGTAGCAAAATTGGCTGACTCCTATGGACAATTTGACTTACTCTTGGGAACTATTAGACTATAAAATCATGTCTCTTGCCTGGAAGCTGCATTTGAGAAGGATCGATTAAGGGATGATAAACTCACATATGTACCTCTTGCTGCTACGACAAACCTCATCACTCCATTTGCCTTGAGCTGACTGGGAGAACAGGGCACAGTTTTCCCGCTTGCCACCATTAGGCTGTGCTCGGTCCCAGTTGAGGAAGGAAATGGCAACTCCATTAACATCAACAAACTTGCCTTCCGTAACCAGGTCATTGATGCCCAGCCAAAAGTCATTGACACCGGGCAGGCTCCTTTTACCATAGTCTCGAAGGGTGTTGATTTCGTCTGAGTTCCTGGGGATAACCAGAGTCCCTCCCTTGGAAATGCAGTCTTCATTGGCTTCATGGAAGTGTTTTGAGCCTTCTGAAGCAAGAAGGCATTTCTTGTGAACTTTTGTGCCCCGGAGACAGACTGTAAAGATGTGATATTGGACATATTAAGATGCTTCTTGATTGTAATAAATCCAGGACTAAACCTGGCAAATAGCATTACATGTTTAGTGGAATGAATGATATGTGATGGTAATGCTGAGTTAACAATTATTTATTAGAGATTTTGTCTGTTTTGGACATTGTGCCAAGCACTTTACATAAATGAACTCATTTAATAACCACAGCAATCCCAGAAAGTGAGATATTATTATCCCCATCTTTACGTATCAGAATGTTGAGGCATAGAGAAATTGTTACTTGCAACAACACAGCATGTAAGAATGGAATTTTCATAGCATGCAAGATCATAACTACACACACCAGAGCCTGTCCCACCCTTAAAACATGGTCTTTAACCTCTTGTGGCTTTGATATACAAATGCTTGTAAGCATAGCTCTATTATGTGATGAATTTCCTAGAGGCTTTTAGAAATAAAATGGTATTCCATGGTTATTAAAAACAAAACTGAAAGTCTGAGTTGGCAAGTGGAGAGACAGTATTTTTCTCAGGCAAATAACTCAGCCTTGATAACATTGTTCAGGTTATCCAGGCTAAACCAAACATAAAGATAGTTTAAGGCAAAGCATTGGAGAATCGGGCTGTGACATTTACTAGCTTTGTAAACCTTGGACAGATTATTTAATTTCTCTGTGCCTCAGTTTCCTGATTTGTAAAACGAAGATAATCGTAATGGCATGTATCTCATAAATTGTCATAGGATTAATATGTTAATGTTTATAAAGCACTTGACTAGGTAGGTAAAGCATTAACAAAACTTCCCTTCTGTATGCACATTTGACTTTCTTTTAGCCTTTTGATTCTGTTTCCCTGGAAACCTGATAAAAAGAATATATCACCAGTGTTCCTAGGCAACGTTGCTTTTCGTAAAAAAAAAAACAAGACCTTGAATTGGTAACATAGATGGCCTGGGATTTATAAGTACTTGATTGAAAGTCATAACTTCAGTCTTCTCTGAAGGCCATAAATGGGTGGGTCTCATGTGGAACCCTCAGAGCTTTGCTTTTGAAGTTGCTGTGAAAGTATTCATTCCTGGGGGCCTAAGCCTAGTAAGCCAGGGCTGTTTCTAGCTTCTGGCCAATAGTGTGTATGGCTGCAGAGGCTGCTGGGAGCTCTGCTCTAGAAAGAAAGGAGGGCCAGATGACGCTCTCTGTTGGGCAAGCTATGGTTCTAAGCATTGTCCTTTCATGTGCATTTGATGTGTGTGGCCTGAGTCCTGTGATCCTGTGTTCAACTGAATTTCAGCACACCTCTGAATGAGCACTTAGTAAGCATCTAATGAATGCTAATTATATAAGGTAGTTAATACTTGCTTTCATTCTGTTTCATTGCCTATAAGAGAATTATGAACAGTCTTATTACAATAGCCAAGTTTTGGAAAGAGCCTAAGTGCTCATCAGTGGAGAATGGATCAGTGGATAAAAAAAAAAAACTGTGTACATTTAGGCCCTGGCTGGTGGCACAGTGGATAAGGTGTGGGCCTGCGAACCCAGGGGTCACTGGTTCAATTTCCAGTCAAGGCACATGGACAGGTTGCAGGCTGGGTCTCCAGCCAGGTCCGTGGCTGGCGGCAGGTCAAGGGCAACCATACATTGGTAAAAACAAACAAACAAACAAAAAAAACACACAAAAAAAAATGTGGTACATTTATACAAGGAATACTGCACAGCAGAAGGAAAGAACAAACCCCTACCTTTTGCCATAGGATGGTTGGAACTGGAGAGTATTATGCTTAGTGAAGTGAGCCAGGCAACAAAAGACAAATACCATATGATCTTACCTTATACAGGAAAGTAATGAACGAAACAAACAGATGAGCACAATGGAACAAGAGACATGTAAACAAGGATCAGATTGATGATGACTGCACGTGGTAGGGGGCAGGGAAGAAGGAGGGAAAGAAGGGGAAGTGTTTAGTCAAAGAACAAGTATGAATGACACATGGACATGGACAACGAGGTAGGGATTGACTATGGGAGAGGGGATGGAGTGGGTGGGGCAGGGGAGAACATTGGGGGAAAAATGGAACAACTGTAATACAACAATAATAATAAGCACTACCTATTTAAAAAAGGCTTTTAAAATATATTATTGAAATGCCTGTTTTTAATTCTATATCACCCATATATAGAAGGGAGTGGAAAACCAAGCTGATCTCCCAAGACAATCATCTCCCCAGCTTTTGGATCCTTTCTTTTGGACATATCTGGCTTGTTGATGTCTCTTTTAAAGGGTGTCACCTAGAACTTGACACACACAATTTTGCTGCATCTCCTTTGAGACAAGGCATTGATGAGGTGGGCCTTACCTGTCTGCAGGGCCTGGATTTCCTTCAGCGCATTCACTTCTCTCCAGAGCTTTTCAACTTGAGACTTTAGGTCTCCATCCTTTTCTGGAGATGTTTTAAGGTGGGGTTTTAAGGAGGTGGTATAGGAGAAATAAAAAGCATATGATTAAAATAAGATGAAAATAATAAAAAAGCATTGGAATCCAGAACCTAAGGCAAGGGTGGTTTTGATGAAATTGAGCCCCCAGTGTACATAAAAAATAAAGCATGAAAATAAGTTGGCATAGAAGAAGAGTCATAAGGTTTGATTTGGTAGGGGTAATAATATTAGTAGTTCCTTCTCTGAGGTTGGGCTCCCATCTTTCTCTCTAATCCCTTCCCATGGGACTCTCCTTCATTTGGCTTCAGACTCCTTGACTTTCAGATGCACCCTTAGCAAGCTATCATCTCACCTTGGGACAATTTCCTTCAGGTTCCTTCTGCCTGGAACACTCTTACCCATCTCTTTATTGAGTTTAAACATCTCTTCTTCTGAGAAAACTTTTCTGATTATCCTTTCTACCTTAGCATCCCTCTGCTGGTCTCTTTCTTTGAATCTTTATTTTTTTCTTCAAAGCACTTTCTCTAATCTGTAATTACTTTACTTACTTTTATCTGCCTCGTTATCCAGGGTGTTCCTGATGCTTAATACAGTATTTGGCACATAATAGGCTCTCGTAATATTTGTTAAATGATTTGACAAAATTCCAGAACTGATGGGGACTGTCTCAGAGAGAAACAGCTAGTGAACTCTTCAACAGCAGGAGTTGTAATAAGTCATAATAAAAATAAAGAGTATTAAATGTTGTTATACTCTAAGCATCAAGAGCTTAATTCTTTCAATATTCCTTAAGATATACACCATCACTATCCCCATTTCACAGAAGAAGAAATAGAGGCACAGACAGCTGAATTAACCTGCGAAAGGTCACCCAGCTAGTCAGGTATAGTCAGGCTTTGATTCTCACTAACTCCATTTCTGTTCTCTTTCTATCCCTCCTATCTACTTCAGCACAGTAGTTGTCTTTACCTGCTTGGTCCCTAACATATGGTCTCAGACAGAGAAGATGCTTAAAGCTTGATATGAGCTGCCCCCAGGTGCCTCGTTGCAGTGATTCCATTTGGAGAACCTATATTTTCTGCTGGGTTTTTCAGGACAGTCCCAAATCCAAATATGCTAATTCACTATCCCCTTAAACATGTTATTTGCAAGCCAGGTATTACCATATTTGGGTTAGGGAAATGCCTTCTGGGGAATCCAGGGTGGCTCCCACCTGTTTCACTCGATATAGCCTATCAATTATTAAAGCATCTAAGAGCTCAGCTCAGAAATACAGTAAGTCAAGCATTTTCTCAATGGAACCATTCAATCCAGGATGAGTAGAAGGGTAAATTAAGAATGTAAACCTGGCTGGTAGCACAGTGGATAAGGTGCCGGCCTGCAAACCCAAAGGTCACAGGTTCGATTCCCCAGCCAGGGCACATTACCAGGTTGCAAACCAGGTCTCCAGTCAGGTCTGTGGCTGGAGACAGGTGAAACGCAACCATACATTGATATCTCTCTCCCTCACTGCCTCTCTCCCTTCCCCTCTTTCTAAAAATAATGAAATAAAATCTTTAAAAAAAAAAAAAAAAAAAAAAGAATGTAAAACCTTGGCTGTTGGAGGCCAGGCTTGCAACTTACTTCCAAGTTACAAATTGTCAGCTCTCTTAAGTGTCATTCCCCATTTCTCTTAGCTTCCTGGTCCATTCATTCTATCTACCTATTTAACTTATAAAAGTATTTATGTATTAGAGAGAGGGAAGGAAGAGAGAAAGAGAGGGAGAGAAATATCCGTGTAAGAAACATTGATCGATTGCCACCTGGGGACTGAACCCGCAGTGCATGTGCCCTCACCAGGAAGTGAACTGGTGACCTTTAGCTTTGCTGGCCACACTGGTCAGGGCTTCATTCTATTTAAATAAGTGATTTCCACAGGGAAGTTGTAAACATTGTACTTAACATATATACACAAGAATTAATATTAGGCCCCTAGGAAATCATCATGGAAGGCATTATCCAGGTGGCTTGGCTTCTGCCTCTATCTTGTGTGACAGATGTGAATGTGTTCTGTCTACAATGGATATAAACAGCAATGATTTCACTGTAAAAATTATATTTTATTCATTACTGCAGCAATACTTGTTTGAGACCTATAAATAAGGACCAGGAATATTTTTCCTTTGGAGCTACATCACTCAATTGCCATTTTGAATTTTTTTAAAAGCCCTCTTTTCTTTATTATTTGAGTTCTCCAACATAGGTGCCACAGAGAAATTGTGTAAAAATAATTCTCAGGAGAAATGAGCAGTAAACATATGAGAAATACCTTCAACTCCATGACATTCAAATAAATGCAACTTTTAACAAAGGTTTTTGTTCTTCCATTAGGTTGGCAGGGCTTAAACTGATGGTGTGATGTTAGGTGGTCAAGGTGTGTGGAAATGGGTTGGCAGTCATACACACTGAAGATACAATCATAGGTTGATGCTGTTCTCTTAGGAGACAATTAAAAAGTGTGATTAACCTGAAGTTTTGTTTCTGGAAATATATCAGAACATCCTAGCACGGGGATCAGTATATACATAGAGGATCCCTGGGAGGATGGTTCAATGTATGATTTTTTGACTTTACAATAGTGTGAAAACTATACTTCAAATTTTGAATTTGGATCCTTTTCTGGGTGAATGTTACACAGTACCATTCTCTCTTGTGATGCTGGGCAGGGGTGTGGAGCCACGGCTTCCAGTCAGCCATGAGACCATGAGGGTAAATAACAGATACTCTAGTATACTGTGTTGTCAGGGTCCTTTCGAATATTGTGTTATGAGCACATTTATGGTAGTTTAGGCTAAGCTATATAATATTTGGTAGGTTAGGCATATTAAATGCATGTTCAACCTATGATGTTTTCAATGTATGATGGCTTTATCAGGATATAATCCCACTGTAAGTCCAGGAGCATCTTTATCTGTGTTCAAAGCAGTTCCCTGGGCACTGAATCAAAAAGAGATGAATTGGAAACCACCCAAAAGTTGACCAAGAAACAGATTAAGTAAGTCATGACTCAGATACACAATGGAATATTATGCAGTTGTTAAAATGAGCTATGCCTTATGTGGTTATCTATCCAAGATTTGATAGATGAAATTAGTTTATCTAACAGAAACTTTGTATAGCCAATTCCTGTTTTGTTAAACATATCAATTCTATGCATTTAAAAAACTGGGAATATTAACTCTTAACAGTGGGCAATTCTGTGGAGAGGATTGAGAGAGAGAAAATGGCTTTCCGTTTTGATTTCATAAAGAGTTATTTGCCAATACTTAAAATACTTCGTGAGAGGGTGGGAAGAGAGAACTGTTCAGCAAATTGAGGCTTACTACTTTACCTCCTGTAGAATCTGCTTTTTGGGAACTAATGGCAAAGACTAGCAAAAACTGCTTTGAGAGGATATTTAAGATGTGTGCCCAATCAGTTAAGAAAAAGTGTATGTTTGTGTGTACACGTATGTGTATGAGGGGCCAAGGGAACTAGCTCTCTATGACAAGAACTGCAGTTACTTCAGAAACAACCACACAGCGCACACACAAACAGCACGTATATTCACATTCATCCCGCCCCCACATCCCTATTGGGTGGTCATCATGTTGCTGCTCCCTCTCATTGGTGAAGAAATGCTGGCAACAAAAAACATGCCACATCACCCAGTGCCTTGTCTCTCTCTTCCTCCCCCTGCCCTCATCTTCACCACTATACTTTACCAACACATGAGGGATATTTCAGTCTTTCATTAAAAGAGATAATAGCAGTATACCTTACAAAGAAAAAAGATTCCAGTTAAGAAACTTTGCATCAGACTTAAATTGTATAAATTCCCCTAGAAAAGGCTACTTCATAATCATCAAAACACAATGTAAGGCAAGCTCCTTTCTATCCACGAGACACTTGTATTGTGTCAAATCAAAACTAACCTTGTTAAGTGTGTGTGTGTGTGTGTGTGTGTGTGTGTGTGTGTGGTGTTATTAATGAAGTGCAGTGGATAAGAAAATAGTGTCATAAGATTTGCCTCAAAATATCCTGATATGAAAATGACTCAGAGTATGAGATAAAATATTACCCAATTTTCCTTTACTTCGGTTTCAGGATGTTGCAAATGGCCATCATCTTTATTCTTTGCAACAACATTTACTTTTTACCTCTTGAGCTAACTCAAGTCACCCAAAATTTGAGATTGCTTGTAGATTTAGTTTTGCATTAAAATGTCTTCAAATACTACGTGACTTTGCAAGTTAAAATATATTTAAGTTACAGAAAGGTTTAAGTTCCCTATTATAAATAACACACACACACACTGTCTCTCTCTCTCTCTCACACTCACTCGCACTCTTCATATTTCAGGGGATATAAAAGTATACCTATATGGTAACCAGTGACAAAACAGAAGTCATGATTGCCAATGACCCTATCCTCTACTACACATTAAATTAAGATTATAATGATCTCACAATGATCTTTGAATCAAGTTACACAATCTCTGTGAATGAAACAGTGGGCTCTGTAATCAATATGTTCTGCCTGACCCCTCATTCATAATATCATACCCAGGAGGTTCCTTGGGAAGAATGTTCTACAGGTCTAACCCCACCTGATGAAAGATATACAATATAGAATTTTTTTATATTACAAGAGATTTTTTTCTATAAAAAACAAACACTTATTACATGACTCTTAAATACCAAACTCTCCAGAGAATGAGAAGGCCACTCAGTCCCATAAAGTGCCATACCCAGATGATGGCATGTCACTGCCAACTGGGACAGCCTCCTGGAAGGGTTTGGCGTGAGCATCGTCCAGCCCCTGCCCACCTGAAAAGCCTCATATTTTGCTGGGCCGAGAAGCCCCTTTACCTTTCACTCGGCGTTTGCTGTGCTTCCGGGCTTTAAGTTTGGATGTGTGGCTGGCGGTCTGGTCCAGGAGTAAGGTGATAACCAGGATGTAAATTACAAGTCCACTCCTTGCCATGGCTCCTGCGCAAGTCTGATGGCCACTTTGCCAGCTCCCTTGGGTAGTTATGGGACCAGCAGCCTGCACTGCCACATCTTGCTCTGGAATGCCAGGCCCGGCTTTATAAAAGTGGGCAGGGAAGGCTGGCCACCTCCTGCTGACGAAGTGCTGGAAGGCCTCGCCCGGTCACAGCACAAGGCAGCCCCTTGTTCTCCTCCCGTGTGGCAGACTTTTCTATTTTAATGTTTGTGCTACGCTTCCTAGTTGGCATGCCTTTTCAGAGTATGTCAAAGTTAACTAAGGGACAATGGGTTTTACCTATTTTGTTTTTTTAATCCAAAGTCTAGGAAGTGTGGGGTCTCTGTGAAGACCCCCAACATTGAAATCTTTTATTTGGAGCTCTGGAGTTCACTTAATGTTTTGGGAAATGTGTTTAATTCAGTTTTCAGGACAAAGACATGACCAATAAATAAATAAATAAAAGCAATACCAACATAGGAAAGTTATTCTGTGTGTGTGTGTGTATGTGTATGTGTGTGATGCATGACACCACCTATGTGTGTGTCTATACCCACTTGGGTGTCTACACAGCTGAACCAGAGCTCGGTGATGGTTTGCTTACAGGAAATAATGAAAACAGCTGAAATAGAGGTCTCCTGAGAAAGTATGAGGCATTCCTTTCTCAGGGTTTTATTACATTCTTAGAGGGGGGGTGGGAAATGACAATGAATTCTTTCCACAAGAATTAATGTAAAATATTATCTATAGTCATATTATAGGGTATCCCTACCACCCAATACTTTTTCCTTGAAATGACCCCAAACACTGAATAGCACTTTGAAGTGAAATATAGAAGTAACTGAGAAATACAATGAAAGACTTCATGTAATTATTCTCATGTTAACAATGGGCTTTAAGAACAAGAGTTGGGAGCCAGATAGAGGTTGTGTGTGTGTGGGTGTGTGTGTGTGTGTGTCAAAAGCAAGGGTGTGAGCTTTTGACACACAGGTGTGAGCAGGATGGAGTGAGTTAGGCCTCAGGGAAAACACCCCTGCAGACGGACTCTTCCACATTATCTAATGACCGGGGGCAGATGGAGAGCAGGGCTTGTGGATCTTGGAAGGTCCAAAGGACCAAACTTTCTTCATTGTGTGTGTGTCTGTGTGTGTGTCTGTGTCTGTGTGTGTCTGTGTCTGTGTGTGACAATATAGAAGGAATTAAGGGGTGATTGATTCCCTCTGAATCTCAGTAAGGAAAACCATGGTCTAACTCATCTTCATGTTCCCCCTGCTGAAGCCACTTTGTAACTACCTACATATTTATGCCAGAGCAAGGCTGTGATGGGGGAAAGTCAGGCAAAATTTAGCAATGTAAGTGGGCAATGATATAAAATAAATAAATGAAGACTTTACTTATAATGCACCATCCTTATACTGCAGGCATTTGAGAACTTTGTGAAAACAGGATGAGCTGGGTTCACACTCTACTTTCACCCATCTATCAGCTGTGTACTTCTGGGCAAGTGGATGAACTTCTCTGAGTCTTCTCTTCTCTTAATGGTGGGGCTAGGAATGCATACTTCGCAGGGCTGTGGGAAAGATTAATTGAAATCATGGGTGTAAAGACTTAATACAATGTCCAGTGCTTAATAATAATAATATTAATAGCTGTAATATCCCTACCATTAATTATAATAGTATGCATAATTTCTGGAAAGCCAGATCCTTCTAGTCTTCATAGCCTGTGGGCAAAGTCATCTTTTCATTTCATAGACAATTGAAACTGAGCCTCAGAAAAGTTAGGAGGATTTGTTCAGTGTCACTCAGATCCCAAAGGTAGGGGTAGAAATGAACACATTGTTGAATAACAATTTTATACAAAGCTAATACATGTATTAACACAAGTTACCTTGTGTAGCAAACTACATCCATCTGTTCATTAAAATCTAGTTTTGATTGACTCCAGAAGATGTCTTTTTTGACCTGGGCTGTGAAGAATATGCTTTGATTTGAATAGAGAAAAGGATCAATGTTTTATAATTGATCTTATGATTGATCAAAAATGCTTTTTGCCAGCTTCTCAAATCCTTTAATTTGAGACTTCAAGTTACAGAATACTGGTAGAAAGCTAATTTCTCTTGTATCTTTTGTATGTGCTATGTTCAACCTGAACTTAGAAGAGCAAGGTGTCTTTTTTCTTCAAAATGAATCTGTTTTTAAGCTGCTTTTTTCTTACCAGGAATGCCTCTGACACTTTATTGATTTGTTTTCTTTTAGCCAGATCTAAAAGCCCATGCTTTCTTCTTTTAAAATTAATAGACTTTATGTTTTAGAGCAGTTTAGAATGATAGAAAAATTGATCAGAAAGTAGACAGGACTTCTTTATACTACCCTCCCAATATCTCCTATTAACATCTTGCATTTGTGTGGTATATTTCTTATAATTGATAAATAAATATCTATTATTATTATTAATTAAAGTCTGTAGATCACATTAAAGTTTACCCTTTATGATGTGCAGCTCTATGTGCTTTACAAAATAAATGTACAGTTTCATGTGTCCACCATCCACCATTATGGTAACATACAAAATAGTTTCACTGAAGCTCACACTTTTAAAAAATTTATTTGTTGAAAGAGGGAATGTGGAGAGGTGAGAGGGGAAAGAGGCAAAGGAAAGAGAGAAAAACAGAGAGGGAGAGAAAAGAATGAAAGAAGATCAGTTTGTTGTTCCACTTATTTATGCATGCATTGGTTGATTCTTATATGTGCCCTGACTGGAGATCGAACCTGCAACCTTGACATATTGGGATGACACCCAGACCAACTGAGTTACTCAACAGGGCTGAAGTCCACACTTAAAAAAAAATTTCAATTACAGTTTACATTCAATATTATTTTGTGTTAGTTTTAGGTGTACAGCATAGTGATTATGTAATTATGTACTTTACAAAGTACTCCCCTTATATTTCCAGTATCCACCTGGTCCCATACATAGTTATTACAATATTATTGACTATATTTGCTGTGCTGTGCTTTAATATTTTGTAACAATCAGTTTGTACTTATTACTCCATTTACCTTTTCACCCAGCCCCCAACCCCACTCCTATCTGGCAACCATTAGTTTGTTCTCTGTATCTATGAGTGTGTTTCAGTTTTGTTTGTTCACTTATTTTGTTCTTTATTTTATTTTTATTTTTTAAAAGATCTTTTTACTATTTTTAAAGAGAGTAGACGGGAGAGAGGCAGAGAGGGAGAGAGACATTAATGTATGGTTGCCTTTCACCTGCCTCCAGCTACAGACCTGGCTGGAGACCTGGTTATGTGCCCTGACTGGGAATTGAAGCAGTGACCTTTGGGTTCACAGGCCGGCACCTTTTCCACTGTGCTACCAGCCAGGGCTTATTTTGTTTAGATTCTACATATAAGTGAAATCATACAGTATTTGTCTTTCTCTGACTGATTTATTTCATTTAGCATAACACCCTCTCTGTCACAAATGGTAAAACTTGATTTTTTATGGCTGAATAATATTCCATTGTCTATATACACTGCAGTTTTTTTATCCACTTGTCTATTGATGGGCTCTTGGTTACTTTCATACCTTGGTTATTGTAAATAATGCACAATCAATAGGGGGTTGCATATATATTGTATTCTTTCAAATTAGTGTTTTGGGATTCTTTAAATATATACCCAGAAGTAGAATCTCCATGTCATAAGGCAGTTCCATTTTTAATTTTTTCAGTAATTTCCAAACTTTTCACTTAATATGAAGTCCACATTTTCTGTTCTGATAAGATATCTGAGGATTCATCTCTTCTCATATGTACTGCCTGCCACTCCTCTGACTCTCCTTATAGCTGCTCTAATCTACACTTTCTTCCCATGTGATCTCATTCCTTCTCAGGGCTCCGCATTGTCTGAGTCTTTCCTACACTTCCCTCTCAACTTACAACGTACATTTTCTTCCAATTGTCCACGTAACATTTCCAGTTAGGTGTCTCAGAGACATTTGAAACTCTTGATGGTTAAAATTAATTCTGGATTCCTTCTCCATTAATGTCCCATAAATTTTAAAAAATCTCCAGGCCTCCTGAGTCTTACCTGTCACAGTTAATGTCTCCATCATTCATGAAATCTGGGAATCACCTTTGCATCCCAGTGCCTTTAGCCCCAATGTCCCTTCTCATGACTTCATCATCAGCAAGTGCTTTGGTTTCTACCTCCACATACAGTGTTCCATTCTGATGCCATTCTAAGTCACCAAGAGCTCTTGCCCTAACCCGGCTCCTGCCCAACTCAAACAAATGTTCCACACATTACTAACATGGTTGTTATTCTTTTCCTTAAAATCCCCCAAATCTTTCGAAGAAGCCCAGACTTCCTGTCATGGGTTCTGAGACCCTCTTACCTGCTGAGGCCTTACCTGGTTCTTGCTAAACACCTTCTCGAGTTACAGAGACCTTTTCCAACTCTGAGTCATGTTTACTTCTCTCCATCCATCACTGCTGTGCCTTTCCACATGCTCTTTTCTCTGACACTATACCCCACCCCTTCCCATGCGTGAACTCTTGGTACGTCTTAATACCATTTTGTATATGACTGAGTCCCTCTTGTCTTCCAGGTGTGAATTCAAAGATCATCTTCTCAGACCTACTTTCTCCATCTGCACAATCTAGAAAGATCCGTTCTTTCCGTCAAAGTACCTTGCTTCCTTTGTAGCCCTTATTATAATTTTGTGCTTACTTAAAAATGTATTTACTTAATTGATTTCCTTGCTGGATTTCAGTCTCTCTGGTTTGAAGGGCAAGGGCTGTTTCAGGTTAGCTCAATTTCGCCTTTAGCATAGCACTGGGCACATAGTATTTGCTCAAAAATATTTATAAATGTATGGCAGGATAGTTTTACTTTTGCTTCTCTTTCTTCCTGCCTTTTCTCTTAGACTCCAGCAATAAAGTGTTCAACTAAGAGAATAGCAACTCAACTCAGGGAAGAGTAAAGAGACCAACACACATTTGGCATAACACTTGGAGTCATGCTAAAAAACCATTACTCTTCACACTGGGGAAGTTCTGATTGTCTTGTACGTGCTTGGCCCTGAGACCAGACAGGATTGGAACTTTCCTTTAATTTCTCTCCCTGTAGAGATTCCAAATCCAGGTCATCCTTCTTCAGGGAAAAACAGGGGAAACTAAGTGGCTGCAGGATTGACTAGAAGAGAGGTAGGGGTCAGGGGGTAGAGATGGATCTGAGAACATTCTCAAGACAGGGATTTTTGTCCTTGTCCCAAAAGCCATTTGACATCAAACATGGCCTCCCCACCAGACATTGCCCCAATTCACAAAATGTCAACAGGAAAGGCAGAAAAAGAACTGGAGTGATCTGAAAAGAATCCCATCAAGTGCCACACACACATTAAAGATAATGGGGATAGGTGGTCCTTTTGCATCCTTGTCCTTAGGGAAGGCAGACCTCATCTGGTTTTCTTGGAGGCTGAACAGTCCTTTCTTTGTGTAGCAGGATGATGTCTCCAGCTCATCTGCTGGGATGGGTCTGGGCTTCTGAAAGGGCTATTTAAGAAGAAGGTACATTTATAGGCAGGGAATAAAAACTATAAAAATATTGCCTTAGTCAAAAGTGTTTTGGTGAGGATTTAAAAACTGTCATCAGGGTTTTACTTTCTTTAATGAATTGCTGTTTACAACACATCCCCTGACCATCCTGGTTAATTGGTGTATTTATTCCACCAGTTGCTTTTTTAAGGTCACTCTAAGCTGTTTTCCAGTGTCGTATTCTAACAAGCAAATCCATCTGGCCTCATTGCTGTTTGTCTGTTCATAGTCAAGGCTGAATATGTCTGGAGGCTGTGTTCAGAGGTTCAAGGGCAGCATTTAGGGGAAATGATAGATTGAAATTGAATATAGCAAAGCACCACCAGTTGAAATGCTTGGAGACAAGACTGATTATGGCATATATGCAAGTTGCCTGATTTCTACCTAGGGCTACTACTTGTCACTGTTAACTGGTGAACCCTAGGGCATTTGAAGAGGAGGCTGGGACAGGTTCTAGGGAAGAGGGATCAAAGACTGCTAAAATGGGGCAGCATTGAATATAGGTAAAGAGCAAAGTCTATGATAATTTGGGGTTAAAATTCAGATCTTGTGACAATGTTTAGAGTGTGTCATCTCTCTGAACCTGGACATCTGACTTACAGATTAAAGCATGATTGTGAAATATTCAAGTCACACCTTGTCAGAGTGTGTGATCAATCAAAGGGGACTTGGGCTTCCCTCATCATATGGATGCTCTGACATCGTACTCATACAAGGTCCTCAGAACCACCCCTGTTCTGACCGCAACCCCGCAGAGTTGGTCTCATTTGCACTCACACTGAACATACTTCTATCATACAACTTCTGGATGCCATGTAGTTATTTTATATTTGTCTCCCTGCATTTTTTACCTTGGACATGGATCTTGTCCTATTCTCTGCTGATTTGCTAGACCAGTCTGTGTTAGAGGGGCAGGTGGCCGTCACATTGGATAACACATTTTTATAGCTAACAAAATGAATAATGCTTAGTGAACATTTAATAAATGGGTATTACATGAAATGGTTCGACCATGAGGATCTGGGATAAAGAGAGTGGCAATTTAGATTCAATTAATCTCCTCTTAGCTACTGTGCTAGGTTTTCCATCTAAATCCAATAAGGAAGGCATTGTTATCCCTGTTTGATATGAAGTGACTTAGAATTCTCAGCTACTAAGTGGTAGTCAGACTCAGGTCTCCACTTTAGAGCTCAGCTGAGGTGTGAGGCCCACTGGATGGTACAAGGGATTTGGAGCTCCCTGCGATTACCTAGGAGGCCAGCGTGGATGTTTCTGATAAAATCAGGCTGGTGGGATTAGAACAATGGAATCCCAAGTTTGGGAGGGACAAATATCTGCTTTGAACACTTCCCATGATGGAGAATCCACTACATAGCCAGGCAGCCAATTCTGTCTCTAGAAAGTTCTGTCTTACCTCAAAAGGTGTTCCTCCTTCTCCTCTATGTCTTCTCCCCTTTTCTTGTGACCAGTTATCATTCTTGGCAACCTGTAAGGAAAGATTCCAGCCCCCAGTTCAATTCATGACTGACATTGCTATGCCTGACTTGCCCTGATTACACTCTTCCCCTTCTTGCTATCATTTCTTGGGGTTCTTTCTGGTGTTAGTTGTAGGGACCTTTGCCTGAGTCCCTCTTCTTCTGCTTCTGGTCTTTGGCAGTTACTTCTCTGAGCTGGTTTCTAGTGTGTGATCTCATCTTGAACTAGCTTCTTCCTGTCTTCTAGGATCTAGTTTTCTTCTGCCTCCATCCCACCCCGCTGTCTTGTAGGTCCTTTGACAGGAGCTGAAGCTGTGGCTTCCTTGGCTCCAAACAGTCAGACACTTCACTGAGGTCATTACTTTCCACAGCAATGTGCAGTAGCAAACGACATCATACAGACCTGGGGTGGATTTGGGGCTCTCTCACTTGCCAACTGTGTGATTTGAGCAAGCTCATTAACTTGTCTGAGTCTCATAGTCCTATAAATTGGGGATCATAATGATTCTTTGCCAGTATTATTCATAAGATTAAAGAGATGCCCTAAAAACAAGCAATATAGTTAGTGGCTGATACAGAAAAGAAAGTCATATGTGGACTTACTATTATTAAATTAATCATCATTACCATCATCATTATTATAATAATAATGTCCTAGCTCTTAATGACTTGCTCATGAAGTTGTTTCTCTACAGCCACCCATCCTGGTCCATGTGGTTTCCCATCCTCCAATACTCACTGCGGTGAACAGTGTATTTTTAAAGGAAGGCAAACATTAACTGGCCTGCTTTTCTTAGGTGTATTGGCATTTCAAATTTATTATGAGTTTTGCCCAGCCCTGCAGCCAAGATAGTCCAAGAATACAAATAAGCCAGTATTCACCTCCCTTCCACTGAGAGTAAGGGCAGCCCACAGTGGAAAACCTTCATAATTCCTCTCTGTGGGCCTCCCAAGGTTGGGCTTGGTGGAAAGCATTTTCGACCTTCAGGTAATTACAGTGAGGTCCTTGTTCTTCCTCAAAGCCTAGGATTTGCAGCCTCTGCCTGTGCTGGGAGCAAGATAACTGCAGCTTGCAGAATGAACCGATGAGAAGGGCTGCCTTCCTGGGGACTAACTCATCTTCCAAGTGTAAATTCATGATCCTTATACTGGTGCAAGTTTAGTGACAGAAATAGTAGTCCATTTGGTTTAGAAACACTTTCCAGGAAGTGCTTCCTGCAGCTGAAACCCTGAATGGAGAAACTGAACTTGTCCTTCATGGGTAAACCAAGGAAATAGTGTCCATGCTGTTTGTTTCTCAGAAAGAAAAGGAAAAGAAACCAAATAGACAAATTATATATACAAGGCACCACATACTTATACTTCTTTTGAATCTGAAAGTAATAAAGAGAAAGAGAATCAACAGATGGCTAGGATGGGAGGATTGAATTAAGGTTGGTTTTAGACAAGATGGTCCTAAGGTGTTCAAGGTGCACTCAAGCTGTATTTGTCTAGTTGATGATTGGAAATAATAATTGAATCTTGAATGAGGTAAAAAGAGTTGAAAGAATGAATCAATAATTTGTTAGTAGAGAATCTATGATATATTAATAGCAGGAAACCAATGATGGGTATGAAGCCAAATACTTATATGCAGAAAAGAGGAAACCAACACATGAGGTCCCAGATATTTAAGGTATGGGTGGAGACCAGAAAGGGATTAAGTGTCAGGAAAGCTGGAGAAAAACTGCATTTCCTTGCACTGATTCAGCAAACAGTTTTTGAACCTAAGCTGAAGGTTCTTAGGGAAGATGGAATTGGTAAATATGTCAGAGAAGTAAAATAGGAAAAAGACTAAAATAAACATTGGTTTTGGGAGTTAGAAAACGAATTCAAGCCATGTCTGCAACACATTAGACATGGAAGTGAGGGGAATAGTAAGTACAGATTAAAACGTTTAATTTTAATTGGCTTATAAAAAGAGTTGTTTCAGGTTCATAGTGAAGTTGAGTGGAAGGGACAGAGAGTTCCCTGTACCCACTGCCCCTGCACATTTGTGTCTGCCTACAGGTTGGAGGCAGATGGGTAGGGTGTGTTTGCGTGCAGGGGAGTGGGGGGCTCTAGTCTTCTGCATCATTTGATCCAGTCCCTGCTGCTACCTGTTTCCTGGAGACCCAGGTCCAGTCCCACATTCTTGCATGGACCTGGCTGTTACTGAAGAACTGTGCGGGCCACAGGGCCACACACATCCGTGTCCACAGGCTGGTGTGCAGGAGATGGCTCCCACCACAGGCTCTGTGTGGAAATGGCTGGGTGTGGGTGTGGGGGTGGTTATGGATGAAGATTCTGGAACTAGTTCCTTGCCTTGGATCCTGGCTTTATGGCTTCTTAGCTGAGTGCTGTTGCTGCAGCAACTTTTATCTCATAGGGAGAGAAGGGGTCACAACAGTACCTACCTCCTAGGTAGAGATTAAATTAGTGGGTGTACATAATAGCTTGCAACAGTGCCTCTCCAATAGCAAATGCTAACAATGCTTAAAAAATAGGTGGGAATGTTGAGTGTGTCTAACTCTGGAATGAAGTTTTTATGTGTCAAGGCCGGATTCCTTGTCCAGTTAGTGAGCTGTCCTAGAGCCTCTGCTGGGAGCCCGGCAGCCTAGTCCCTCTCTGGTGTGACAGGGCAGTCAGGGCTGGGTGATGGTGTAGCCACCTTGGGCAGGCCTGCAGTAGCCACAGGTGTGCCCCTGTTATCCTACCAACAAGGATACATCCTATTTAATATACCTTACTTCACTAAAGTTTCTTCCATTTTTAAATGACTCTCCGATATTCCCTTACAAACAAGATGAGATAAACACCTCTGCGTGTTAATGGTTTTTAAACACTTCCGCATGTTCATCTTTTTTTCTGTGTTCTAGATTATTTTCTTAGGATAAACTGTTCTGTGAGTGCATTTGCTGAATGGCAGAATAGTCTAATGTTTAACAACAGAGACCAGAGCTTGGATTTCTTGGGATCAAATGTAGGCGCTGCTGCCAGATGTTGGATCATGGCTAAATCTCCCCACATCTGGATTTCCCCCTCTGTAAAGTAGGAGACAAAAGTAGTACTTAAAATATCAGATATTGTGGGGCTTAAGTAAGTTAATACTTACAAAAACTTTTAAAACAATGTTTAGTCCATAGTATGCATTAAAAAGTAATAGTTATTATTGGGCCAAGGGGAATAAATATTGAAGATTCTTAATATATATTGCTCATTATATTTGATGCGGAAGGTCTTCACTTGTTTGCTCCCCAAGAGAAAGGACTAGTGATTAGACTGGGTCCATTGTAGGACACAGACTGGGCTGCATGGACCCACAGACAGGATCGCTGATTCTGAAAAGGGCCCCTTTCTCTTTGCCTCTTTCCATGAACATTCCTACTCAGCTCTTTGTTCCTATGTAATACGCAGCTGGCTGGATGGTGGTAAGGTCCTGAGATCGATCTCATCTCTGAAGCTCCTATAGTTGGGACAGTTTTCTGTGGTCCAGCCCAGTATGCCGCAGAGTGCTCTATAGTAGAGTTTGGGACACAAGCTCTGTACTAAACAGCTAGGTCCTGAGGCCCACTCGTCATTGCTCCTTGTGCATGGAGAAGGAGGGTTGGGTGGGCTAAGGCAAGATTCAGGTATTTCTGTGATCCCTGACCATAATATCACTTAATAATATCCCCAGATGCTACCATCATACATAACTCTGTGGAGAAGGAAAAGCAGATGTAAGAGGCAGCTTCCATTTTTATGTCTTAGTGGTGTGGAGAGGTCGGTCCCTCGGTGGGCTTCATGGAGGGTTGTGCTGAGCCCAGCACACACTGCTCTTTTTCTCAGGCAAAAAGCCTTTTTTAGGATTTTAGAGTATGAACCAGCTTTCCTTCCCTTTCATGGAACCACTAGCACATCCATTCTGAATGTTTGGGAAACAGTGAAAGTGTTGGTGTTTTATGAATGTCTAGTTTTCATCTCAAGAATATTTTCTACCTTCTGCTTTCCTCTGATGAGCTGAGGGCCATCCAATTTGCACTGGATACTGCCTTTTTTTTTTTTCTGAATGGTTCCTTCCAGTGGAAACCAGACAGGAAATATTCCCAGAGCTTGGCTGCTTGGGTGTGGAGACAGCAAGTCCAGGAGACAGTCTGATGTCTCTGAAAGACCCACATTCACCACGCCTGTTTCCTTCTGTTGTTTATTTCTGCCCTAGGAGTCTAGGCCATCCTCCAAAATATATACCAGATAGCTAGGATTGTGTTGAAAACACAGGACTTGCCTAAAGTATCCCTAATTGGGAATAAAGGAGCCAATGGTCCTGGCTTGGATCTATTGACAATAGTTTAGAAGGAGTAAGCAAAATAATTATTTCTAATAACCAAAAATTGAAAGAGGATTACTCAGAGGAGATTAATCTAGTGTTAATTAATCTTCTATGTCATCATTAAAGTTCTGTTGCAAAAGAATATCGTTCAACATGGAAAATGCCTATAGTATATTTCTAAAGGGGAAAAGCAATTATAAATTAGAACTTAGGGGTTGGGGAGTAACAGGTGTGTAGGCCTAAATCATAATAATGGTTCCTTTTGGGGGCTGAGATGATATATTTTTTCTTTTTGGTTTCCTGCGTCTTCTGCATAAAACATACATCAATGTTTTACTACTTTTTTAAAATGAAGTTATTGTTGTCTTATTACACTTATCCCATTTTCCCCCTGCTGCTCTCCCCTGCCCCACCCCGATCCCCTCTCCTACAGTCGATCCCCGCATGTTGTTCATGTCCATGGGTCATTGGTACCAGTTTTTTGACTAAACTGTTCCCCTTGTTGGCCTCTTTCTCCCCCTCCTTCCCTCTGCACACTAAAAGCCTGTTCCTTGTTTCCATGCCTCTGGTTCTATTTTGCTTGTTTGTTTGGTTTGTTCATTAGTCCCCTGCATTAGGTGAGATCATATGGTATTTGCCTTTCACTGACTGGCTTATTTCACTAAGCATAATACTTCCCATTTCCATCCATGTTGTCACAAAAAGTAGGAGTTCCTTCTTTCTTTCTGCTGTGTAGTATTTCATTGTGTAATTTTACCAAAGTTTTTGATCCATTGCATTCTATTGAAGCATAACACACATGCAGAGACATGCCTAAATTATAAGAATACAGCTTCCTTTTTCTTCATAAAATTTAAGTATGGCTGTGATACTAGTACCTAGATAAAATAAGCAGAACATTCCCAACACCCCAGAAGCTTCTTTGTGCCATGTCCTCGTCACTGTTCCTTAAAGGGTAAGCCATTGCAGTGACTTTGGAAGAAGTCAGCTCAACCTAGCTTAACTATGTTTCCCAGAATTCCCTTCATGGTATGTTTTCAGTTATGGTGAGGCACCAACTCTCCCCGCAAGATACCTACATCATCAAAGTAGGGAGCAGTGAGAGGCTGATAAGGGGTTCTAGCTTGCCTTCCTTGTTTTCCACTTTAGTTCCATCTTTCCTTCCCCACAACCAGCCCTGCGGCTCTCAAGCTCCAGCCTCGGACATGAACTTTACAGCCTTACAGAGACAGTTTAACCAGTTTCCACAGTCACACTAGGTCAAGTCTCTGTAATAAAACTCTTTAATACATGTATGTGCCTGCATACAGGTAGATCTCCTAATGGTTTTGCTTTTCTGATTGAACCTTGTCTGATAGTAGATAATAGGGAATAGATGATAGTGGCTTCAAATGACGGGGCCTCATTTAATGCACACTTGTGTAGTCCCCTCCTATGAGCAGGACTGACCCGCGTCACTGATAGGATTCAGTGAAAATGGCAGTATGTGCCTTCCAAGATTAGGCCGTAAGTGACATTGCCACTTCCATGTCTCTCTGGGATCTCTCACCCCGGGAGAGGCCAGCCGCCGTATCATGCAGATATTCAGCTTGCCCTGTGAGGAGGTTCACCCTGATCCAGAACCCCCCAGCAGAGCTACTCTCCAATGCCTGACCCCGAGATCTAGGTAAAAATAATGCATGCATATTCTCATTCCAAGTTGCTCAATTTTGAGGTAATTCACTACACAGCATTGGACTCACAGAACTGTGAACAAACGAAGTGGTTGTTATTTAAGGCCCTTAAGTTTTGAGGTGGTTTGTTACCTAGCAACAGCTGTAAAAACCCTGACAGCCTTGGTACAAACCTGAATCAGTTAGGGGCGTGTTGTGCTATAAGTAACAACATCTTGAACAAATGTGGAGGGTACCTTTTTCTCACATAAGAGATCTAGGGGGAGATAGTCCAGTGTGATCTCAACAGTTAGGTATCAGTTCAGTCATCTTTGCAGCTCTCTAGACTTTCTCTGTAGGTGTAAGGTGGCTTCAGTAGCTATGAACATCACATCCTCACAGCATCACTGTGAAAGCAGTGAGCAGCAGGCTTTGTGGGACAGAAACATGGTCCTCACATGCCTCCCCATCCAGGGAAGGAAATGTATTCAGCTCTTCCCTAGCACAATTCTCTTGAATGTCTCATTGGCCAGAATTGGGTCACAGGGACCCAAGACAGGGGCCAGGCCCACTCTCCTTGAGTGACAGGTGCTTTATCAGATACTTGAATAAAACTGGGGTTCTGTCAGCAGGGAAAAGGGCAGGGGGATGGCTTTTGGGTAACAACCAGTAGGTTTGGCATAAACTCTTTCTATGCCAAAATCCTCTTTTTATGTTTTGGATTACCAACCCTTAAGGAAGAACTCAGATTGTATCAGCATTTTCTTTTAAACTCGTGGGGGTGTGAAGCACTGGGTGCTTTCTTTTTGGAGAAGTAACCAACGTGATGTGGCTGGTTTGTCATTTAACAATGCCGACATCCCTTACTGGACTGCACATCTCTTGATGCATGCCTAAGGATGCAAGGCCTAGCGTACCTAGCTGTGAGAACTTTATTCTCCCCCTCCCCCCACTCCACCTTGCTTCTTCTTTTCAGTTATTTCTGATCAATAGAAATCATTGTGAGCAGTAACATTTTCCATTTTTCTGCTAACTTTTATTTCTATATCTGTTCCAGATTGTTCAGTTGACTAGTTGAGCACAACTATTTAATAAAGATGTTGGATGTTTAACAAATGTAATGTTCTACTATGAGAAGCCTCATGATGGGGGAATTGGATTTATTCTTTACTTTATATATAACTGACAAGGCTTGATTAAATATTAATCAGATCCTCCTGGAAACAGGGCCTGAGTTTAGTGATGCAATTGTGGCTCATATTTATAACTTAGGATTCTTGTTCCTTTCTGTTTGCTCTGGAATAATAATGTCATTTCCCCCAAGGCTTGTCAAGTTAAAGTGAATGGGTAGCAAGGGATGAGAAGATGACATGTGTCAGACCTGGTTTGCTGGGCCATGAGTAGGGAAGACCACTGATTTGGTTTGACTAGAAAATAGTCCCATGCCCTGTCTGGGTAGCTCAGTTAGTTAGAGTATCATCCTAACACACCAAGGTTGTGGGTTTGTTCTTGGTCAGGGCACATACAGGAATCAATGAATGAATGCATAAATAAGTGGAACAAAAAATTGATGGTTCTCTCTCTCAAATTAATAATGATAGGACAACACTATATAAAACATGGTGGACAGAATGGCTCTCAGTCTCTAGCCTGACAGAAGAACCCATCAAAGAGCAACACAACAACCAAAACCCAACTACACCCAGACAGCCCAAATAAACAGCATAAAGGGCATCCCAAGAGCATCAAGTTTAGGAGATCAAGGAGACTGTACCACTGAATCCCATAGGACTCCCACCACAGAAGGTCACTCCGCAAAGATAGGAAGTCAAAGCAGATTAACCTAAGAAGCAAAAACAAACAAAAAATGAGTTACCTAAAATGGGGAGACAAAGAAACCTTTATTAAAAGAAAAAGAGGAACCCCCAGAAAGAGTAAGTAATGAAATAAAGGCAAGTAAACTATCAGACTTTAGAATTCAAAATAATGATGATAGAGAAGCTCAATGAGCTCAGCAAGCTCAAAGAAAACTATAAACAACTCCGGAACTACGAAGAACTCCAGGGAATCTACAAGGAACTTGCTGAGGACTATACCAGCACTAAAAAGGACATAGAAACTATCAATAAGAGCCAGAAGAAAATGAAAAACAAAATGAATATGGTTCCTGTCTGCATCCCTATCTAGATTTGTCTATTTGCTAAATGCAGGTTAGGCCCTACTATACTATACCAGGAAGTGGTCTAGGTACAAGGTTATAACAATAAACTACACAGACAAAAATCTCTGCCTGGGAAGAGCTGATGTTCTAATGTTTTCTGATTTCTATCATTTTGAGAACATGTATTCTCAATTAATGTTCACAAATACCCATTAGCTATAACTTATTATTCCTTATTATTCATCATGATGAACAGATACAGCTTTTCTCCTGCCCAGCATGTTTTTCCTCCTCCTAGTAACAAAACCTCTGTTGTAAGAAACATTCTCTGTAGTTTGGGCGGAGAGGTCTAGCTCCCATCCAGTGTTCCAGAGGTAGGCAAGTAAACCAGATGTGAGTGACCAGGAAGTCTTTTCTCCAGAGTTCTTGGTGGGGCTTAACCACAAGAACTATCACTAAGGTTTGATTTTCCTGTGCTGAGATTACTAAAGAGAGAGTTAGTAGCAGCTAACAAATCCCATGCTATGCACCCTCTCCTCCCTTCCAAATGCACGAGAGAGAGAGAGAGAGAGAGAGAGAGAGAGAGAGAGAGAGAGAGAGAGAGAGAGAAAGAGAGAGAGAGAGAGAGAGACTGATTCTTTTTGACTGGGCTTCAGTTGTGCTAAAGTCAACTGCCTTCCAGAACTGACCCACCAACTCACTGTTCCTCTCGCCTATTTCCCTCTTTAAACTTTCCTGTCTCATTTCTCCACTTGTCAGTAAATATTTACTGAGTACTATTTTAATTTCCTATGGCTATATAACAAATTCAGCACTGCAAACTCAGAGACATGCATTTTTCTTTTTTTAATAAACACAATTTTATTATCTCAATTTGTGTAGGTCAGGAGTCTGGGCTTAGCTAGCTTGCTGCTCAGGCTCTAGTCAGGGTACTGTCTGGGTTGTGTTTTCAACCGGGTGCTTGATTGGGGAAGAATCTGCTGCCACACTTTCAGATTGTTGGCAGAATTCACTTTCCTGTAGCTGTATGACTAAGACCCTACTTTATGGTAGTTGTCAGCCAGGGGCCAATCTGGACTCCTAGAGCCACCCTCAGTTTCTGGCCCTGGGGTCCACTCTCAAGTGGTCTCACAATACAGTAACTTCTTCAAAACCAGCAAGGGAGAATCTCTTACTCAGGTTTGCTAAGACTGAGTCTTATCCATTGGAACCTAATTTAGAAATGCTGTCATCACATTTATCATATCCCACTGGTTAGAAACAAGCCACAGGTTCTGCCCATAATCAAGGGGAAGGAATTTTATAAGGCTTTTAAAAGGAAATTATCAATGAATGTCTATTACAGACACCTATGTTATGCACCATACACTGTGTACCACATGGGGAAATGCCAACCTGCAAAAGAGATGTGGCTCCTGCCTCCTTAGAGATAACATTTTTAAAAAGATTTTATTTATTATTTTTCAGAGAGAGGGGAACGAAGAGAGGCAGAGAGGAAGAGAAACATCAATGTGTGGTTGCCTTTCACCTGCCTCCAGCTATGGACCTGGCTGGAGACCCGGCATGCAACCTAGTCATGTTGCCCTGGCTGGGAATCGAACCAGCAACCCCTGGGTTCGCAGGCCAGAGCCTGATCCACTGTGCCACCAGCCAGGGGAGATTACATTCTTATAAGCTTGGGGCTTGTAAATTATATGAGTTAATGAAATGCTCCCTATTCCCCAGTTTTTTCCCCCTTTAAGCTAGCTTGATTTCTTGACAGCAGAAAGAATCCTGACTGTACAACTGTATTTTGTAGATGTGATGAGTATGTAAGTTGTAGAAGTCCAGGGTCCAAGTATAGGCCCCTAGTCATGGGGTAAGACTTTGGGGTAAGATTTTTGGAGTCTCTTATCTTGGCTCCACTATTTACAAACTGTCTGGCCTTAGGTAGACACAGCCTCAGCTTTCTCACCTGTGCAATGAACATAGTACCTATCTATTATAAGCCCATTTTGTTTGGTTCATATGGGACAATGTTTGGAAGAATTGTTATAGACCTAGATAAACATTGCTAGTGGTATTCAGAGACCAGAACCAACATCACAGATCATCACAGGACATTTCTGTGCCAATTGGTAGTTTACTTAGATCTTCCTGAAGTAAACATCTTGAGAGTGGGCACCCTGCCCTTTCTTAGCATCATGGCTTCTCAGGGGCCTGACATGCAGGCTGTGCTAAGTTACTGCTGGTCCTTCCAGGATCTTGTGCATTCTTTCATTAAAGTGTTTGTAGTAGACAAAAGAATAGCCCCTCACAGATGCCCACATCCTAGTCCTTGGAAACCTGTGACTGTGTTAGGTTACGTGGCAGAAGGAACTTTCCAGATTTGATAACGTTAAAGATCTTGAGATGGTGAGATTATCCTGGCTGATCTGGGTGGGCCCAATGTCTTGATGGAGACGGGGCAGCAGGGTCAGAGTTAGAGGGTGGTGGTGTGATGATGGAAGCAGAGGTTAGAGGATGCCATGGCTGGGAGGGACTCTACGCTGGGGGACATTGGTGACCCCTGTGGAGAAGCTGTCAAAGTCAAGGAATGAATAGGACACTGCCCTGTAGACACCATGGTTTTGGCCCAGAAGAGTCACTTTTGAATCTCCAATCTATAGGACTGTAAGACAATGAGTGCACAAATATATTGTTTCAAGCTGCTAAGTCTATGGATATTTGTTGCAGCAGAAATTGTAAACCAATACAGCCCTAGTCTGTCATGGTATGTGTTATGGACATGACTGTTGTGTGTGCAGGGGTCAGCTCCCACCAGCACTCCAGAACCAGTCTTAAATTTGGGAATTTTACGAGCTCATTGTCAAAGCCTTGAGAGCATGAAGTGGACCATGTTGGAATTATTTACAGAAATCAGCAGTTACTAATTACAGTTAGAAAAAAATGCTGGGGAGCTTGCTTGCCAGCACACCACTGTGGGTCAGTGTGTGTGTGATATGAGGAATGTGGGGGGCAAGGGGACTCAGTGGAGAAACATGTGACAGCAATTCCAGAGGACATTCTAAGGACCTTGAAGGCAAGGGTCATAGTTTGTTCATGTCTCAAACTGTTCCTTCCCGATTCTTTGCACATCATGGGCTCCCAATTTAAAATATGTTCTTTAGCAACCAGTCCTCCAGTCTTGTCCTCACTGTAGCAGGACACAATGGGATTTGGAATCTGTCAGAACCTGGATTTGAGACCTGGCCTTATCACTGATTATCATCACATAGAAAACTGGGTAAGAGTCTTATGATATAAAGCCATGATCGATTGATCTTTCTTTCTTTTAAAGATTTTATTTATTTAATTTTAGAGAGAGGGAAAGGAAGGGAGAAAGAGAAACATCGAGGTGCAAGAGAAACTTAGGTTGGTTGCCTCTCGTATGCCCAGCTAGGGACCTGGCCTGCAATCCAGGCACATGCCCTTGCTGGGAATTGAACCAGTGACCTTTTGGTTCACAGGCTGGTGCTCAATCCACTGAGCCATACCAGCCAGGGCTAAAACCATGGTTTTCAACTTAATGTGTGTGTGTGTGTATGTGTACACATGAAAAACAAGTTATGGAGTTTAAATAACACATTTACCCTGGCTGGTAGTACAGTGGATAAGGTGCTGGCTTGTGAACCCAAAGGTCGATGATTTGATTCCCCAGCCAGGACACATAACTAGGTTGCAAGCCAGGTCTCCAGCCAGGTCTGTAGCTGGAGGCAGGTGAAAGGCAACCATATTTGATGTCTTTCTCCCTCTGTGCCTTTCTCCCTTCCCCTTTCCCTAAAAATAATAAAATCTTTAAAAAAACAAAAAACAGAGAAACACATTTAGTGTGAGGAAGTCTATTTTAAGCTTTCCAAATACAAAACTCTAGGAATGGGCCTGTGGACAGGTGCACTTTTTTTAAAAAGCTCACAAATGACTCAGACTTGCACCCCATTGTGTGATCAGCCTCAGGACTTATTCCCACAGTAAGAGGAGCCTTCCTCCTCAGAAGGTTTCTTTGTAACACAGCAGAATCTCCTGGGGCTGGTGTGTATTAAATGCAGATTCCTAGGAATCAACAGATTTTCTAAATCAGAGCTCCTGGAAGAGCTGTAGTCTGCATTTGCATTGGCTTTTAACCAGCTCTCCTTGAGTTTCATGTCCAACTGAGGTGTAAGAACCAGGCCGTTAGCTTTCTGGGGCGCTTTCTGGCCATCTCAGAGGTCTAGCGATGCCAGCCACTTTCAGTTTCACATACACACACTCTCACATAGATCCACACATGCGTACACAGGTTGTGTTTTTGTTTTTCTGATTGCATGTGTGATAATGCCAGGGTCGCTCAAGCTGGCATATCAACTGTATAGGTTGGCTGAGAACTGAGGATATGAAGTCTCACATGTACTCTCTAAATCCACCAACATGAGTTATTTCATGACTATTTAGTCATGTATTCCTTAGAATGAAGGTAAGTGTTAAGAATTCCTGGGCTGAAGATTATCTTTTAATGACAGAGCCTTTCCCCCCTAGTAACTGCTTGTGACTTTCTAGGTGGGGTTCTAATGCTCAGTTCCCATAGAGGCTTTTATCAGGGAATTCTAGGGGCACACTCTGAGGAACTCTGATCTAGGATCACAGCCCCATTGTTTATTTTTTAATTACCATTTTTAATTTCTTAGTATATTTTTAAATTGAGGTATGTCAGAAAATTCACCATTTTAAAGTATATAACTCAGTGGTTTTTAGTATAGCCATAAAGTATACTAAATACCTTTAGCTATTTAATCACTATCAAATTTCAGGACATTTTCATCACCCCAGATGGACACCACACACCCATTAAGCAGTCACTCCTATTTCCCTCCCCTCACCCCATAAACTGACTAATATTTTGTTTCTATAGATTAATTTATTCTGGACATTTTATATTAATGAAATCATATAATATGTGGCCTTTTGTATTTGACTTCTTTCAATTAGCGTAATGTTTTCAAGGTTCATTCCTTAGTCCAGTTAAACTTCAGGATGCATCAGAATCCATTAGAGAGCTTATCAAAATGCAGTTCTGATTCTTCCCTAAATTTCTGGTTCAGTTGGTGAATCTACCTGTTTGAAAAGTCCTCTAGGTGGTTCTGGTACAGGCAGCCACACTCCAGGGCCTCTGCACCCCATCAGGACCAATGCTCTTATTCTGTATATGAGAGGGCTGAGGGTCAAGAAGGGAAAGCAATGTCATAGAGTGACATCTGTCATAGGAGACAGAGCTAGGTTCAGGGCCTGTCTGGGGTTTGAGGCACAAGTCTCAGCCTTCTCTGTCTCGCTCATCAGATGTTGCACTGCAGGTCAGTCCACAGGCCCACCTTCATTCTTTATAATAATGACCTGTGGGATATTATTTGGTACCTTTGGCATCTTTCTAGGACTCATATACCACCAGCCCCTAAAAGCTCTGAAATGAATGGAAGAGCATCAGGTATGTCAGCTTCTGTGAAAGATTCCACTGGTGTCGTTGAGCCCACACCTTCAGAGTCAAGCCTTGAGTCTTCTGAACATAGGGCCGCAGGCTTGGGTCCCGCCAAGTATAGGGTTTCCAGATTAGCAGATCAAAAGGCATGATAAATGCCCAGCTACATTTGGATATCATCAACAAGAAAGAATGCTTAGTATAAACATATCAAATTATTTGAGACATCCTTGACTAAAATATTATTGACTGCCAGAAATTCAAGTTTAACTGGGCATCCTGTATTTATTCTAGCAACCCACCAACTAGGTGCCTCTCTCATTTTCCGTGGGGCAGCACAGCTTAGCAGCTGACAGTGGTTGAGCACATGGACTCTTGGAAGCAGACAGCTTGGGTATGAATCCTGGCACCACATAGCAGGCCATGAAACCAGGGTGAGCTACTTAACTTCTCCTAGCCTCAGCTTCTTCATCTGTAAAATGAGAGCATATGGTAGGAGGGTTAAATGAAATACTCCATGCGAAGTGCTTAACAGAGTCTAGTCTTGTGGTAAATGATAAATAAACACACTGAGAATGATGTTGGGAATCCCTAAGCTCCCCATAGCCACAGTTAAAAGTTCAATGGACATGACTGTGCTCTCTTTTCAGCACTCTCTGGTAACACCAAAATTTAACCCTTTCGAAGTACTGGGACCATTGGAGGGGAGGGGGCTTTGGGGAGTTCTGTTTCGATTTTGGAACTTTGGGGCTGCAGGTGCTTGGCAGCTAGAAATGGGCTGCAGAAGTGGCTGACGGGTGATTTGTCTTTTCATCGGAGTTTCCTGGTGCAGAGGAAACAAAACTTCTGTCGATGATTCATTGTTGAAGTTGGCTTTAGCCATCATTGAAATAGAAACTGCTGGCTGTAGAAAATAATGTTACCACCCAAAAGCAAAGTTCTGTTTCAAAACTGTTGGGAGCAAAGTGGATTTCTTACAGAGGAAACCTGGGTGTTAAATGCTAGGCACTGGCAGGTCTCTTCTCAGCCAAGTGCTCACAATCAAGTCAGCTACCCTGGCCTCCCACCTCCCTGCCTCCAGCTGGTCAATAGCTCAAGGCTTCTACAAGCTTTGTTTTCTTGAGAGTAGGTCTCCTTCCAGTTGGATAATCATACCACTCACTTGGGCACATACATTTGGGAGCACCAGGTCACACAGTGGAAAGGCTCTTACTCCCTTTCCAGTTCTCTTTGAATCCTGATCGTGGTGTCAAGGAGACCATTTTAATTTGATGTTGGTATGTCTTTCAAAATCTTTCTAAAACTTGCTCATTTTTTTTATTAATAAGATAATAAATAAGAGAAACCTGTCCTCATGGTCCTCTGAAAGTTGCAAAATATTGCTCTCCTATGGTGGGTATGTTGGCTGTGTTTTTTATACTTCAAATATTTGACCATATGTCCCAATTAAAAACTTGGAATGGTTCTGAAATGCCTATATACACTCTGTCTCCTTCACTGCCACACTGCCTCTTAACCCTGGTGCATAACAATAGTCCTTTGCCAGGATACATGTCCTGACCTTCCTTTGGGAAACAAAGGTGATACACACACACACACACACACAACACACACACAGAAAGTATCCAGCCATGAAAAATAGAGACATTTTTTGAAGATAGAATATACAAGAAACATTGTACATAGGACAATGATGCCTCAGTCCCCTTCAAAGTAGGCATCCTGGGACCTCACACAGTTCTCCCAATCAACATCAGCTGCTCTGTTGTACTTTCCTGTATCTCATCAATGGTCTGAAATCTCTTCACTTTTGAAAGGTGATTTTAATTTTGGAGAAAGCCAGAAGTCACAGGGCACCAAATCTGGGCTATAGTGGTTCTGAGTTACCTAGGTGATTTGATGTTTCACAAAAAACTCTGCACAAGATGTGAAGCATGAGCAGGTGCATTGTTGTAATGAAGCTGCCAGTCATTACCAGTTGCCCATAGCTACGGCCTTCTGAATCATCCGAATAGTTTTCCGCAGAGGACTGTTCAAGCTTAACGCAAAATCTGATGCAGATTCGTTGCTGTACTCAGTCATTTTGAATGTGACGGCCACACAGCACACATGCTCACTCGACTGCATCTACCACCCCCACTGACTGGTACAGTGAAGTTATCATTGTTTATGTATGCTCATTCACTCCACTCTCTTTGGCTATCAGGTTACATCACGTCACATAAACTGTTCTCATTATATTAACAGTAACTAGACTTTTTCTGGACAACCCTTGTATGTATAACTAGGAAGATGAACTATTCTAGTATTGCAACCGAGTTAATCAAGTTTGAAGTCCCTCTTTATATCAGGCAGGGGGTTCTTTAGTTGTATGCAGTAGAAATCAGGTTTGTCTAACTTAAGTTATATGTATGGATTGGTCACAGAATTGAAGATAAGCTTGAAGATCTAGTCTTGTGGGAAAAAATGGAAACATGGGCAGCTTAGGGAACCTGGGTAGCAGGGAGTCATGGGGAGTCTTTTCAGTGCATCGCCATTACAATGAATGGTCTCCATTCATTTTCCTGTGCCTGTATCTACCTTTTTAAGCTTTACATTACTAGGAGAACATCTATTTTGCCTTTTTTGGTGCTATAAGTCCCATTTGACTGGAAGAGGACAGAGCATTGTTATTCACAGGACCCCCAACACACCATATGATGGATAGGGTCAGTTCCCAAAGAAAAATCAGATGCAGTTGACAAAATGCCTCGTAATTACAAGTGCTTGTTTTGTGTCAGACATTTATTTAAACATTTTACATCTACTTATTCATTTATTATATGCCACAATCTGATAAAATTTTAACATCATTCCATTTTACAAAGGAGGTAACAAAAGCCCAAAGATTAAACAACTTGTTCAAGGTCATGTAGCTGGTTAACTATAAGAGTCAGGGTTCAGACGTAGGTCATCCATCTTCAGAGTCCTGCTTTTGACCACTGAACTGTAAGGTGAAGTCAGTTCTTGGCAGGTAAACCCTTGAGTATCTGCTCCGCTTCTATTTCATAGAGACTGTCTTATCTTCTGTCCAAGAGACATCTCTCCCACTTTTGTACCTTAGACCGCCATGCACCTCTTCCTTTTAGGCTGCTAGCTTTTTTTCTGGTGATTCATGTTCCTGTCTCACCCAGTAACCAGGCTGTATTTATCTCTGAATCCTTTACAACATGTGAAGCAGGGCCATGTACATAGCCAAAGCTTAAGAAATATTTGTAGAGTTTAATTTAATCTCTTTGATAATATTTATCTTTGCATAGATAGATAGACAGCTTGATCAGTTCATCTTGAGTGAGAATGGGAGGTTCAATGTAGTTAATAATTAAATACTCTAATGATCAATTTGATAGTATACTGATACTCTGCCTTGCTGGTTGATTGATTAATCTCAAGGACAATAGCCATACAAGCTCTTAACATCAGCAGTCGACCTGAACATTAGCCTGGACAGAGTAAATAGATATTTATACTTGTTTTTGCAAAGGATGAAATAATCAAATGCATTGTGACCATATGTGCTAGTCTGATGCCCTGTTTCACAGCACAGGACTTTTAACTATCAGGCTGCTGGGCCCCATCCTGCTGGCCTTGGATACAACTCTCCAGAGTCAGGAAGACAGTGATAATCCTTTCTCACTCTCTGGGCAGGCTGTGAAAACTGAGAAGGTCTGGCCCCAGAAGTCATTTTAATTGACACTAGCTTAGTTTTTCAATAACTTTTCCAACTTGTTAAGTGCTATTATGTGTTTTTAGTGACTGGAACATTAGAGCTTAACTTGATTCCAGGGCCCAAATTGTGGAAACTCAGTTGCTGTGAGTAGTTTTCAGAATTTCATCTCACTTTTCTGGGCTTTATTTAGTCATCAATAAAATGGGGATATTTTATGGGATTGTTATGAGTATTTGTCATGTTAATACACACAAAATGTTATTTTTCATTTGGGACTATCTAAGTAGTCCCTTAGATAAAGACTTAGATTTAGATAGTTTATTTGGAAGGCGGTGTCAAGAAGCAGGAGTGGGAGGGTGGGGAGAATGAGATAAGGAAGGAGGAAAAGCCAGTAGACATGCTAATGAGTGAGTTGCCACTGTGGGCAATTTAGGTTTGAACCCACCAGGGGACCCTTGAGATACTATGTGGAACTTGGTTCGGAATCATGACACCAGAAGGGAATCTGGGTATTTACCCACCAGCTCCTGTCCTCTTTGGTCGAGGCTGCCCCTGGGCTTGTTACTCCCCTCCCTGCCATGCTAATTCTGGGTTACCTTTGCGCATTTGCGCCCCATGGTTCTGGAGTAAGCCTGCGGGCAGAAGAAGGAAGACAAATGCAGGTGCTTGTGGTGGGAAGCTGACTGCATGTCAGGGACTGGCTGACAGCTGCAGGGGAACTCTGCTGTACCCAGACAATATGCACTGGGCATCAGGGGTGACTGCTATGCAGGCTTAAAGCAGTACTTCATGCACTATGAGCGCTCAATCTACCATAGCTATAGTGAATGCAGTTTTAACTATCTGTCATCCCTTCCTACGGGGCTCTATCCTTCTGCCACTTGATATGGTTCTTTAGAGTTGTCAGTCAGGGTGCCAGTCAGGGGTGGTCACAGGACCCAGGCTAGCCGAAAAGAATAACTATTCCTCAGCTTCAGTGATTGGTTTAGGATGGACAGATGATCCAAGCTGGGCTAATCAGAGCCTCGTTGAAAGACCTTGATTCATACCAGAGATGGGAGAGAGGAAGTTCTATGTCTTTGGGGGTGGAGGGGGAAGGAGGTAGGGAGTGTGGAGAAGTAGTGGTGGTGACCACCTTGCCGAAAAGCTGTTAATTTGGAACCATGGGGCCCCACCTTTCTCAGCTGCTGGAAAGAAACCTTTCTGCTATATGGAGTCCTGGGTTCTAGACAGCATTCCTCTACGTGCTATGCAGGTAGACATGCGCAGGCCACCTAACTCCTCTGAAATTTAGAGTCCTTATCTATAAATGCGGTGATACCTAATTATCAAGGTACTGTTTTGATTCAGTGAATATGTGTGCAAAATTATGGCAAGCAGCAGATCCTCAGTAAGTGTGAGTTTTGTTCCTGTGGTTTGCCTTGATTTGATTTCACTCTATGGAAATCTCCAAACTCTAAGCTGGGGCAGTTTTTAAAAAATGACTCCAATCTTCATGTGTGTATTTATGAACATGCCACATGGTTTTATTGTCCTATTGTTACCATGAGCCAGTTCCCACTGGCCCTATCCTGTTTCTAACAAGACCTGGAGCCAAAGTTTAAACCTTGGATACACCAAGGTTTGAGTTATGAGTGACATATGTGAACCCTTAACTGATGTCCCCATGGAACCAAAGGACCAGGACATAACCAGAACCTGAATGCCAAAGACCTTTCAGAGGCAAAGGGTCTGATGATCAGGAAGATCTGGTGCTGACGCCCCTTAAATCTTGCCCCAAGCTTGGAATCAGGGGGGCAGATATGAGCCCTGCCCACTGTCTCCTTGCTGGTTGACCTCACAATACAAGCTATTTTCTTTTCCAAAAGCTTGTGCCATTGTATAGATTTCTAGGTGCACCAGACAGCAAGCCCTGGCCTGGTAGTGACACTATGAGTTTTGACTCCGAGCTCTGATAGATGGTGAATTATTTACTGGGGGCCTCCCATGGACAATCCTTCTAGCTCCCTGGGAAAAGCATGCATCACCAACCCCTCTTTGTTTCCCACTCCTGAAAAGGAGAGGTGTGCCTTTCCTCCCACTCTTTATCATTCTACCCAAATGATTTCTCAGTTCCAAGTCAGAATCTGCAAATAAATTGCCATTTGCACAAGAGATAAACTTTATCGTTGTAACATTGCAAAACTGTAAGATCCTGGATGGCAGAGTCTATGTATTTCTTATTTTTCCTACTAAGACACTAAAAATATGGTGTAAGAAACATGCTAGGTATTTGATCACTGTTTGCTGAATGAATGAAAAATAACTTGTTTTGAAAGCATTCACCATCTGGCTTCCAGACTGCGAGTTGCGGCACATGGTTTTTTAATCTGGTTAAATCTACACTGTTTCTTTTGATCTCCCTAACAATTCTAGAAAATGGACAATATGGGCACCCTCATTTTAGGAAAGGAAAGTTCAAATGCCAAGCAATTTGCCCACATTTTATTCCTGATTTGCAAGATCCCAAGACTTATGCTCCTAATCCCTGACCATGTGTCGATGCATACGCATGTGGCATGTTGTGGTTTCAGTTGCTCCTGTCTGAGTCACTCCTTTGTTTGGGTGTTTGGGTGCCAATCTGAATAACTCAGGGGACAGATTTCCCAGCAGCTTTGCTTGGCTGGTGATAGGAGCCCTGCTCATTCTGCTCATGGCAGAGAATGCAAAACCACTTGTGTCTTTGATGGTCCAGGCAGCTCTAATGAAGTATCCTCAACTCAGTGGCTTGTCAACCACAGAAATGTATGTTTTACAGTCTGGAGGCTGAAAGTTCAAGGTCAGGGTGCCAGCCTGGTCAAATTATCATGAGCTTGCAGACTGTTGACCAGATCTTCATGCAGATAGAAAGAGAGGAAGCAAGCTCTTTCAGGACTCTTATAGGGGCATTAGTCCCATTCAGGAGGGCTCTACCCTTATAACCTACCTTATCCTGATTACCTCCCAAAGCCTAACTTCTAATTCTATCACAGGGTGAGCGGGTGGAATTTAACTTACGGACTGGGCATGGGGAGGGGTGATGGGGATCAAAATATTAAGTCCACAACAACTTTTTGTTTTCCCCTGCAAGCAAATCTGGACACAAAATATAGGAACCTATATATTCCCTATTGTTATAAAAAGAAGGAAAGCTGCTGAGTGTTTCTCAATTATCTTATTCTTTCATCCCGGACAAGTGAGGGTGGGGAAAAATGGCTGATGTTTAGGGAGAGCTTACTGTGCACCAGGCACCAGTCTGTGTGCTTTAAGTCCATTACTCTCACGAACAACACACACTCATCTTAAAATACTGCATTCAGACATCACTTTGTCCAGGTGTGATGTCTTCCCATCCCCTCCCATCATGGACTTGACTCTGTTCTACCTTATGCTCCCTCTGCCCTTTAACATTGCAACCTTGGAGTCAATGCTGCATATCTTGGTGTCCATTTCCGCCCGTCCTCTGGTCCTATCTATCCAGAATGGACACCACTAGTCACAAGTGCTACTCAGCATTTCAAAGTGTCTAACTCAAATGGAAAAGTGCTGTAAGTATAAAATACAGGTCAGATTTTGAAGTGTTAGTATAAAGAATAGAATATAAAATATCTTGTTAACCTCTATGTTGACTATATTTTGAAATAACAGTATATATTGGGTTAAGTAAAATATTAAAGTTAAACATCCTTGTTTCTCTTTACTTTTTAAAAATGTGACTACAAGAAAATTTAACTATGTGATTCACAGCTGTGAATATGCAAAACAGTTTATTGTATTATGATTTATTAATTATTGTATTATTTTCCATATGAACACTGGGTAGCATAGTTTTTTTCTTAGACTATAAAGACCTTTCTTGAGGAAAGCTCTGTATCTTATTTTCTTTCTATTTCTAGAACCCAGAAGAGGTCCTGCACCCAGTAAACGTTCATTAAACATTTGTTGAACAAACTGTGGTTTTATTTAACATAGAACCCTAGATTTTCTGGCCCCCAATGAGGAAAAGACCTGAAATTTGTCAGGAAGATCCCAGTGAAGTAAGTCACCATGGTGAGAGAGAGAGGCAGTTTGGCTCTCTTCTGAGCAGGAACTGTGCTAAATCAAGCAACCACTTAATGAAACAAAAGCAGAAAAAGAAGGGGTGATATGAGCTAAAGGGATAGCTGGAGGTGGGGTCAGTAAGACCGGAGTATAGTTTGTGGAAAGCCCTAAAAGCTTCCTTGTTTAATTTCAGAACAAAGAGCAGATTTCCTGGAAGAGTTACAGCAGGAACTGTGGACACTTGTTCTGTATCTCCTCCCTGCTCCCACCAGGGAGCTTCTTGCAGGTGTCTGAGGGTGTTGTCTGGCCCATAGCAGTATTCTTGGGTAACACAGGGGAATGTCAGGGAATCAACACGCTTGTTGGGAGTAGTCCTCAACCAATGATGCGTACATATTGATGGATAAATACAACCGCTTCTGCACCTTTTTTTGGGAGCCGTGGCCATTTCTTCAGCTAAACAAGCTTAGAAGGGACTAAATTGCTTATCAATAATAGGCTCAAGGTTACAGAGAAATAAACCTATTCCTCCTGTTTACATTCATCCCTCTTCCTTCTTCTATTGGCAGCCAATAAGGGTTGTTAAGGGATAATCGAACCACTTTCAGCATGTGCGGTTGATGGGCAAAGCTTTCCTCTAATGAATCAAATCCTAGAGATAATCAGCTGAGGGAAGATTTTTATTTCTAATGTTAGGCAGCCGGTACTGAGATAAACATTTTCCCACCTTTTTTGGCTTCTGCCTAAAAACATGCTAAATGCAGTCAACCACCACATCTGTAGGATGCCCCTCCATCCCCCCACCCCAGGTATTGAGCCTTTTAAACATAGGAAACAGTGCTCTCACCTTGCAAGTAGGGCAGCTGTGGGCAGGTCTGTGGTATCCCACAGTGGTAACCTGTTCATTGACACACTTGGAGTTGGCTTCTTCTCTTTCCTGTTTTATGTGTCCCTTCCCCATCTGTGTTTCTTGGGATCGCCTCCCAACACTGATGATGTTCAAATGCTTGTTTCAATGTCTGATACAGAGGACTTAAACTAGGCAAGATACTTGACATCTAACTCCAGACCACCTGGAGGAGGCTCTAAACCTGCGTTTACTTAGTAATTGCCTCCACGCCCCAAGCTTTCCCACCATGTCACTGTCTAATACATCCTCCTTCCTTCCCATGGCCATCCGAGATGATCAGGTTGGCATTCAAAGCTCTCCAGACCTGGTACTAAGTCCCCATCATGCGCATCTCCTCCTCCACTCCATCCCTGCACACGTGGATTTCAGTTACTCCCCATTCCTCCAATGCGCCCTTCAAAAGTTATCACCTCTGCTTGTACCAAAACATCTTGCTCTGTGCTCTAAATGGTTTTTGAAAGGTTTACTTCCATGACTACCCTAACCTGATCATACTGCTGAAGAGAATTTTGTTCCCAACCATTAGACCTCTTCCCTATTCTCATTGTAAGTGAAAAGGTTGATTTTAGTTCTGATTCCAGTTTTTGTTGCTTCTTGTGTTTACATGTGGCAGCGCACCAACACCAGCCATGTGAGGCCATGAGGTTTACATGGGCATTACATGAGGTTATATGAAAAAATCTTTTGTGCTGTGACTTGGGAGGAATTTGACTGACTTCTCTACTTTGTAAACTCAGGTGTATCTATGTGGCATTTTATTGACGTGGGACTAGCTGTATTTTGGTTTTGTTTTTTGGCTTCCTGCTGAGAACTAAGGTAAACACAATAAAGTCTCCTTAATCACAAATTCCTCCTTTATGAAATCTTAGCCTTTGGAGATTTACTTTTGTGTACCTCTTTGATAACCTTGAGGATGTTATCATGATGTCCAATCATGAAACTAAAAATGATTGAGATCTGTGAGTTTTAAGATCAGCCCTTCCCTGAACACTTGGAGGCAGGGACAGGAAAAAAAAAAAAAAAAAGTGCTTCTTAATATGCATATTCTTTGCTACAAAGCAAAACAAATTGACAGACTTATCCCTGAAATCAAAAGAAACAAAATCCCTGAAGAGTTCCTAGTGACCAAGGGGTGGTAATTTGAAATGCATCATGTTTTAACGTTAAGACAGGAGAGGCATGCATGGCATGGCAGTTAAGAGCATGAATTCTAGCGTGGTTCAGAAATTCTGGCTCCGTCACTCCCCAGCTCTGTCCCCCTAGGCAAGGTAAAATCTTGTGTAGGCATCAGGCTTGTCACCTACAGAATGGGCTTCGTGATAAACCTTGCCTCTCAGAAAGTCAGTGAGTTAATGTTGTAGGACATCTGTATATACCTCCTCTAATAGCATCTAGTAAGTACCTTATAAATGTCGTCATCACTTGTGTTGTTATTATTAGATGATGTCTTTCATCATTTATTTCTTGCTCAAGAAAATATAAATGTCTTTTTGAAGGCTTGTTTCATCTCTACCCTATATTTTCTGTCTCTAGTTCTTTATCTGGAGAGTCTTCTATCACCAGTATTTGTTTTTCCTTCTTTTTTTTTAGTCACCCATTCCTTACATTTCATTGAGGGCGGGGTGCTGCTTTCCCAACAACTACTTAGATGGAGTAACATCCCAGGTGAGGTTATGCTATGCTGAATACTTTATTTATATTTTTATGTAAACATAATTTGCTGTGTAGGCACAATATAACAAAAGCTCTAAAGCCACAAATACATTAGACAATGTTTCAGTTTAGTCCAATCAAGCTTGAATTACAGAGAAGCCTTCACAGTTCCTTTAAGGCAAACTGAGATGTTCTTTACACTTGCTCCAGGCAAATAGCCACGCCAGGGGGAAAGGAGGGATTTTGGATGTGTGCCTGAAAATGTTCATTTTGATTCATTTTTCCTGTCCTTCATGGCATAATGTGATCATATTGGTCAAAGTCTAGTTTTCTCTTCTCATTCTATATTCTGAGGAGACAAAGGGTTTTCTTTAACTGGCATTGTTTGAGATTATTGTGTTTATCTTGGAAAAACAGATTTGGGTGGTGGTGAGTTTTTATGTCTCTCTGCTGGGCATAGCACAGGCCATCTGGGTTCTGAATGTGGAGTTCCCACTCCCCTGGCAGAAGGGAGCCCTGATACGACCAGGGGGTCTTTGCTCCTCAGCTCTAGAAAATGCCATTTCTGTCCAGCTCACTGGGAATGTCACTTGCGTAGCTAGACAGAAATGGCAGAAGTGGTCTTCTTAAGACCCTAGGGTCAGCTTGGGTATGGGAAAACAGGACCAATAATACAGCACTTGGCACAGGAGTCAGGATAAAACCTCACCATTGGCTCTCTAAATGGCACAGAGCTGGAATGTGGCTGAGCTGTGGGGTGGGGTGGGGTGAGGAGGCTGCTGGGGTCCTCTTTGAGATACTTTTCTCTCTGCACACCAGACGGCAGCATCCTTTCTTGCCTTCATGTTTTACTTGTACATTCATGAGAGACTCTCTTCAGATAAATATTTGGCATAAATAAGTTACCACAAGCTTAGGATGGGGAAAAAAGAACATGATTAATGTGGCGACATTTGTTACAAAAGGACTTGGTAAGTAAGACATAACTGCTGAAATGCGTTCATTCCCATTACTTTGAGGAAGAGCTGGGTCTACCCTAAGGCTCACTGGTGAAGAGACTGGGCAATGTGGGGACCCTCCGACATCTTCCAGAATGCAGAAGGAGTTGCAGTGCCAACCATGTGGGCTTCCTGTGGCTCCAGTGTGGTTTATGAGTGCCAGAGTCAACCCTTTGAGACAAAAGGACTGAGAGGAGGGAAGGGGAAGCCTCCTTTTGGAGACATCGATCCTCTTTCTCTCCCTGTGGGGAACCTGTTCCCCTCAGCCATGGCAAGTGGGGTGAGGCAAAGAGTGGGGTTTCTTAGAAGTTTAGGAGATGAAAAACTGAACAAGGGTATATAATCAAGTAGTTGGGTCTTCTGTTTCCCCAATTCAGGACCCTGCAAAGAGTTTGCACCATAATTTTATATTTCAGAGGAGAGGAACCATGCATTTGGCATGCGATACTGAACGTCAACTTTTGTACCACTAGAATTTGCTCCACATTGAAATATGCTTTGGCGAGAAAAAGGATGCTCATTAATTTTTCCCCGAAATATAGCCTACCAGGGAAGCCTTCCTGAAGGATCCACAGTAAAGGTGGCTGCTCACTACTAGGAAACGAATGTAGCAACATTGGTAATGCCAATGGCAAATGTGCAAAGGCAGGCAAGCCTCAGTCATCATTTCTGAAAAAGTCCCACAACGTGGTGAATTTTCTTAAAGTTAAAATATATATATATATATATATGTGGTGGGGGAGGAGAGGACTTTGCTCATGAGATGAGGTTTCACAGGAGAAATGTCTGTGGCTGGTCCTCAAACTCATGCTGTTGACCCATCTTCTGTCCTGAAAAATTCACATCTGTTTCCCTGTGTTTATGAATAAGAACCAGTTAAGGGATCGCGTATCCAACCTTCTGACCATGAAACAATTGAGTGAATATAAAGACCATTGCCTCTTAAAGGGGAAGAAGGAAAGAACTATTTGGGGAGATCCTCAGTGGACAGACTCAGGAAATGATCTGGCCTACCCTCTCTCCACCCAGCCAGATCAGCACATGCTCTCACCAGAAGCATGGCAGGCTGGCAGCGGAAGTGTCATTGGCCTGAAGAATTCTAGGATCTGGATAGTGCTCCATGATCGCAACTTTCAATCCAAACTTGTCTTTGCCCAAGTCAGTCTCGGCATTGGCCCTGTGGTCTTGTATTAATTAGCAAGGCTGTTCTAGAACTGTCGAGAAGGACCCAAAGATGGATGGTTTTGGAACAGGGGAGAGGGGAGAGGGCCATACACAGAAGGGGAGGGACGTAATACTGCATGGAATGGGATTGGCACTTAATTTCAAAAAACAACAGTGATCCAAAGCTTCTTAGCTCAGCTGACTGCAGACAAACACGACACGCACTGGACTATACAGCATTTGTTCACTGGGGTGCAGAAGAGCTTTCTCGGCTGCTCTTCTTCTGAACCATCCTTCCTTCCTCTGGCTGGGTCCTGGGTTACTGGATAAAGGGCATCCGCTCCTTGTTCTCGCTGTCACCCTCGTGGTCCTCTTCCTCTTCTCCAGCCTCACTGGTCTCTGTGCTGTCATTGGCCATCTGTAATTCAAAAGCGGACTCATGAGAGGGCTCTGCCACCACTTGCAAGGACTTCTTTAAAGGCCAAGAGCTAAGGTTGCTTGCTTCCCCAGGAAGGCAGTGGGCATTAGCTGTCTTATGTTGGGCCTGCATGAGGCAGTCTCTGAGCTAAGGATTTCAGAGCAAGAGTTTGGAATTGGGAAAATGATTCCTTCAAGCCTAGCCTTCCATCCAGAAGGGCTGCGGCCTCCACCCACCCCAGAAATGCTCCAAATGCAGATCCAAGTAGGCCTATCCTCCACCACCTCTCTGTTTCCCTAAGTCCCAGAGTAAAAGCCCTTCCAAGATTCAGGATTGACGTCAAGGCAGGTTTTCACTTCTCACTTTGAAAGGTGCACCTCTCAGCTCCTGCTCTGATAAGAACCACCCACCCTACCTGTGGTCAAACAGGCCTTCTGCCCTGCCCTAGTGCCTGGCATGACCTCATGTGTTATGGACACCGGTGGGATGCCAGTGCCAATTGTTAGGCTTGAAAGCAACCAACAGTCAGGAAGTCTCTAGACCTGCCTGCCTTCTACTGACGGGGCTGAAACACACTTGGCCATTCGTTTCAAGGACACAACACAGGGGCACAGAAAACCCAGGGTCCCGCAGCCTTCTCCTCCTTAACGTGGTCCCTTCATCTGCCTGAGAACATTTGTTGGCACAGCATTTAATTAACCACATTCATATTGTTATCAGTCACTTACACATTGTGAAATGCTCTCTCACTTAACTGTCCTTCATTGAGCAAGATAGCCATCCCACTCAAACTGCACTATGGTTATGAAAGCCCAGTAAACACTTTTGAAAGTACTCACTTTGGACTAAAAACATGCCAGATGGTTTTGTTCTTTCTCTTTTATAAATGACTGATGCAGCTCCAAGATTAAACATGTGAGAAAACAACAAACCTTCCTAAGTATTTTCTTTGTCAAACCTTTCCTAGAATTTAGTGTGTATGAGACAATGTCTTATGCATATCTTTCTGAGAATTTATCAACCTCCAATTTACAGACAGAGGACTGAGGCTGGAGAGGCAAAGTAATTGCCCAGGTCACACACAGGAGCTCAGAGCCGGATTTTGAATCAGGTGGTCCGATGGCAGATTTTGTGCTGACCACCACACCACATAGACCCGTTAACTAGCCACTGTGAGAGCATCTGGGATGCTTTAATCCTGGTGACATCCCTGGATGTAGGGGTTTTACTTGATAAGAGAAAACAAAGTCAATGGAATCATCAGGGGGCATCTCAGAGCCTGTCAGCACCCATCTGTTCAGCATGTGATGTGAATTTATTAGATTTTTGCCAGTAATCCCTCCTATTTGTGGCAGCCAATAGATAGTGCTTGCCATAGGCACAGAGCTATTGTGTCTATCCTTTCCTGACTGAAATGCTCTCGTTGAAAAATTTTCCTTTCCTTCTCAGCATTTATCTCTCTCAGTTTGTGACATCCCTTGCATGTGTAATCATTTGATTAGCGTGGCTCGCCTTGGTCAGCCCATGAGCTGTCTGTATTTCCCTCGCCCTACCCGTTGCCTGCACCTGACTGGACCCTCTCGTGTTGAACTGAATGGATCCCTCTGCTTTTGACTCACCAGTGGAGTCGGGGTTTTCTCTACATCCAGAATTAACTTGCCGATGTTTCCTCGGTCGTGGATCCGCTGCATGGCCTCTTTCACCTGAGAGAGGGAGGAAAAATGGAAGCGCAGGTTAGGGGAGACATCTAGCCCCTGAAGAGGGCCCGAAAAACCCAGCCACCAGAGGCCCACCAGAGGTCGCTGCTGTTCAAGTTTAGTGGCGAAACAGGTGGTTTCAAACTTTGGGTACAAATAAGTTATGGTTGTGACACACTCTCTGATCTATATAAGCAACTTGGTCTCTTGGGTCTGAAAAATAAGGATATGCTAGCTTCTGAAATAACTAAATGGACATTTCTTTAAAAAAAAAAAAAAGGGCAGTGATTCACGCTCTTGTGTGACATGCCTCCCACAAACCTTGTTAAGGCATTGGCACATTACCCGTTTGATGTGAAAAAAAATAAAAATAAAATAAAAATAAAAGGGGCAATGAGTGGGGAAGGATGGTACTGTGGAGCTTCAAGATTTACATGCTGCAGAGTGGCAGGGCACATCAGCCAGAGTAAATTTGGACCAATAAAATTATTTTTTGAGGGTCATTTATGCCCTGTTTATCTAAATGTTCTGTCACTCTGACTTACAATTTGGCCAAAATGACTCATTCCCCAGGGTTAACTACATTCAAGAAAATTCCCATGATTCCTGGTATGGGTATCTCCAGAGAACTAGTATTTTCCCCAGAAAAGACGACCTTTTGTTTTTTTTATTTTTTTCAAGTGATGGGGGCCAAAAAATACCTCCTGGGGCCCTTTATAAAAGCAAAGGTTTGACATAATCTGATTATGCATTTCATTCTGTTGCTGTGTGTAAAATGAACTGTAGGAGGCGCTGTGATGATTGAATTAGGTAAGAAAAGGGCACAAGAGAGCCCAGTGCTTGGCATGGATAAGTCCCTCACATCTTTCAGTGATTTCTAAATGGAAATACAACATTTCCTAATTTAAAAAAAAAAAAAAAGTTTCAATAGATTTAGTCTAAATATTTTTCCTAAAGTCTCAGATTTTAAGATATTTTGTTCGTTCATTCAGCCCACAATACTCATTAAATGCTTTGAGGCAAGATGCCATGCTTTTTTTTTTTTTTTTTTTCTTTTTAATGTAAAAACTAAGCTAGGGTGTCTGCCTTTGAGGAACTCAATCTGGAGCTGATGGAGCAGTGTTTGCTTATATAACAACCAAAGCCATTTTCTCATTTGGATAAAAACTTGACAGAGCCATTAAAATGTGTGTATTCTAATTGCTTTTCCTGGGATTTTATCCTAAAGACACAATTTAAATTATGAGGGAAAAACTTACCACACAAAAGATACTCAATCATAGCATTGCTTTTAATGGCAAAACATTAAAGCAACTTATAATGTCACAGAAAAAGGGAATGGTTAAGTAAACCATGACTCATATTTATCTGCTGAATGGAAATGTTACAAATCTGTTAAAATGCTAATTATAATGAATATACAGAATGATCCAATCCTTTAAAATATTGCTAAATAAGAAAAGCAAGATGAATATTTTTATTCACATCCTCACAAAAACATGGACATCCTAACATAACTAGGTATATAATAAAACATGATGTAGGAGAGATGTGTGCTTTTTAACTCTAGTGCTCAAACATTGTTATTTGGTAACAAGTTACCAAATCTGTATTTAATATAAAATAAATGCATCTCCAAATGTGGTCTCTGGATAACTTAACATTGGTTAGAAAAACAAAAACAAAAACAAAAACATTGGTTAGAATCAAAATCTTTTATAGACTGGTAGTGTCATGTGATTGTTAAATTTCTTGACCCTAATACATAATCCAATAGATTTCTTTTACTTCTGTAGTGAATGTTACTTTGCCAAGTACTCTCATATTTGGTCATAATAACAGCTACTGTTTACTGAGAATCTTTAAATATCATGGTATTTAACTCTCCTCACTTCTAACTCTCCTCACTTCCTGACACACCTATGTGTAATCCCCTCCCCCATGAATGTGGGCTAGGCCTAATGACTTGCTTCTAACCAATTGAATACACTGAAAGTGACGGGGTATCACTTCCATGATTAGGTTATAAAAGACTTCAGTCTGGTACTCTCTCTCCTTCTCTGACTCCTCTTGCCTTCTTGCTCCCATGACATAAGCTGCCCTGTGTGAGCTGCCCTTTCTCCATAGGCCCACAGAGTAGAGCCAACAGCCAATCAGAGAACTTAGAAAAAGGTCCTTCCCCTTCTTCTTGAAATCAGACCAGATCCTTGGCTGATGCCTGGATTACAGCTCTTGGAGAGGTCCTGGGCCAAAGGGTCCCGCTAAGCCATGCCCAGATTCCTTGCCCACAGAAACTGTGAGACCATAAAAGTTGTTTTAATCTAATAAGTTTTGGGGGTGGTTTGTTAAGCAACAATAGATAACTAATACATTTTCACTTTGCCTACATAGTTCTTACCTTGCAAGAGATATATCATACCCATTTTACAGGTAAGTACATCAATGCTCAAAGGAATAAGTACCTTATGCAAAGACTCTATGGCTATCAGCAATAAAATTGTGGTTTAAACTCATTTGTCAGATTTCAAAATGATGTTTTTTCCCCAGTTCCAACCAGACTATATAGTTTAATTTGATTCTCAAAGGCAGAGGAAGGTGGTAGGTAACATCTCACATAATGGTTTCCCAGAATTCAGGTTTTTTTTTTTTTTTTTATTACCCCAGTAAGTCATTAAACATCTGGAAACTCCTTGAAGATTAGGAACAATTTTTAAGGTGCTTCTCCAATAACATAGAGCCCAGGGAAACAAAATAGGTATTATCTTACCTGTTACTGCTTATTGTGATGCTAGAAAAAAAGCCCCCCTGCAGAGCTGGCTCTAATCTGCCTATTTTTAGACACTTCTTTCTGGAATGAACTGAGTTCCATATGTGGGGGATGGAGAAAGGGTTAGGAGTCTTTCCAACAGACAAGTAGGGCAGTGCGATCCCCAGTCATGCTATTTGAGTTTACATCCTCTTAACTGCCCTTGGAGATATGAAAGGGTCCTTTTGATGATAACTTAGAAAGAAGCTACCGTTTTTTGATTAATTCCTTATCAGGCACAGTGTGAGGCATTTTACATATGTTGCTTCATTTTTTATCTGTACACCAAGCCTTCAGGACAAGTGTTGGCATTAGTTTCACAGATGAGAAACCAGGAGGTGGAAAGATTTAAGGAGTCTGTTCCAGGCCAGTGTCTGAAAGGTGGTTAGAAACAAATGGGAACTAAGGGAGCAGCTTCCCCTTTTCGGAACTCTGGATGAAACTCAGGATAGGGCTCTGTGGTCTGCATCCCCAAACTGACCTTAAATACTACTGTCGCAGGGTAAAGTCTGCAAAAGGAAATTTTGCTCCCAAGTTGCCAGTTTACAAACTAAGGTGCCTCAGTAAGTGACAGCACCCAGATGATAATGACAGCCTCCAGAAAGCCATTTGTCTCCCAGAGATCTTTTTAAGGCATGCCTCTGCTTAAAACTGTTTTCCATGCACTCAAGAAAAGAGTCTAGCATACTTGCGTTGGCACATGTGGCACTGAGCACCTGCCATGTGGCCAGCACACAGTGTGATGTGCTGGAGCAGAAAGAGCACACTGGATTTCGAAAAAATACTCAATACTTAATAATAATAAAAAAGAACATAAACCATCTCATTAAGAATGGTTGACCTCGATTACACATCACAACAATATTTTATTTTATTTTTATTTTTTAAAAGATTTTATTTACTATTTTCAGAGAGAGAAGGGAGAGAGGCAGAGAGGGAGAGAAACATCAATGTGTGGTTGCCTTTCACCTGCCTCCAGCTACGGACCTGGCTGGAGACCTGGCTTGCAATCTGGTTATGTGCCCTGGATGGGAATCGAACCAGCAACTTTTGGGTTCGCTGGCCGGCACTTATCCACTGAGCCACCAGCCAGGGCTACAACAATATTTAAATGGGTTAAGCAAAACAGATTACTAAAGTTAACTTCACCTACTTTTTAGCTTTCTGAATGTGACTCCTATGAAATGAAAAACATTGCATGCAGCTCCCACTAAAATTCTGCTGAACAGCGCTGATCTCATTTCCAGGAGCTGATGGCTTTTGGCCTTCCTTGCTTTACCACTTCCCCTTCCCTCCTTCCAGCTTCCTCTCCCACTCCTGGCCCTGGGGGCAGATCTCAAGTTCAGTGGACCTCTTAACTTCCTGCCTCCCTACAGACTTTCCCAGGGGCCTGGCCCTGGAGTTAGCCCAGCTTTGTCTTGGGGCTGTTGATTTCTTTCTTCCAGGAAGCTGCTGTGCTCCCTTCATTCTGCCCATCACAGTTTGGGGCCAGTCTCCTTTGGGCTCCCTCAGCGCCTTGAGCCAGCTACTAATGTTAGCCTCAGCCTTGGGCTTGAAATATACTCATCAGACTTTCACCCGAATTTCTTTTCTACACAGCAGGTCTCTAGATCAGCTCTGTGTCACAGAGGTAATGAAAATTTCTCTATTAGCCAAAGTAAGAAATGTAAAAAGAAACTGGTGAAATTAATCTTAATAATGTACTTCTTAACCAAATCTGTCGAAAGTATTATTCTTTTAATATATACCCAATATAAAGGATTAATGAGCTCTTTTCTATTCCTTTTCTTTTTGTACTTGGAATCCAGGGTGTATTCTACACTTACTGCATGTCACATTCAGACTAGCCACACTTCACGTGCCCCATGGCTGCACATGGCAAATGAGGACCATCCTGGAGAGTGTAGCTCTAGGTGGGTGGGGCAGTGGCACTGACCTCTGGGACCCCAGTGCAAAGAAGTATCTGGCATATGATAGACTCTAGAATGAATGAGTGAGTGAATGAATGAATGAGTGAATGAGAGAGAAAATGGATGTGTGGAGAGTGTGAGATATGTGGCTAAGCTGTACCCAGAGGTTTCTCTCCTGTTTAACCCACATCCCAGAGCCCCTGGCCCAGACAGCTGTTCATAATCAGGGCATGGTTGCCACGCCCAGTCTGACACTCCAGTGCCATCTGCATGGCTGGCTATTTCTGATCATAGTAGTGGATTTTCCAGAACTAAGAGTTCTGGGCATTCCCAGGCCACCTCTGCTGGTGCTGGCTTCCCTTCCAGACAGTGGGAGGAAATTTGAGTCATGTCATTCAAGCACCTCAGGATGCCAAGATCCTGAGTACAGCGGCGACCTGAGCCTTTGCTCTGACTGTTCTCATCCTTGAGAGGCCATCTTAATACTATCTGCCCCAGGTGGATGGTGGCAGGAGATCCCTGAGTTCTAGACTCTGCTCGGACTAGGTAATAGCATTTCAACAAGTCACTTCATGTCTTCGTCCCTCAACTTTCTAATATGTTAAGTGATAATTGGTATTATATCTATTCATGTATGTAATCACTTACCCAACAGTGCTGAAGCCATACCCTAGGAGCTATGAGTGAAATAGATAATGCTTTCTCTGTCCTAAGAGAATCACAGTTTTATTTATTAAATGGACTAATCATAGCAAAAAGAATTCCACAATATAAAATAATGTGTTCCTGATTTGTTTCTTTAGCCCTCACATGGATCACAACCTATCAAGAGTTCATGCTTCAGCAAAACCTACTGGCATTCAAAGAGGGTGTTCAGGCATGACCTGCAGGGAAATACAATTGGCTCAGCCCATGTTTGCAGAGCAGCAGTGGTGAGGATCAGTCTTATTTCTGTCTGCAATGGAACTAGACGAAGTGGGTTTCAGGAAACCTGGTAAAATAATGGTAAGCAAACACCTACAGCCTCCCCTGCCTTCATGAACTTTATGATCTTATAGGAGACACAGACTTACTCAATCAAAGAATGACTTAAATAAGTTTGCAATGACTAGTTGATAATTCTAAGATGGTGGCACAAGAATGTGAATAGGGGGACTTGACCTGGTTGAGAAGATCAGAGAGCTTCTCTAAAGAAGCAGTAATCAAGCTGGTATTTCAAGGATGTGACAGGACCACTCCAAGCACAGGGAGAAGAATGGGAAAGGCGAGACTGAAGAGAGGCCAGCTGGCATGAGGACAAAGAGCAGAAGTGAATGTGGGGCAAGATGCTGGGAACGTTGATTGGGGCCTTTGGCACTTCATTCCAGCGAGTTTCCAAGGATGCAGCTGCCCACACTGGATCATACAACTCTGCACTATCTTCTAGTCCCCTGCTAAATGAGTAGTCAGTCCTTTCACACTCGGGCAATGAGGGTTAACAATGCTCAGTCTTTGTTTGGGGGTCTTATTTAATGTTTCATTAAGATTCAATTTCCTTTTGAATGGTGTGTAAGATGCAAAGTCATTAGGGTGAAAATGACACTACTTAATAATAAAAACATTGGGCTTGTGCTATGAATAGTAATGAGCCTAGCCACCTAAAATTGGAATAAAATAAAGATGGATTATTTCATGGATCACTATGCCTATTAGATGATAAATTAAAGGATTTGAAAATAAGAAATGAGTAATATTAGGATTAAGAGGCATATCTACCAAACTCATCTGTGGAAGATTACTGATATTAGCAATGGCCATCCTTGGGATTGTGTAACACAGTCATTGCAAGTAGATTTGGAATCTGGAATTTCCATGTCTGTCAAGTAGCTGCAGGAGTCTAGAGGAAGTGAGCCCCCGAGATTTTGACCTAGCTGCAAGAGCGACTGGGAAAGCAAAACATCAGGGATCCTGACTGACCCACTCGAAAGGCAGAGAAAAGATTCAAACACTCAAGTTCTGTCTGGACCCGTTACTTATGGCGTCTTCGCAATAATGCAGGAAGGAACCTCTCATGCACATGGAGTTCCCATAAATACATATGTATTAAATTTGCTTATTCTCTTGCTAAAAAATATAATGCAGGGTACGGAGTAGGAAGAGACAAGAGTGGTAAAAAGGGTACAAAGAGACAAGAGTGGTAAAAAGGGTACAAAGTTTAAGGGGGTGCATACTCCCCAGGTTGTGCAAGTGCCGGGTCAGAACCTAAGAGTCAGCGCCTCCTTAAATTCTGCACCCTTGTCACTTTTATTGTCCCAGCCTCATTCAGGCCCTGCAAGGATGGCTGTTACTTTTAATGGAAGGGAAACATTAAGTAGTTATAAGAGAAGTATCTGTTTGGCCACAGGACAGCCAACGGGGATGCTTCAAGAGGAATTTTTAAGGGGCCTTGAATATGAACACTGGCGTAGAAGGGGTCAGGAACCTCCTGAGAGTGAAGAAGAAAGGAAGGCAAAAAGGACAGCAGAATCTGGATGGAGTAACTGATCTTTTTTTCCCTGGGTACTTGGATGACAGAGACTCTCTTGATCAAATATGCATTGTGGTCATGTTCTGCAGGTATTTGCAATCCACAATCAAACCAAACTACATATTTTTATTTTTTATCCTACTTATATTTTGAACTAAAGCAAAAGATGAAAAAAAATCTAGCAACTTTGCCTCCAGTGTTTTGTTTTATTTAACAATGTTTCCCGGTGTTGGATTTGGATAGTTGAACAGAATTAAAGTGGAAACTCAAAGGATGCTTTATTCTAACATGTGAGTGAGGCCTGGGAGAAAAATAAAAAGGTGCATGAGAGGATCTCTGTTTCCCACAGAAAACTATCCTGTAGAATGGCCATTTGAATTATGATGGGGCACAAAAGAGGAATTAATGGGAGAGGAAGAAGGAAGAAAACCAGGGAAAACTACGGAAAGGAAATCACTTTTTGTCTGAGATTTGAAGGTCAAGTAGAAGTTTGTCAGCCAGACAAGACGAATAAATAATCTAAGTAAATATTGCTGTACTCAGGTAAAGTAGTCATTGATGGCCCCAGTAGTACTGAGGGTGATGAGGGTGAGTTACACTGAAAATCTGCATGAATTGCTTAGGCTCCTCAAGTGTGCCGGACTAAGAAACAGTGGGCTGAGAAATAACCTGAGCCCCTGCTGCTCTTGAAGTTCCACAGGACAATGGCAGGACTTACACAATATAAATTCAGCTGGTTCCTGATTTAAATATTTTACACAAACCTTCCAACCACGGGGAGATACTCTGCATTTCTGCTTGGAGGGCGCCAATTCCTTATTAATGATGTAACTACCTTCCTTCTAGATAATTTAGGTTTTATTTATTCACAGATGAATAACTACACCATCCCATGCTCCCTGAATGTTTTTTACCTGTAATTGCCAGATAATGAGATTTTGTGGAAGAGGTTTAGAATAAGGAGCCCAAAAAAGCTTCACAGCCTTGATAGTTCTCATATAGGTCACCATCTTTTCCAAAGGCTGACACTCAGACCTGCTGACATTTAGAAAAGTCAAGTTTAGAAGGCAGAAGTGATCTTTCTTTAGGCTTGAAGAGAAATGCCTTATTTGCAGGTGTTTGGGGCATTTTTAGTGCCTCAAAGGAACTGAGATCCATTAACTATGTCACCTAGACATAGCTATAATTTAGACAGGTGCTGGGGCACCTCGGGTGCAGCATTAGAGGTGGCCGATAGAGGCAGCTGTGCCTGAGACACGTGGTCTGGTCTGGGACCTGTGGACTGGTCTAAAGAAAGGAGTGGGAAGAGAAGGGTGCTTGTGTAGGGGGCGCTTGCCCACAGTGTGCTCCTGTAGAAAGCTGGTCCTCCACCACTTTGACAGAAGCGGGCTTCTTCAGAGATCTTCCCACATAGAGGGAAGAATACCAGAAGGCTATAGGCTCTGGACTTAGAATGTACGAAGAGCAATGAGAGTCACCAGGTGCCCCATAATTCTTTAGGAGAAGGTAAGAGCCTCAACAAGCTGAATCTAAAATCAGGTAAAATTAAAGGATGGAGTGGGGGTGGTGGGGGATATAGTTTAGTATCATCACAGCAGCTGACACATGACGAATGCTTAGCAGGCTCTGTCACTGAGCAAAACACCTTACATGTGTGATTTCATTGCATTGCATCAGCTCTGTGAGCTAAGTGGGAGCTTGTCAGACTGTCAATCAAAAGTACATAAAAATATTCTCTCTTTTCTTCTTGAATCCCTGTTGCTGGTGGAGGGGAGCTGAGATGAAGCTGAGGGTTAGCCCAAGGTCAAACAGTGAAGTATGGAGAAGCCAGGCTTCAAGCAGAGCTCTAGGGCTTCTGCACTGTTGCCAGCTGTGGAGCACAGGGTGCAGCAGGGAGGGTGGGGCCGGGAGAGAGGAAGGAAGGCCACAGGGGGCGCTGGGCACTGCCAGCAGAACCAGTGAGGCATTATCTCCTCTGGACTTTCCTCTGCACCTTATTTCCTCCTTGGCTATGACACCAATTCCGCTTTCTGGTGAAGAATTTCTCAACCTAGGAGCTAGTGCCATTTGGGGTCAGATAATTTTTGGTTGTGGGGCCGCCCTGTGCATTACAGGATGTTTAGCAGCATCTCTGGCCTCTGCCCAGTAGATGTCAATAGCAGTTCCCAGAGCAACAAAAATGTTGGCGGACATTGGCAACGGTCCCCTGGAAGGCAACATCACCTCCAGTTGAGGCCTATGTTGTGATGTCAGCCAATTCCCCATCTCCATCTGTGGACTCTCCCAGGGCAGGCACCTGCCTCATGTCAGCACACACAGGGCACCTTGGGCAGGGGCTTGCCCACAGAATACTGGGTTCTGCTCTCCATCCAGGAATGGAAGAGAGTGGGGTACACAGCAGACACTTCATAACACATGAACACAGTGTGGTCAAAATGCTGATTGTTTAAATTAGGTTTCCTCAGACTGTGAACTGAAGGCTGCCGGCTTCAAAATCACCAAGTGTGGCTTTAAAAGTAATGCATTGGCCTTGCCCCACACCTTGTTGTTGTGACTGATTCGGTGGCTCTGAAGTATTAAACCCTGAACTTGTGTGTTCTTTGTTTAATGAATGTTGACTATGCACCATGAGTCAGGCTTGGCTGACTCACGGCAGACCGGAAGGACAAGCCCCCTGCTTGGCTGACTAAGATCCCCTGCGAGGCTGGGCTTGTACTTGTGATCCATTTTAATACTTGGCTTAAATACTACATGCTGGAAAGTGGCAGAGAGCCACAACTCCACCCCTCCCCTTCTAGGGCAACTGAGAAGAAATCAAACAACTTGATTTCTGCTCTGTGCATTAGGAAATCTACAGGGTATTGCTTGGCCATTAGTTAAACCCACTCAGTGTCTCTATGTGGCTCCTCACAGGCCTCAGCAGCTGAGTGTTACCTGATTTGGTTCAAGGGGACTTAGGTGCGTAAGGTGGAATGGGAGGGTTACTCCGGCAACCCCCGCCCGTGATGGAATGAGCCCAATTATACTGCGATGTGAGCAGAAAAGTCACAGAGCTGCCTGCTGGAAATGCAGGGGGACCTGCTTCATCCTGAGGAAGGGAACATTGGGATCTGGGGTGACCCATGGCTAGGAGAGGTAAGAGTCCCTGGAATTCAAAAAACGCCAGTTAGTGCTCTGTCAAGTGAAAGCAAAAAAGCCCCCAGAAGTAAAACTATTTGACTCAAACTACAACTAGGTAAATAACTGTTTGCATATGAATAAGACCCTGGAAATAATACCTTAAAAAATTACACCCAGTGTACTGCTAAAGTAATGATTCTTTTCATTAAGAAAACAAGTGCAAACACATGGGAATGTTTGCATTGTGTATTTGTTCCCTAGGGATGGTGAAACAAGGTCCATCAAACTGTGTGGCTTAAAACACAGGTGTCAGCCGGACTGATTCTTACTGAAAGCTCTGAGGGAAAACCTTTTCCACATTTCACTCCCAGCTTCTGGTGGTGCTGCAACCTGTGTGTGTGTGTGTGTGTGTGTCTGTGGGTGTTCTTGACTCCTCCTGTGTGTTAACTCCACTATGTCACTGACCAGCTCAAGACCCCCATCATCTCCCTCTAGGATGATTTTTCTAGCTTCCTGTTTGTTCTCTAAGGCTCAGGTCTTTCCTCCCTCCAATCCACCCTCATTCTTCCAGAGCCATGATTACTGATGTAGTCATATGTCTTTCATGTCACAAATGCCCAAGATGGTGCTATAAATTTAGTGACGGTAATGATTATAGTAGTGCTTTAAATGACTAACACTGACCACTTAGTACATGAGCTGAGCATATATATTTTTCATGGGCTAGTCCTTTGGTTCTCATTAGAACCCCATGGTGTGTGTATCATACTCATTTTACACATGTAGACAATGAGGCTCAGGGGAGGTTAACTTCCCTGCCTAAGGTCACAGACACAGTAGGTAGACAGGCCAGAATTTGAACCTAGATTGTTCATGAAATATTGACAGATAAAATGATATTATGCCTGTAATCTGCCTTAAAATACAGCAGAAAAATAACGGGGGAAGGGGGGCAACCAAGGAAATAAATTTGGCCAGAAGTGGGGTTGATGGGTCCATGGCCATGTGGGAGGCAGTCAGTATTCTGTTATTGTTACTTTGGAATATGTGTGAAATTTCCCAAAAAGTTATAGGTGTAAACTCTGAGCTTTGTTCTCCAAAACGACACCCATACCAAATGCTCAACTGTCACACATTGTTAGGACTCCCACATATATTCAATGGTGATGGCATAAAAGAGCAGCATGGGTTCCTTAGAAACTTGATGGTTGAGAAGTTCAAGGTGTTGTTCTCTTCACTCCAGGTAGAAAAGTATATCCTTTTAAGCAAGTAACCCAACTTTGTGAGGGTCGTAACTTCCAGGGTGGAGCTCCTCCTGTGTGCCAGTCGCCATTCGGGCAGATGTGCAGGCACAGGGCTGCTGGAGGGGAGCCCACGGCTGCCGGGGGGAGGGGGGGGGCACTAAGCAACCAACTGCGCCAGCACCGTGGAAGCGCTCTATCCTAGGCTGAAAGAAGAGGCGTGTGGGTTAGGGGAAGAAATGGCTCGATTTAGAGGAAAATGGCATTCACATTGGCTTTTTAAGAGTGGAGAGGTGTTTTCCAGGAAGAGAACAAAAATGCATGTGCTGAAGGCATGAAAGAGTCGGAAAGAGAATGGATGGCTCACCCTGGGAACTGAGAGTCAGGGTGGGGCGCTGTGTGCCTGGGAGACACTGTGCGCCCTGCTTTGGGAGCTGGGCTCTCTCCCGTGGGGATAGGGAACTAGAAGAGATCCTCACTTGGATGTCATCAAATGCCTGTCTCTGGAAATGACCTGGAGAGTGATGTTATCAGGTTAGCCACTGGTGGAGGAGAGACTGGGTGACCAGTGAGAAGAGGGAATGAGGGAAGCTGGTGAAGTGGAACTCCTAAGATTTGAAGGGGGAATACAGAGATACTCTGTAATAACCGCTTTGCCTTTAAGATCATCTCAGGCTGCCGGGGAGCCATGTAACTTCTCCAAAGGGTAGACAGAGTCTCTAAAATGGCCTATGTTTTCTCTAAGATTTTATATTGGTATTCTATTACAGTTGTCCTAGTTTTTCCCCTTTTGCCCTTCTCTGCCCATCCCACCCCCACTCTCATAGTCAATTCCCACACTGCTGTCCATGTCCATGGGTCATTCACATATGACCCATGGACATAGATGAAAATGACCTGTTTTGAAAGCCTCTCCATCAAGGAGAGAAGGGGTGGAGGTAATTTGATTTATCTTCATCCATTTAATTAGCATTGGAAACAGATGACCTGGAACCTTCCTTATGCCAGTGTCTGTGTGACTCCCAAGTTTAATTTTTAATTACCTCAGCCCATTTGCAAAGGCACACACAGGGGAAGCAGAGGGCTAACCTTTTCCTTCCTGCATCTTTCTCACTTGTCTGTCAGCTGAGGTTTTTTACTTTAAACACTAAGGCTAATAATTTTTGTCTTGAGGTTGTGTTGCCATGGCAACAAAACAACAACCAGGCTCTTATTATAGGGGTTAAAAGTAAGTAGACAAGGGATGTGTTGTCTTCCAGCAACTTTTCATTCTTGCTCAGGGCCTCACTGTCTCAGCTGATTGGGCAACATGCAGGAGACAGAGAGGGTGGGCCATTCTTCTTCTGAACGGGGGTCTCCCTGGGTGGTCAAACTGGACTGATCACTGAGGGCATCTTTGGTGAATAATCAGACCCTCTGGAGTCATGAGGAGGGGTAGACCTGGGAAGGTCCCCCTATAGATGAAGGGTTTGGTAGAAGTTGGGGACGTGGGTGGCAATTCATTTATACCAATAAGATACTGAAACTCATATCCAGGACAAGTTGTGTAGGAAATATTTGCAGATTCTTTGAAAGGTCTTTAAAATGCCTAGCAAAAATCTTTAAAATTCTCTGACCTAGTAATTCTACTGTTGGGAATATAGCCTAAGGAAATAATCTTATATCTGGAATAATAAGAACACAGGCTTCGTATCCAAAATGTATAGCAATAAAAATGAAACATAACCTAGATATCCAGGAATAGGGAAACAGTTGATATACCCATTTGTTGGAATACTATGTGGCTATGATAGTTTAAAATGCTCATAAGAGTCTATAAGAAGGGGGAAAACCCAGAAAAAATAGAGAGAAAAAACAGTCTGCAAAGTTTTTACAGGGTATAACTATAATTTCTAAAATATGTCAAACACTCAAACAAAAGCAAACCAAACCCCCAAAATGCACAAAGATAAAATATTGGAAGAAAAGAACAACAAAATACACAAAAGGGTTGTCATTGGGTGATGAGAACATAGATTTTTTTCTTTGAAGGGAAATATATTTAAGTGTGTCTATTGAATATACATCTTTTTTACTATTGGAAGAATCCTGATTAAAAAATATATTCTGCAACCAGGAATCAGTCATGATTCCTATGAATGAATTGATGATTTTACCAAGTGCAGATACCACAAGCCACATATACCATTTGAGGGGTTGCTCTTCTATGCGTCAGACCAATTCTAGGCATTGTGGGAGGTACAGAACCAAATGATATGGTGCCTTTGTCCCCATGGATTTGATAGACTAGGTCTGCTAGCTTCTGTTGTGTAATAGAGCCTATTGAGTGGACTTGAGCTCAACCCGGATAATCTGTGTCAGCACACAGCAGACAGGTCTTTGTGCCACGTAGAGTCTGTAACTAGTCTCATTATTCTTTGTTACGTAGGATTCCAGGCTGATTTTAAAGAAATTATCTCAGGGATGAAGGAAGCTTGGGGGAGCATCCGGTTTACCTCTGCATATGTGCAGGTAGAGTTATGAGAAACCTGCCCCGTGCAGGTCTCTTCTGCCTGGATTGTTTTCCTTTGCTACTGTTCATCAGTCTGCAGTCTTGGCACAAATATGAGGGAGGAATGCGTGCCTGTCAGCCACCCATAGCTATTTAAAAAACTGAAACAGATCCAGAATTATAATGCAGACAAAAATAGCCATTGGAGCTCTGATGACTGCAGGCAATATAATAGTAACATAATGATGATCATGGTTATCTTGATTGAGTATTTACAGCATGCCATCAGCTAACTGGTTTATAGGTATCATCTTCTCTAATCTTCACAACTTTGTGCATGGCAGGTACCTTATTTTCTACTTTACAGATGAGGAATTTAAGGGTCTTAGAACTTAATATGCTCAAGGTCACATAGGACCTAAGATTTAAAGATGGGATCTAGGAAACTTAAAGTCTGTTCTATTATAACCATTTTGTTATTTAGAGCTTCTCATAAACCTGGGAAGTATGGGGCATCACTTCACCTTTTAAGGATGAAAAAACTAAAGCTAGGAGAGATTGGTTGAATTCTGATGTTACACAGCTAGAAGGCAAGATAGTTGGGATTCAAACTCAGTTAGTGTCCATGTGACTCTAGAGTCTGCTTCCTTTCCACCCTTTGCAGCATGATGGCCCTGTCACCCAAGCAGGGCAGAGAATGTCAGGTAAATATTTCATTTCTGACACTTAATGCTGAATTCAGTCCAGAGCAGTTGCTTAAACAGATTTGTGGACAGGATGAGCAAGTGACAGATAGATGCTGAGAATCTCTAGTGAGGCAGTGAGAGAGCTCAAAGTGCATCCATCCATTCCCAACACAAGAATCAGCCAACCAAACAAAAATGTCCTGAGTCACTATTGAAGGAGTGACGTGCATTAGGTAGCAGGGTGTCCATCCATAGCTTATGACTAAAGAGGTAAAAATATTTCATGCTCTGAGGGATTTGTTTTGCTCTTTCATAAAGTAGGTGCTGGGAGGCAAGCCTCTGGGAACAGTAGGCACAAGGCATGAGCTCCGTGGAAGCTCCTTTGTGGAGATGAAGGAAGCCCCCTCTGCAACCCCCAGAACATGGTCCCTAACTCTGCATGGGGAGTGTGAGATTTATTACACCCCCAGGGTCAGTGCCATTCCCACTCAGGATGGGCATTCTAGGGATTTCTCGAATAAACCCATCTTCCAGGTTGACCCGCCTTGGCACTGGTGGCATTTGGGGCTGAATAATCCTTTGTTTTGGGAGGCTGGCCTGTGGTAGGCATGAGAAATGAGGCTGGAGGGGAGGCAGGTGTGTGGCAAGGTGTCGGTAAGCCAGCCTAGGTGGAGATAGAACTCTGAAGGTATGTCATCTTGAAACAGTTCTCCTTTGCCTGGCTTCTGCAGTCACGGGAGGCCAATAAGGATGTGATCCTAATAGCTGTCATTTGCTGTGTGAGAGCCTCTGCTCCTAGGAGCAAACTGCTCCTTGAGGTTAAATGTCTTGCCTGAGGCCACAAGCTAGTGAGTGGCAGGTCTCTGATTTCAAACCACTGCACAACACTGTCTGCACAGATTAGTGACCCTGGGAGCTCCCTTGAGAGGGCCCCTAATTGGAGAAGGGAGAGAGAGGGCTGTGAATGCAAGATTCCTGTTCCCCAAAGAACAATGGCCCCTTCAGAGATTTCACTACCACTACTGCTATTAGCACTCTGACCTGTGGAGGGCGCTGCTGTCCTTCATGGTTTGACCCATATGTAAATTATAATATTTTACTTAATTATTGAATGAGTTGAGAATTGGTAATAACATGTAAATAAGACTTAACCATAGGCTTGGATGCAATCTATATAATAATTTCTTCGCCTTTCAATTAAGACCAGGGCATCCCCTCTTAGCCTCCTAATAACCCTGCAGTGATAGAGAATAAAGAATACCAAAGAGGAAATTAGCAGCGATTGGTAAAGTGACTTTGCCAAAGGACATGCAGCCAACAAGTGACAAAATCTGAATTAAAATATAAATTGGTCTTGCAAAGCCTGGCTCTTTCTAATCTTAGATGTCTGAAGCTGATGTGCGGTTCCAAATCCAGGCCAACTGACTGAATGACTTACAAGCAAGTCCTGGTTGTTCATGAGTGGCAGTGTGAGGGCCGCGGAGGAGACTGGTCTAGTTCTCAGAAGACCTCAACCTCAGGACAATTTGGACATTTTGCCATCCACGTCACTGTGTTACCTTCAGTTTTTCATCTGAAATGGAATAGGGGGAAAGCAGAGGGCTGTCTATCTAATTCCAAGGTGTGGGTGTTTAAGAAGCCCTGGCCTGTGTATCCCATGAACTGTATAAGGAGCCAAGGAGAACTTGTTTGCTGCCTTCTCTGTAGGATTCTAGTGGCCTCATCCTCCTCATCTGCTGAGCTCACGGGGCCACTGGGCATTTCTAGCAGCGATTGCATTTGGGAAGGCTTAGCTGAGGGGCTGCGTGCAGCCACCTGGCATAGTGCAGGCACCAGCTTGCAGAGGGTCCCCATCCACTGAGCCTTGGGACTGTCCTCATGTCTGAGCTGGCCTCTGAGACACAGCACCTTGGCAAATGAGAGATGACAATCTAATTAACTTTGCCTCTCCAATCCATTCACTCCACAGACACCAACAAGGGAATGCCACCTCCTCCCTGGTCTCGGGGGCTGACTGTTGGGTAGCAGGTGAGGGTGGGGGTGGGGGACAAACAGGTGAACACACCGACATGCTGAGTAGTGGGGCTACTGCATGGGGATCAAGCTGGCATTGTTGGCATTCCGAGAACATGTCCCTTCACTCTGTGAGGGGACTCAGGGGTTAGTTATAACCCACGGGGGCTACACTGCTCCTTCTGGGGATGGAAATCTGTGCAGTACCCCCAATACTCCAGCACAGTTGACACCTTCCAGAGTGACCCACCTCAATAAATCCTGGGAATGCTCTGTCAGTGGGCCCTGGAGCCATTGCCCCGGAAGGCCCAGCCTTCTAAGGACAATTAATCCTCTCTGCTGCCCTTCTGCCCCATCCCTGGTCACAGAAAATTATGCTTGAATTTAGTGCATCTGAGTTTGTGCGGGCCCAGGGGCAGAACTAGCTGAATGGAGATGTAATGGACATTGGAGCTCCAATTCCAGCCTCAGTTCCAAACAGTGTGACCTTTAATAAATCATAGGTCACTCAACCTCTTGGAGCCTCAGTTTTCTTCTTCTTTTTTTTTTTTAAGATTTTATTTTTAATTATTTTTAGAAAGGGGGAAGAGAGAGAGGTAGAGAGGGAGAGAGACATCAAGGTGAAAATGGTTGCTTTTCACCTGCCTCCAGCCACAGACCTGACTGGAGACCTGTTTTGCAACCTGGTTATGTGCCCTGGCTGGGGAATCGAACCTGCAACCTTTGGGTTCGCAGGCTGGTGCCTTATCCACTGTGCTACCAGCCAGGGCTGAGCCTCAGTTTTCTAATCTTGACCCACCATTCTCCAGGGTAGGCGTGGCATAAGAATGCCTACCCTGGAGAATGGTGGTGGGGATACAGCACAGAGCCAGGCAGATGGCTCATCTCCTCTTTACCCTATTGGAGTAGGATACTCAAAGCCATGGCCAGGCAAAGGTGAGCTTCAGCAACAGAGAGGCGACGGGGGCTTTCTGGGTCTACACAAGGGCTTGATGGAAGATGTGCTGGATAAAATACCTTTGTTTCTCCTTCTTCCTAAGTATTTACATGAGGGCTCAGGAAAGAAGGTGTGTATCAAGAGAAAGAAGGCCAGATGGGTAAGATGCAGAGCTGCAGGTGCCACAAAGAATATTTAGGGCTCCGGTGGTAGGAGAAAGGGAGCTGCATCACTACTTAGTGGGCAGGGGGGGTGGTAATGCATCGGAAGGGTGCACTCAGTGGAGTGGTGCCTGTTGCAGGGGTGGGGTACAACAAGGGTGTCAAACACATTTTCCCCAGGGGCCACGTCAGCCTCAAGGTGACCTTCAAAGGGCCGAATGGAATTTTAGGACTGTGTAAATGTGACTACTCCTTAACAGTTAAGTGAGCTGGGTAGAAACAAGGAGCTAGGAGAAGGTGCTGGGCTGGATAAAACAAGGTGGAGGGTAGGATTCGGCCTGCGGGCCTTGTGTTTGCCACCCATGGAGCAGAGCAGCCATGGTTTCAAACCCAGCTGTATCACTTGCCAGCTGCGTGAGCTTGGGCGTGCCCTGTAACCTCTGTACAAAATGGTGATGGTCATCATCAGCAACTATAGTTTTGTAGGCTGGCTGCATGAGATGGCATCTGAAAGTGCCTTACATGGTTCCTTCCACATAATCCAAAATCTACTCTAAGGGTTTTGGTTTAACCCAGGTGTGTGCTGAAGATGGCTCCTACTGCCTTGTGAAAGCCGAAGGTGCATTTCCTCCCAATTCTGAGATCAGTGCAGTGATGCTTGCTTGAAATCAGCCACGGCTGAGATGTTTACAGCATGGAAGTAAGCAAGTGCTGCAAATCAGTATATGGTAGCATGCCACCGCTTGAATCTAGGTCTGATATAGACACACAGGGACAGGAGGTCCCAAAAGTAGGGAATCAACTGCTAATGCAGCCAGGCTGCCTCCAGGTAGAACACAGCCCACCAGAGTGAGTCTCTTCTTCTGAAGATTCCCAAACTACAGGTGACTTTGCCCCATCCAGGCACCTCTGAAGTCACGTATGTAGTAACATGTCTAAAACAGCAGTCTGTACTACTACCTCAGTAAACAGAGAAAAGTCCATCTTATTTGGCCATGAAAAGCTAAGCATAGTAGTAAAATAAAAAGAAACCATTTTTATTTACGTTCCAGCCTGACACCATTGCCTGCCTTCGGACTTGGGCCCGAGGCCTGCTCCCTCTTTGTTAACAAGGGAGAGAAACAGGGTGTTAAAAGCACATCAGCACCCCTGAGACTACACTCCTGGCACCATGAGAGGGATTGAGAGGGAAATACCTTTCCCACTAGATCACAGGTGGCAAGGACAAGGCCCTCCACCTTGTCTTATCCAGATTGGCACCTTGTTCCTACCTGGCTCACTTAACTGTTAAAGAGTAGAAACATTTACACAGTCCTAAAATTCCATTCGGCCTTTTGAAGGCAACTGCAAAGCTGGTGTGATCCCCGATGAAAATGAGTTTGACACCCCTGCCGTAGATGATTCAACACAAGGCTATTTCGTGTTTATGCCCCATCTCACTTCACACACATGAGAAGTAGAGCTTACTTTGGGAGTATGCTAAAACATTTAAAGGCAGAGAGAAAACCATTATTATTTTTAAAGTGAGCATGGTTGTATCATTGAATGCAAACTTCATATTAACTTTAAAGCCAGAGTCAGTGGTGTGTTGGACTTGGCTTGTACTAGCTCATGAGAAGTGATAGTTAAATTTTCAGGAATTTAGCAAGTTACTTGATAGTACACAGGTAGGTTGAACTTGGCCGTGGGGGGAATCTTGATACTACATCAACTGGCAAATACCACAAATCTGAGCTTCCCACACTCCCAAGATATGATTGTTAAAACATTCGCTGGTATGCCACTAGCTAAAGCTTTCCATTCCAATTTGAACTTGTTGAAGTCTCTTTAGGCTATAGCCTGAGACTTCTGGGGGTGCCCATTCTCCTTCTCCTGCCTTGGGTAATTGTGTGGAAAACCTGGACACATCAAGTAACATCCTGAAGTCTGGCGATCTCATTTCCATTATTACATCTTGAAGAAGAGTAATAGAAACCAGTGCTGAGAAATTTACTACAATTGATTACTATACATAAAGTACACTGACAGTTCTTTCCAACCCACACTCTTAGATAAGCCACTTTTGTGCTGGCTCTGCTAAATGTTTAGAATGTATAATTCCCAGGAACTCATCTGTTTCGGAGGGTGTAATGACTATTATGAAAAACAACAACAAAAAAGACATAAGACAATGAATTGAGAGCAGATTTTTTTTTTTTTTTTGCCTTTTGTAGTCCTTCACATCACTACTGTCTATGTTATTCAAGGGCTTTCTGTGTATCTTTTTGGTCCAGAGGCTCAAACCCATTGATCTTACTTATCCAGAAAGCATGAGAAGGACCACACCCAGGTTACCCCCAACCTTTCCCCACATAGGGTAAAGGGGGGCCTTTGGAATTCTCCGTGTGGCTGTATCTGGCACATAGTGTTACCATTGGTGTGGTGGTGAAAGTGTCATAACGTTTTTTGTGGAATTTCTTGTTTGGGAGTGGGGGAGCCCTGATTTGTAGCACTTACTGGTTTCTTGGTGACCTGCTGCCCCTGGCCCCAGAGCTGATTTTAAGCTACAGTGTAATGTCACTGATGCTTAACCCTGGCTCCAGCAGACCACCGAGTTGCGCACATAAATCTTCAGGCCTTCCCACATTTCAGACCACTGGAAAGTACTCAGTCCAACACAGAGGTGTAGACAGGTACTTTCCCAGAGTGAGCCTGGAGAGGTGGTGGTGGATTCCAGCCAGCCATGGAAGGGCCACCCTCTGTCCTCTGTGAGTGGGGCCCATAGGAGCCATAAGGGGCAGTGCAGCCCTCTCGGGAGGAAACAACTACAAGTGGGAGGCCCAGGTGTGAGCAGTCCTGGTGGGTGGGTGCAGGTGGCAGAGGTGGAAGTCTCAGTCCGGGCATGGGGAAGGATTCAGGGACACACCTCACCCCTTCTCTCCTATTCCTGAGCCCATGTTACCACTTTACCCTTCTATATTGTTTCCTTAGCATCTATCACCTTCTAACGTAAAGTAAAAAACAGGTTACTTATTCATTATGTTTATTGCTTATTTTTTTCTCCTCTACTTAACTGCCCCCGCATAATAGAATGTAAGCTCTAGAGACTTTTTTTAAATCATTTTGTTTACAGATATAGCTTAAATGTTTAAATCAGAGCCTAACAAATAGTTGGGATTCAGTAAATACCTTTTCAATCAGGATCCAGTAGGCAAGAGAGAGAGACAGCAGTTTAGAGCAGAGGTACCCAGCATGCAGGGTAATTAGGGTCACCAGGAGAACATAATAAAATGGGAGAGCCTGGGCCCATACCCAATAAAATAACTTTTTACTCACTGGGTTAGAGGTGGGCTCAGGAAGTAGCCCTGGGTGGTCCATCCTTAAAGAAACCAGGTCTCCACAGTCAGAGGGAGTAGACAACCATGGCTATTATTCATAGAAGGAAGGGTTCTGCCCCCACATTATTAGAGTTACCCTGCTCAGGTGGTGGCTGGGTGGACCTGCCAGGGGCTGTCCAGCTGGGGAGACATGAGCCAAACTGTCTTCCCTCTGGGTGGGTTGAGACCTCCATTAATTATCGGTCCCTTTTCCAGTGCCTGATACCAGCATCAAATAGACTTCCTAGTGGAATAAGTAACCATCCTACCTATTCAGAGCAATGCTTTCTATTTTTGGAATTGTGCATCTTCCCTAAAGCTTCACTTTTTCTTTCACAAGACTATGGTTTTATCTCAAGTCTATGGGCATGTTGCTGTAGGTGACTGGCAACCCTCTTTAAACTTCCGGCTTAGCCTCATCTGAATCCTTGCCTCTTCAGGGCATCACTGTTGGTTTAAGGTTCAGCTTCTCTCCTCCATTCATGTAACTCTGGAACTCTGACTCACCCCTCCAAGCAGGTCTTTCTCCTGCTCTCAGAACTTTATCATGCCTTCTACTTTCACCCCATCAGCCATATGTCACCAACTCTTAGGAAAGAAAAATGAGGGGGTGTCAAGAAGAGAGAGAGGCAGGATGCTCTGAAGAATGAATTAATATTTATTAGTCTGCTTCTATGTTTTAGACAGTGCCGGCCACTTCAGATACATTATCACATCAGAATTCTCAACAGCCCTGTCAACTGGTATTATATACCGCAGTTTGATGGATGGTAAAACTGAAGCTCAGAAGGGTTAGATGTCTTATCCCTGGTCACACAAGTAATTTATGCCACAGGTGGACTTCAAATGCCAGTCAGCTTAACTTTACAGGCAGTGCTGATATTCCTGGACAGTTCTGTCTCCAGCAGTGGCTGCAGATAATCCAGTAAGTCTGAACCTCTTTCCCATGTTTCTCACTTCCTTTTCTGATCTCTCTCTCTCTCTCTCTCTCTCTCTCTCTCTCTCTCTCTGAGATTAAGAGTAAGGGTAGAATTTTCTCATAAACTTTATTGAATGAACAGTGGAGGGAGTATAGGGTACAAGATTCTCACTGACTGGAAGGTGTTAAAATAAACCCTGGTGCCCCAGAGGCCACTCACCTCTAATTTCCCAAAGAGTTGTAATTCTGTAGACTATCAACTCTGTTACCTGCACTGCCAATTTATTTTAATATCTGTAATAAACGATAATGCAGTTTCTTAATTGCACTTCATAAAAATCTCAATTATCACTAGAATTAGATTAGATGAAGACATTTCCTACAACCAAAAAGCAAACTCACTCTTGAAATGAATCTTTTATTATTTTTGTAGGGTTGTCATACACTAAATCATTTTCCTGGTTTCAGTTGAAAGAACAAAGTAGAATGAACTACGTTGGTGGGGCAGAAGTAAGAGAGGAGAGACCTGACAAACTGTTATACGGGACCATAAAAGACCCTAAGAAATGTTATGTGAGCATCATAAGGCATTTCCTCTTCACTCGGAAGTGCAAACTAAATCAGAGTCTTTCAGTGCTAAAATGAGAAGCCTACCCCTGCCTCTCACCTATCCTTATCCCCATCATCTGATGCAAAATCTGTCATAAATAGGCACCTCCTTCTTGGCTTGGCAGCTCTGAGCTACTATACAACTAAGTATTCTTCCATTGTAGGGCTGAACAATAAACCCATCCTATCTCCCTCTGCACTTTCTGCTGTAACTCTTGGTTTCCTGTGGTAGCCATTGTTCAGTGTTTTACAGTTTTCAAAGCACTGTTCCACATACCCCACTATATTAGTTTCCTCTTGCTGCTGTGACCAATTACCCCAGACTTAGTGGCTTCAAACAGCACAGATTTATTACCTTACAGTTTTGAGGTCAGAAGTCCAATGATTTCACTAGGCTAAAATCAGGGTGTCAGCAGTGCCATATTCCTTCTGGATGCTCTGTTTCTTTGCATTCCCTCTGCATTCCTTGGCTCATGGCCCTTTCCTCCACCTTCAAGGCTAGCAGCATCTTCAAATCTCTCTCTGACTCTGTCCCTCCTGGTCCCTCTTTTAAGGGTCATTAGGATTACATTGGGCTCATGTGGATAATCCAGGAAAATCTCCCCATCTCAAGATCCTTAATTTAACCACATCTGTAAAATCTCTTTTGTCATGTAAAATAACATATTCACAGGTTCCAGGGATAAAACATAGACATGCTTAAGGGGCCATTATTCTGTCTAGGACAACCACTCTTCATCTGTTTTTTCTGGCCAAAAATCTGGGAGTTTTCCTTGATTCTCTTCCTTCTCTCAATCTTGTATCCAATTCACTAATAAATCTGATAGGCTCAACATCCAAAATCTACCCTTCATCTGACCACATTTCACCTCCTGTTTTTGACAACTGTAATCTAGTCTACTGCCTTCTTTTCTTTGTGTGACTTCAGTGGCCTCCTAATTGTTCTCCCTACTTCCACTCTTATCCTTCTTTTCTCAGAATAGCCTATTCTGCACAAAGGAACCAGAAGGACTTGTAAGAACAAGAAAATCAGACCATGTCTATCCATTGCTCAAAGCACTCCGATGGCTTCCTTCCCATCATGGTTAGAAAAAACATTCAGACCATAGCACTTACTTGCTCCTCTGCTCTTAGGCATACTTACCTTATTGCTATTTTTTTCAAATGACCCCAGCCCATTCCTTTCTCCTCCTCTGTTTAAGACTGTTTTCTCACTTCCTTCAGGTTCATGTCCTCTGATGGCTTCTTCAGGCTCCCCTTGACTTTCATATCTCCTCATCACCCCTACCTCTATCTCCTCAGCTTGTTCTCTTTCTTCCTAGAATATCATTAACTGAATTTGTTTGATTATTTTCTTATTATTTGATCCCAATACAAACTTAAGCTCTGTGAAGGCAGTGTCTTCTGAATCCCCAACATCCTGAATAGTAAATTGTACATATAGGTGTTTAATACATTTTCAGAGGAATGAATGTATTTCTATTTAACCAATCTTCACAACAGCCCTGTGGGGTCCACCCAGTCAGGCAGATATGGGTCTGATTGTGGCTTTTTCAGTTACTAGCTGAAGGATGTTGGGCAAGTTACTCAATCATGCTGATCTACAGTTTCCCCAGTTGAAAATAAAAAATAAGATATATTATAGGTTTAATGTAAGTTCACATGAGATAGAGTCATGAAATTGTAAGATATGATACTTGAATTATTCTATCACATTAATGTACTTTCCTTCTTTAAGCCACTGAAATGATTACGAATTTAGGGATTTGAAGCAGAGACACTTGTGCTACCCATATTTAGGTCTCCTCTCCTTTCTAGAAACTCAGGAAAAACTACATTTCCCCATCTCCTTAGATTAGGTAGGTCCTTGTGATCCATTTTAGCCAATGAGATTTATGAGAGAATATCCCCCAAGTCTTTGGCATTCCACGCACTGTCCCTTTGTGTAGAGCTCTAGCATGCTTGAGTCCTAACATTCATTCTCTTGTGTGCTGTCCCTACACTCCTGGTTAATAAAGACTTCCTTTGTTTTTCCCTTTGGATTTCTGTGAATTCATGGAGGCAAACTAGATCGCAAGTCTGTGGGCAGAGCAGAGAGAAAGAGAGGCCTGGAGGTGCTATAGCTGGCATAAACAATGAGTTGTGGTATCTGAGATTGCTTCATTGGTTGGAAGCAATGTTCTTTTTCCCAGATACTCTCTGTTTCCATGGGTTCTAAATGGTGACGCACTGTTCTGCCCCTCCCCCAATTTTGAACTACTGCATTGCCAGAATTTGGCAGTCTGGTGGCAGAGACATAGTTTTATGTTCATAAATAAGTTAGTTTTTAAAACTGTGTTCTGGGGAACATTCATGCGTCAAGAAATTTCATTAAGGGAGCTACAAAGAAAATGTCTGCACAGCCAGATAACCAGGACAGTACAACACACTCCTTTAACAAAAACTCCTGTAGGAAAGGAACCATTGAACTTTAATTTAGGTTTCTTACATGTAATTTATTTTGAGCTTATACAATGCATTTCCTGTATTTCCTCTTATTCTGCAACAAAAGAAGAGGAACCCAAAAATTAACTTGCACTAAATGCCTAGGTATGGATGAATGAATGAAAACCCAAGACAAAACAATATATGATAACTCCCTCAGTAGAAAAAATGCCTAAAAACATCACAATTAATACATACATGGTTGGCAAAAGTAGGATTACAATTGTGAGGATGTGAAACATGGAGTTTATTCTTGTATCATTATTTATTAATTATTGTATTATTTTCCATATGAACAACTATAAACCTACTTTTGCCCTACTTTGTATTTATTTTCCCACATTAGATCAGAAGTTTCTTATCAAAAATAACAGGTTAAAGTCCACATAGTGCTTAGATATAGAATTTGAATTTTCTTCCTAATATTTTGAACTTAAATATATTATTATTATTACTAAGCCCACTACGTGCCAGTGATTCAGTAAGACCAATGTATTTCTTTCAGTTATGCAATTTCCACATCCCTGCAGGGGTTTATGAGGTATTGCTACATATTCAGACTTGATGATTTCCAACTAGGATCCCAGTACACATTCTGCATTTATATGTATCAGTTTTTTCCCTCTGTGAAATCACTGTCCAAAAAGCATGGTGAAAGGTACTATTTTGCACAAAATTTACGAAAATGGGACATGTCTCATTTTCTGGTGAATTTTGCATATGACCAAATACAGTCATTGACCCCAAGACTCTTATCTCCTGCTTTCCAGATCTACCCTTTTAATGCCTCACAGGCCTTACTCTTTCATAGAACACGTTGGAAAAGCCAGTGTAAACATTAATTCTAAGTACACTGTTGTTGTTGCTTTCCAGAGGTTAAATGGCAAAATTATATCCTTGCTCTGGCCTTCAGGTTTCTTACCTATAAAATGAGGGCTGGGGGAGCTATTGAAATAGTTAAAGCCCAGAACCATTTACTCCCAATAGTCTGTCATTCTGTTAGTGCTAACATCATTTCATCATTTTCTATGAAGCTAAGCTTCTTAATGCCCATGCACCCCTTCCAGCACAAGAATGCCCTTGTGAGACAATAATTCTGACCTTGGAAGCAATGTAATAAAGGGTTAAGCCATTGACCTCTGGAGCAGAATGACCTCCATTTGAATTTCAGTTCCACCGATGGGCTGTGTGCTCCTGAGCAAGTGACCATTTCTTTAGCCTCATCTGTGAAACGGGGATGATACACCACCTACCCTCTAGATTTGTGAGGTTTGAGGAGATTTCATTTAAGTACTTAATATAGTGCTTGGCACATTGTAAACACTTAAGAAATTATGTTGAATATAAGTCTTAGGTTGGGTCAGGGTTAAGTCAGAGAGAATCAAATGTTAGGAGACCACCCTGCCTTTCCCCATCTTTTCTTTCTGGATCAGAGAGAGAAGAGCACTCATCTGCATGCTTCCTCAGATACCTACAATATTGGGCCATGCCAAGAGGATGTGTACATCTCCTGGGATCAAGAATGAAGGGTTCTCTTCATAGTAAAGGCTTTCAGTGCTCTGGGATTAATACCATCCAAGCAGCAAAAGTTGATCCAGGCCTTGCACAGAATTTTATTGGGTGCCAGGGAATTTACCCTGAGATGTAAATGAGATGAGCTCTGCCACCCATTTAGAGCACTGGCTCAGGATTAGGGGTATCGTGCTGAGCCTGATCTCTATGACAGCCCCCATGGGGACATGTCTCACCAGCCATGCCAGAAAGTCATTCAAATGATGGGGTCAAACCAAACTCCTGCTGGCCCTTCTCACGGTGGTGAGAGACAGAACCAATGGATGGAGTAGGTGGGTAACCACAGGGCAGCAGAAAGCTAAGCAGTGCACCCCAAAGAACTGGTAATGGTAAGTGAAGAAAACTGAATGGCTGCCACTGAAGCTATTCATGGCCAGGAACAGAGAGAATACAGGCTGGCGGTGGAATTTGGTGGTTCATTCCAAAAATGATAAGGAATACGGACCCAGGAGTGGGTGTGGGTAATTCATTTCAGAAGTAGAAAAAACAGGATCTGGGGGTGTTGGTGTTTGTGATTCACTCCAAGAAAGATAAGGAATTTGGACTTGAGAAGAGATGGTGGCTCAATCCCACAAGAAGAAGGGATGGGTTGGGGGAGGAGCTTCATTGGCAGTTCATTTCAGAAAGGCTGAGGAATAAAAGCTATGGATGTGGGCTGGAGGTTCATTTGGGAATTCGTGCCTTTTCTGGGCAGGCGTGCAGGAAGCAAAGTGTACTGTGCCACATAGGGTAGCAGCCTGGAGTGCAGGCCTTGGAATCCTTCCACTGGCTTCAATCCCCGTTTTATCTCTTACCGCCTGGGTCTCTCAGACAATTCGCTTAACTTCCAAGGGTTTCCTCAACTCCAAAATGTGGTTAATTACAGCACTTACGCCATGTCATCTCTCTTGTGTGTATGAAAGCACTTGGTGAGGGTGAGGGTGAGGGTAAGGGTGGCCTGTGCTTCATTCTGTGAGAGTTCTCCGTCCCACCCAACAATCCCCATCTAATCCCCTATTTGCCATCCTCTCTTTTCTGAAAATGTCAGTGGTTTGAGATATGTTGACTATTTGGGAAATGGGGCTCTTTTCTTCCATTTGGAATTGACTTTTATGTTTTAAGTGTTCCCTGGAACACATCCATGATTTGCTAGAGCTGAAAATTGCTACTCAGGCTTTATTTATGAAGTATTAAACACCGAAGGAAATGCAGCATTCTTGAAACTCCTTTGAGAATAATATTAATATATGGCCTTAGAAACACAAAGCTCATATAACTTCTGTTTCTACCCATGTAGGAAAATGTTGCTGATTTCCCCTCCCTAACAATCCCTGCCTGGGAGAGAGCACCCCATTGTTCAGGTGGCACTAAGCCAAGAGACTAATTATTGGAGAGGGATGGGGATTTCTTTAGACAAAGAGGGAAGTCGTGTTTCATCTCTCCAGAGAATTCTGAGCTCAAATAGAGAACAAACACATTAGTGCCACCCAGTATGAAAATACCAGAGCATGCTGGTGTAGCAACATGGAATATTTTAATGATTGTTTTAGAAGAATAAATACTTCTCTGACTCCTCTATTAATATAAGACATTTTGGGCAATTGCTTTTATAATTCATTTTGGTGGATAATATGAAAAAGTCACTTAGGAGGGGCTTGCTTGCAAATCTTATCCTCTTGATCATAACTATGTCTTTAAATGTCACGATGTTGGGGAGTGTGAGGTACAAATACCTTAAAGGGGAAAACGTTGGGTTAGCACCCAAATAGAGGTTTCTGAGATGTCAGTTACAGAACCGGGTATACTTTTATCTCACATGTAATGTAGTGTTATAAAAAGTCTTAACACTTGATGATGAACTTGTAAAAGCTGAGAGACAACCTCCCTCCCTGCCTCAGTCTATCTCCATCCACAATGAGAGAAATAATAGCAGTAGCAATAGTGGGATTAGTGAATAGTTACTGAGTTTTTATAAGTACCAGACACTGTGCTAAGCAATTATAATTTTTCTCGTTAGACATTATCCACACAGACTTTTGTCAGGAAGGAGTCTGGTGATCAGAGAGAGAATGGTCTCACTGGTATCTCACAAGTAGCAAATGGTCCAGAACCATGTGTCACTGTCTTCAAGTCTTCTTAAAGGAATGCCAGCTCTGGGGTCTTGGATTGAACTCAACTGCATTAAAATAATGTTAATAATAAGTCCTGCTGTGAAAACGTTTTGCTTCAGCCAACAAGACACTGAAGATGCTAAATTACTTTATTATTCTGATATTGAGAAGACACTGCATCTTGTGGGAATGAGAAAGGATTAAACTAGAGGTCAAATGACTTTTGATTTGAAAAGAATTTTTAAAACTTCATGGCTATGGCAGTTTTATTTTCTAAACTGCAAGTCAGGAGTGATGTAGATCAATGGGTGTATCTGGGGCGATGATAGGGAGACAGCACAGATTCCTGGCTAAGTGCAGACTGTGTAGATGAACTCACTTGTTCTGATGTTGGTTCTACCTCTTATTAGCTCTTTGACCTTCATCCAGTTATTTAACTTGACTGAGTCTTAGTTTCTCCATCTGTAAATGGGGACAACAGCAGTACTTAGTATATGTAATGCCCTCCTAGCCATCTGATGGGTACTAAGTTCTCATAAATAGCAAATAATTATCATTTTGTATTGCAGATTCCTAACCAGACAGGTAGAATATGTAAATGTGTAATGGTCATAGAAAATCTGGAGGAGGTGATTGGTTGATCTGTAACTTCAAGGGCAGCCATGATGGAGTAACCTGAGGAGCCAGAGTCCCTTTCCAGGTCACGTCTGGAGGGAGAAGTGTCCCCACGAAAGAAGACCCCAAAGGAAGAGGACACAGCTGTGTCTCTGGGCTGAAAGCAGACTCAGGCAGAGCTCTAGGTTGGTAGTTGCACAGTTGGATAAGCTAGTAGGTATGGGAGGGCTGTAAAGCCAACTTTATTTTTTTTATTCTGAGATACTAAAACAATCTGACCACATTTCCATGTACTTTATCAACTACCACATCACTGAGTGTTCCATTTTCCCCATTTTTTAATGATGGATGATTAGTAGGGAAGGATCAAATGAACATGTACCATTGATCATCAAAGGGCCAAATAGAACATCCAGTAAATTTCATGGTCAAGGGCTTTCAAAGCAAGATAAGGGGAGGGATTAAAGAAAAATGATGCTTCCGCCTTTTTATGTTGTTTTAAAGATTTCTCAGAAGGCACTGCTTTATGATCTAGTAATGACTCCCCAAGTCCACAATCTATTCTACTCTCAATTTCCTTTCGTCTCCCCTCCAGACTTTTATGTTATTTGCAGTGCCAGGGGAAAGCAAAACTGATTTTAGGGAGAACTCTGAAAAGTGATTCTAGGTTAGCCTCCTCTCCTGCTAAGTTCACTTTATTAAATGAAACAAAGAAAATATTGGAACCTGGGAAGCGGATATCATCCCTTTTCTTCCTGGGCAGAGGAAACTAGTATTTACTGAATGAGGTGTTTGCCATCTTTAATTCTCTCAAAAACCCCTTACATTTCAGGAGTCTGTGCCCAATTTTATAAATAAGCAACTTGATTAAGTACAGATAGTGAGCAGTATTTGATGAAGCTGGGCTCAAAGTCATACCTGTCAGATTCAAGTCACCATAAGGGGCAGACAGTGCTATAACCAGGGTGAGGACCAGGGAAAGGCAGCATTTCATTCTCACAGTTGTACTTGAATTTGAGAGTGAGGGCATCCTTAAATTTTGCATGCTGAGTGCTTCTCTGCCTCATCCTTGCCCATCTACCCTGCTGTCAGCATTGGTTGCGGAGAGGGGATTGGGAGACCACCAGGAACTCTTATGTAAAGGATCACATTTCAATTGACTTCAGACAGGACAGCTTGACTTACCCTTAGTATATTATATAGAGAAAGTTTTATTTTATTTTTATCTTCACCCAAGGACATTTTTCCATTGCTTTTCTAAGAAAGAGAGATTGAGAGAGAAAACAAAAACATTGATACAAGAGAGGAGCATGATTGGTTGCCTCTTGTACACACCTGGACCTGGGACCAAACCTGCAACCTAGGCATGTGCCCTGACCAAGAACTGCAGCCTTTCAGTTATGGGATAACGCGCCAACCAACTGAGCCACATTGCCCAAGGAAAATAGAGAGAGTTTTATGCACCAGAATTCCTCTGATAGAGAGAGCTGTATGTTTAGAATAAAATTTTTTGATAAAATAAAAATGAGCAGAGAATAATAAGCTGGCCTTCTCCCTGCCTCAGTGCTTACGTAGTATCAGATACTGAGTCTTAAGAGAAAATTACTTAGCTAAGAGAGAGAAAATAATTTGAGGGTCAGGGGAGGCAGGGTTGAGAAGAGTTGAAAAGAAAAGGGACATTGGCTGAGGGTTCATGCACGTTGGTGTGATCCCTGTCCCCACCCTTATATGGCCTTGAGTCTCAAGCAAATTTAGGTAAAGCTCAGTATGTTTGATGTGCATGGTGGGGTTATGATGGGTATATTATGGAGCTCAGCAAAAGTGCTGAGTTGATGTTGGGATGCTCCCAGATAGAACAGAGACACTGCCCATAGTCATGAGGAGCCCACCAGATCATATGCCTCAAGAAATAGCAAATATAGAAAGAAGAGTTTCACGCTTGTGTAGACCAAAGGATTGGCTGGGAGTCTGAGTCAATATGGCTCTTTAAGAGGACATCTGTATTATGTATAAATGGAAAAATTAAAGTTCACAGGTTGAGTTGGTTCATTGCTCACTTCCCCACAGTTGGTGAGAGACAGTGGGGATCCAACCTCTGGTATGTCTAGATTCAGAGCTACATACCCAAGTATCCTCTTCTGTGCTGGGGAAGGGAAGGTGGGAAGGTGATCCCCAACCAAAATGGGAGAGACATCAGGGATTGTGGAGAAAATGCTAGCTAGACAAATGAGTCTCATAGATGCCAGTGTCTGGGCACTAAGCTTAAAATAGCTGCCCTGGGACAGTTTTCTCGATCCCCATTTCTTTTTTCCAGTGAAGGCAAGTTGTTTTCAGAAGCTGAAAACCAACTTAGGTAAAAACTTTGAGCAAGAAGGGCCTTGGCAGCGGGTGGGGATGATGGTCATTGTCCACTCATTTACAAACTGGGAAACCAAGGCCCAGAAGAAAAAGCTTAGTAACCAGGCAGGAGACTGGCTTCTGAAAAAATGCTGACGATATTCTATGGATGCCCAACAGAGAAAGCAGAAAAAGTCTATCAAGGGAAGAAATCTGCTTGGTTTTGTTAAAATCAACCCTACTAGGGACAGGGATCTGAAGACCTCGTTCAGGGCCCATGAGGTTGCTCTTTAAAAAAAATTATTTTTTTCAATTACAGTTGGCATTCAACATGATTTTATATTAGTTTCAGTATAGTAGTTAGGCATTTATGTAATTTACTAAATTCCCCTTTTAATGGATGCTATTGGCTGATAAATCTGCCCTTCTCCACAGAGCTACTCTCTGGAAGTTTGTTTGTTTTTTGTTTTGTTATTTTGTTTGTTTTGGGGAGGGGGTGACTTCAGGCTCTATGGCCCGATTCTGAGGGAGAGTGTTGTGAGCAGTAGGGGAGGGCTTTTCAAAGCTCACCACTGTGGCAGGACAGTGCAGGCTTTGAGGGGCCACCAGGTTTATGGTTCTCGAGACAGCGTATACAGAAATCAGCCAAGGTTCTGAATGAACAGATTATGAAGCTCCCAGGAACTCTAGCTCAAGGGGTTCACAGATCATGTTCTGAGGGGCACTGGTACAGCGTAAATCCACAGGTGTGGAAGCTGCACAAACCTAGGTTGAAATCCTGGGCTTGCCCAGTAGTAGCCACATGGCGGTGGGGAAGGGGCCTCATCCCTTTGTACCTATTAAGCTTCTGTTTAGAAATCCTCTTTCAACTTTCACACACTAAAATTGTGTTTCATGTACTTGATGCAAGAAAAAAGATAAAAGATAATCAGCATTCTTTTACTGTATAAATTCTTTTACTAAATTTTGGAGTTCCAAATGGATCATAGAAAAAGGATAAAAAGTGCCTGGCACAACGGCACATAGTAGGAGCTTCATAAATGTTAATACCTTTCTCCCTTGGCTCTTCTTTGAGATGCTGCTTTCTTTCCTGCTTCTCCTCTTTGCACTCCCATCCTTTGTGGCACATGGCTGAATCACTCCCATCTTCATCACATTCCCAGCTGTGACAAGCCTACAGCAGCTGGCTATCTTATCATCGTTTCATCTTAAGGAAGTAATCTCCTTTCATTCCGAGAACAAGGCAGGAAAAGATGTTCCCTTGCAGCCATTAATAACCCATTTCTAACAATGACTTTGGCTCTCTTTGTTCAATTGAAACTTGCCTGGCTCAGCTGCCTTGACAGAACTGGCCTTGGTAATTACTATAATTCAGTGGCTCCCAGTAGCTCAGCTTGAACACGATGCCTTTTATTTCCAAGACCCTCATGTATTTTTATACACACATGCACACATGACATGCACACAATTCTTCATTTATCAAATAAGATAAAGTGTGCTGCACACACTTGAACTTTCCAGATAGTAATGACTTGTCTTAATAGGTACTGATGTGAAAAAAATGTTTTACTGAAGTGCACATGATTTCCTGGCTGGATTTAAGATGACTTAGAAAAATATCAATGCCTAAAAGTCTCAAAGTGGTCAAATTAGGACAAATGGAAAAATGTTTATAAAGACGTAAATTAAGTCATGGGTATGATGGACAGGAAAAATACACACAACCGGTCCTGTACAGGTTTACAGAACAGCCCATGCTGGCTTCCATAGCCATCACAGAGGGAATCATAATTCAACACAGGTTGTGCGGTTCCCCAGCGTAGCTAGCAACCAGTTTCTCAAGACAGAGTTCTGTCTCCTGCTGGACATCTTTCTCCCCTGGGTCTTCACAAAGTGGACTCTCTGAGCTGGATAAAGTTCTTTATACAACCGTATAGATACACAGTTTCTTCTTATTGTAGTACCTCTTGATGCAAGACAGGAACATGTGTCAACATGATTCGGTAAAAGAAACCCTATGAGAAGGCGGAGTAGAGGGATCTTGATTTTACAGTGCTTAGGCTCCAACAAGGAAACGGCAGGAAGCCTGACCCCTTGTACTTCCCTCCCACATCCCATGACATGCATGTCACCTGTCAGTAACAGCCTTCCTTTTTTCAAAGATTTGGCCTTAGAATCTTTCCCAAGACTGATTTCCAGGTAGCCCCTGGCACTCACCGAAATGGATATATAAGATAAAACTTATTTGCCACTGCTGATCTAGAAGAATGGATATTTGTGTTAGCTTCTGATGGATTCTCCATATGTATGCATGTATTTCTGGGTGTATGCACATTACATATACATATATACATATACACACATGTATACACATACACATATGCACATGCTATATGTGCATTTATAGAATAGATATATACATATATACATATGTAGGCATATTCAGCATACACATATTAGTCTGCTGAATAGTGTGCATACATTTAGAGATTCAGTCTTAGAAAAAACACAATACAAGGCCATCATTATGATCATCAGGTAAGGTCTTGAACTATGGCTCAGTGGGGCTTTTCAAATGCTAATGAGGTAGGCTGAGTACCTGACCCTTGCTACAAATGGCAGCTCTGTTTTAGTCAGACCTTTGGACAGCTTTATGGAGGTCTGCTCAGCTTTTCCTCCCCCTCTGCTGGGCCATTCTCACTCCGGCAGTCCTCATGGACCTGCCTCTGTCAGTGTGCTCCACCTTTGAAACTTGCTACCCATGGCAAAGCAGATGAGAGACAGCTAAGATTTGCAGTGGTTAAACACACGTGCAAAGTAAAAGTCTGCAGGAGCTGAACTAGGTCTCACCTAACCGGATATATGCTTTGGGCACCTCTGGGCAGTCCCAACAGTGACCACTGTGCACTTCCTTCTGAAATCATAGCTGTGTCTAGACAGGGCTTGTTTTCTTGTTAAATGAGATACAAAGTCTGTCCCGAAAGTATCAAGCCAGTGTCAATATAATTAAAACCATTTGTGCCGCTGATACTTTCGGGACAGACGTCATATATCAAGCCCATCAATATATCTCATTTCAGGTATCCTTGCTTCCTGAACTCTTGCTCTGCAAATTCAGGAGCCAAGGTGATTTAGAGAGTAAGAACTATTTTCTAAGTTCTTTTTCTTTCTCTATCAGAGTCATCTCTCTCTTTCACATATAGGCTCACTTTAGTTCAATGCTGATGGCAGCCACCACTGGAAGGAGCAGGATCTGAGAAGGCAGCAGACACCCCCTTAAGAATGCTCACATGTTCCCACATCCTCCTCCCCGTATCCCAGCCCTGCGAAGTGGGGTGTGGTGTGTTCTTGCATTCCACATATCTTCACCTCTAAATAATTTTAAATAGGCTGCCTGGCAACGCTGTCGCTGAATACTTCCCATCCCAGCTCCAGACTCTATTCTGTTAATTGGAGAATGTTTTGTTTTAACTAATCAGCCCAGAATCCTTTCCAATCAAAACAGCATTCTAGTCTAGGTAAAACAGCCATCCATGAAGGATCTGCTCGGTTTGCAAATCAGGAAGCACAGCAGCTTTCTGCTTTCCTCCAGACACACAGGCTGCAGACAGAGCATCCTAACACTCACACACACTCTTAACAGCTCTTGGGGGACTTTCAGCCTTTCCGTTAGTCACTGGTTGGTTTCAGTACCCTTCCCCCTCCCCATTGGACCAGCCTCAACTGTGAAAACTGATACGGATGCCTCAGCATTGCTTATCTAACCAAAGCTCTCTTGAATAAATAAGAAGCTAGATAGGAAGGAATGATGGATAACACCTGCTTCTCAAGCAACTTGATTTTAACTAATAGCTATACTAAACTGGAGAGAAAGTGGGAGAGAGATCATTATTCCACTGAACCTACATTTCCTGGGGGATTGTCCCAGGCCAGGTGTTGTGCTATATACGGTTTAAACTCTGAGATGAATAAAGAAAGACTTTCCCCTCAAGGAGCTAAGTTGGATGGAGGAGAAAGAGGGGCAAAGTAAGAATTATGTAGAGTGTGGTAAGAGGCGAGGCAGAAGAATCCCAGGGATCCTGGGAGCACAGCCTCTTGCTGAGAAGCAAGCAAAGAAGGTACTCTGGAGGAGGTGCTGCATGTTTTAAGTCTGAAAGAATTCCTAGAACAAAAGGATTTTCTATCTTCATGCCCTTCTTCCCTTCCCCTCCTCATCATGGTATGTGTGTATTGGAGTGGGATTGTCTAATTAAGAGACTAAAAAGAAAAAGAAAGCTTATTAGAATAGTAGCATTTTGAAACCATATTCTGGCAGGGGTGTGCGACTTACAGATGCCCCTTTTGCAGGGTGTGAAAGGCAGTGTGATTCTTTGACTACACAGCAGGATGGAGACTGGGTGATGCCCAGGTGTGCCACTCCTGGATGCAGCCATGGCCCTATAGAGTGTTGGGGGAAGGGAATGACCTAGGAGACTGTGGGGAGGACAAAAGACAGAAACTTACAGAAGCACTATACCAAGTAGACTAGTGATAGACTGAAAGCTTAAGAAATGCTGTTCACTGTCCATGGAGAAGCATGCTCATGACCATCTTGTGGGGGCCGATGCATTTCCTTCCTGTTTTAAGCCTGTATTTTCAGGGATGGAGCTGAATGCTGAAAAACAACTGGAAAAGGAGGTTTTTCCATTCTCTCTACAGCTCAGTCAACCAAGTGCACCATGGGTAACTGCCCTCACAGCAGGCATTTGGATCTGGCTTTTGGTGTTGGCCACAAGGAGAGCAGGAACAAGGGGACAGGAGGCAGGGAGAGAAGTGACCAGTGAAGTAAACTCACCTGAGGAAGGTGATGGGTGGAATTATAGCAGTGGCTGTAGGAGTAACAGGAAAGGACTTGATTCAAGGGAAATTTAGAGGGAGGCGTGGACAAAACATGTTTGAATATGGGTCTTTGGAGAAGGAGCGATTTCTACCATGGCCACCTGAGTGGATGGTAGAACCATTCATTGGGGATGTAAGGATAACATTTCCAAATGTTGGATCAGCAACTAGCTTATCAGGCTCATGGCATCACCTTGTCTTGGCCTCTGAGACAACATGAACAGCTTGGTTGGCCAATCAGTTCGAGAACCTTCTAGTTTTTTGAGCCAATTAACAAATTTCTTAATGCCTTTGCTTTGCACCCCCAGAGCTCCCCACTTGCACACTGACTGGACCATGAAATTCTTTATTTCCTTGAACTTCTTTATTTCCTTCCCTAGTTGAGTGTCAAATAATTGATTGTTTCCTAGGATGACAGGAAGGGGCTGCCTAGATTCAGAGGGTCTTCTACTTCCAGAACGTGAGTGTCTGGCTTTTGTTGATTTCCCTTCCGGGGGCACTCCCATGTATGAAGATAGGGACGTCAGGGAATTCAGAATCCTTCCAACCCATGTGCCTCCCACTCAAAGGAATAACAAATCTCCTTGTGACTCCTCAGTATACTTCAGTAATAATCTCTCTTACATTCCAAAAGATTCACTGCAACTGAAAAAGCAAAGCCCTTGGTGGGCATGCCCCTAGATTAAACAGAGAGAATCGAGATTCCTCTCTACCCCTTACCAATCCTTTTGAGCCTTGGTTTTCATATCTGTAGCCTATAAACTGCCTATGAAAGGATGCTAAAGACAAAGCAAACCAAAGAAAATGCTGTTAGGATGCTGAGTTGGATTGAAAAGTACCTGCCTTTATTTTATTTTTTTATTGAAAAGGGCCTTCTTAATTGTAATGATTTTGGGTTGAATAGGGATCTTAGGGACTTCACCAGGACAAATTTAATTATGTCTGCTAAATTTGCATTGGGACTCAAGTCCCTTTAGCAGTTTTTATTATCAAATATTAAAGGTGCTGTGGTTAAAGGAAATACTTTAATGAAAGGTAATATCATTGAAAGGATAAAGCACAGATATGACTTTCCACATAATACAGTGCACCCCCACCATAGATGGTTTCCCTTTCTGGGGTCTCAGTTACCTGTGGGCAACCATGGTTTGCAAGTATTAAATGGAAATTTCCAGAAATAAAAAATTCGTTAAGTTTTAAATTGCACGCTGTTCCGAGTAATGTGATGAAATCTCTCATGGTCCTGCTTCACTGCATCTGGGATTTTAATTATCCCTTTGTTCAGCATATACACTATGCTATATTCACCACCAGCCTGCTAGTCGTGTAATAGATATCTTGATGATCTGATCGATTCTTGTGGTATCACAGTGTTTGAATTCTAGTAACCCTTATTTTACTTAATTAAGGATCTCAAGGTGCAAAAGTGGTGATGCTGGAAATTCGAGTATGCCAAAGAGAAGCTATAAAGCATTTCCTAGAAGTGAAAAATACAGTAAGACATTTTGAGAGAACACATGCACATAACTTATATTACAGTGTATTGTGATAATTGGTTTATTTTTTATTAGTTGTTATTAATCTCTTACTGTGCTTAATTTATACATTCAACTTTAGCATAGGTATATGTGTATATGGGAAAAAGCATAGTATACTTGTATAGAAGGCTGGGCATCCACTGGGGTCTTGGAATGTATCCCCATGGATAAGGGGGGCTACTCCAGTATAGCTTAGGTCTCAGTGTGGCTTAACCTCCCCTTTTTCATTTCTTCCATTTTTTATCCCCTCTGAGAAGTTTCACCTTAATACCTACCAGGAAGATGAGCCTAAATTTTCTTTAAACCCTTTCTTTGCTGTTTTCTCATCACTCTTCCAAACGGGCCCTCCATTAGGGAAAGTGAGGATTCTAAAGGCGCCCCCGAGAATCTACATTCTATTTCAGAGGCTCCAAGGAAATAAATTACTCAACATCTCTTATCTCAATACAGGTGGATGAATAATAAGCTTTGATTCACGGAGGTAATACACACAGAGATGATTTTTTATCAAAGCAGTGTCTATGAGAACTCCTGCTGGTGAGCACGGCTATTACTGTGAAAATGACTAATGTCACCAGAAGTGCCATTATCCCTAATCAGAGGGCGTACTTTGCCCAGAATGCCAATAACAAAGCACAGAAATGACAGAGGCCTGTTTGAAGATGTGTCTGCCTTTTAAAAAGAGAACAAAGTTCAGTATGTCACAAAAAGGATCCCTTTAAGAGTAGGTTAAAAAACCCAACAAAACAAAACAACTACTTTGCTATAGATTCTTTTTTTTTTCAAGAGCAAATTGGAAGTGATTCATCTCTTATATAGCAGTGTGGTATAGTAGTTGGTAGCTTGAGCTATAGATTTTTAAAAAATCTTTCTTTCTTTCTTTGAAATTTCTACATAAGATAATGACAACAAAATAGCAATGTACAATATACCCTCATGGGAAGGTAGTAATATTCTCATTTCACAGATGAGGAGGAAATGAGAACCCTTTGAATTTCCTAGTCATCCAGCTACTAAGTGGCACTGGTAGGACTTGAACTCTGATCTTCTGAACCCAAACCCCTTTACTTTCTCCTGTACCATGCCCCAGGGATCCTCTCATGGGGAAAGTTTCTGGGGAGGCAGCACTGCCAAGGACATTACCTTTATGGGGTAAAAGTAGGTTTACAGTGGTGAGTATGCAAACCAGAGTTTATTCTTGTATTATTATTGATTAATTATTGTACAACTTTCCATATGAACCAATCATTGCATTTTTGCCATATGAACCTCCTTTTGCCCCACCCTGTACAGCGAATTGCTACTGTTGAGTTAACCGAACACACAGACTTCCAGGTACAGCAGATGCTTTCGGTGCCCTGCCCTTGGACCACCAGCCTTACCTATCTCACAGCATCAGTTACTGTTTCTTTGCCCGAAGGCTTTCTCTTGCTGGTGCTGCCTGAACAGAGGCCCAGAATACCAGGGAATTCATGTTCCCCACTCTCAGAACAGCTCTGAACCAATGACTATTGGGAGTTGATGCTTACGTGTTCAGGCTCTCACATCCTTCAGTGGGATTGCTCTGTGGTGGGCATTCTGTAGTGTCCTCATAGTTCCCCGTGGGGCTAAGCTCCATTTACCCACAGGGGTAGCTGACTTGCTAACACACTGCACAGCGATTGCCTCTCTTTTCCTGTTTCGCTTCCCCGTGTCTCCCACCAGGATGTTCTAGATCCTAAATAAGTACCTTGCACTTGAGTCCCTGTCTCCGGGTCTGCTTCTGGCTTGCGAGACTCTCCATCTAGCCACGTCTCATTTTTGCACCCCTCCCTAAGGTCGGCACTCCATCTATTCATCCATTCCTGCGGGGCCCAGTCTCATAATTTACATGGTGAGGGAACACCAGCAGCACGGTTCCGCTGCCTTGCAGCCGCTGCTGTGCTGTCTCCAGCACTCCCCTGTCCGGCACTGTCAGTTCCGTGTGTCCTTCAAGCTTTGCTCCAGTCCAGCTTATTGGTGGGCCTTTCCTGATGGCTTGCACATGGGTGCCCCCATCTACTTACCAGGGCTTTTGCAGCATTTCCCCAGCTTAAATAATGTACTTTAAAAAAATCCTCACCCAAGGATATGTTTATTGGTTTTAGGATTTTACGGGGGCGGCGGGGGAAGACATTGATGTGAGAGAGAAACATCAATCGGTTGCCTGTCATACACACCCAGACTGGGAATTGAACCTGCAACCCAGGTATGTGCTCTGACTGGGGATCAAACCCACAACCTGTTGGTACTCGGCATGATGCTCCAACCAACTGAGCCACCCAGCCAGGGCTAAACAATGTACTTTTTGGTCATATAATCTTTGTCTCCTAGTTCTTCTTTCAGCCATGCCATTCCCCTCCTTCCCTTCCAAACAGACTTAAGTTCCCATGTATTAGGCTCATGCTCACACCTAGTGGTGTGCTGGGAAATGTTTAACAACCAGCTGTGTGGGGGGGCGGGAATGTATGCCTGTATGTATGTGCATGTGTTTATAATAAATTGTAAGCGACAGAGAGAATATGTAATCCACAACTTACAAGTGATAACAACATATATAATGCTCTTGATTTTAAAGTCCATGTGGTGAACTCATTCCCACAGAATGCTTTCATTGGGTTTTGCTGAACTCTCCTATCTGTAGCCAGCCGATGGTCACAATCCATCATGAGTTGACAAGTTGAGCTGCATCCTAATCCAATTGCTCTTCATCCCTTGGATTTGGTGTTACTGACTCTGAAGTGTGACTGATATCTGACCTATGGCTAAACTATTTCTCACCCTCATATAAATGTTACTCAGTACACTAACCTCTTTCAGCTTCAGCATTAGACATGATGCATTTCAAATTTTATCTGCATTATTCACATTTTCTCCATTACTTTCTTAAGTCTAGACAATCAATGAAATGATAAATCAGTACTCCCACCATGGCTGATGTTCAGGCTACCCACGCAACGTTAGTGAAGGTAGAGCCGGGAGGCATCGCACAGCAGCACACCAGGGTACAGTGCTGTCCCCATGCACAGGAGCAGCATCAACAGCACAGGCTGTTGCGGTAGTAAAAAAATGAAGTGATAAGCTCTAAGTATGTAGTAACTTTGTTTACAGTATATGATATTTTTAAATCATAAGCTTATATACGTTAATCTTTTTGTAATTTTAAGTTTTTTAATAGCCCCAGTTTTTTATTCTTTCCCAAACTTAAAACAATTTCATGGTTATTCTATTACAGGTGTCCCTATTTTTTCCTTTTGCCCTCCTCTGCCCAGCCCACCCCTGTCCCACAATGAGTCCCCACACTGTTGTCCACATCCTTGGGTCATTCATACATGAGCTTTGACTAGTCCCATCCCCTTCTTTTCACCACTATCCTGTCATCTTTAATATAACAGTTTTATTGAGTGGCCAGCTCACAAACTTTGTAAATATTTAACAGGTGCTTGTGAGCTGGTATGAGCCTGCTCCAGTACACCACTCCACCTGTTCCGTTGCTCAGAGTAGCCAGCATGGTTCTGGGCGGCAGTAACAGTTCCCTAAATCCTTGCTGTGTGACCGAAGTGGCTTTAGCTTTCTGAACAGCAGATGACCAGAGACTGAGAAAATGAGGCCATCCATAGACATGGGCTCAGTAGATGGTGTAGCTGAACTGCTCAGGCACCAAGCCAGAGGATGGAGGGATTTAACCTGTGGGCTGATGGTGGGGACAATGCACTAGTGGTGGAAACTGTCAATTACCTTTGTTACTTCCTCATTCTAACCAAGCACTTGGCTGGTTAACATTTGAATTCCTTTATTTTCTCCTCAACAGGGGCAATTCCAAAGATATTGCATGTCTGAGGCTGAGGGCATGTTTCTCACTGTTGATCAATAAGCTGACATTCTAGTTTGGACTTCGGTGAGATCACATTGCTAATTATTTAATTTCTCTGAGCCTTTGCTTCATCCCCTATAAAATTGGGGATAGTAATTATACCTTATAGACGGATAAGGATTCAATGTGAAATTTCATGTAAAGCTCTTAGCACAATGCACAATAATGTAAGATGATGGTAATAACAATAGTAATACACTGACAACTTTGGGAAATGGAAGTTTAACTGGTATTCATTAAATTTTTTTAAAAACCTCAGACTTTAATATTCAGCATGATTAGTATATTCCTAAGAAGTTACATAGTTTGCTGAATTTCCCACACCACCGCTATTCACATTTGTGAAACACACTGGGAGAAGCCCATTTTAAACTTTACCTGGAAATCTTTGAAATCCCCCTTTAGGAGAAAAGAGCAGCTACTGTTACCCAATTTTTCATGTTCTCTTCCTTTGAAGCAGTAATATCATTCATTCAGGGCAGTAATATCATTCATGCCCTGGTCAGAGCTCTAAGGAATCAAGTGGAGTTTCTTTATTGTTTTGTTTTGTTTTACATTTTATTTATTATTTTTCAGAGAGAGATGAAGGGAGAGAGGTAGAGAGGGAGAGAAACATCAATGTATGGTTGCCTTTCACCTACCTCCAGCTATGGATCTGGCTGGAGACCTGGCTTGCAACCTGGTTATGTTGCCCTGGCTGAGAATTGAACCAGCGACCTTTGGGTTCGCAGGCCAGCGCCTTATCCACTTTGCCACCAGCCAGGGCTTTGAGTGGAGTTTTGAGTGGAGTTTTCCTTGTGAGAAGAATTTATGTTTGTAAAGAATATTCTGGTTCTCATTACATTTCACCTTATTGGTCATGCTTGTTTTCTAAAAGTGACCAGTAGAGGAATCTTTTAAGACCTCCCTGTCTAGCAATTTGGCCACTGACATAGACATGATAAATGGTTTCCAACTGTGGCTTTCAAGAGCCTGTGGTGTTCCAGTGGGAGCTGCTTTCAGAGGAGGTAGGACAGGGTAGGCTGGCAGGACTGGTTGGTGGACAGAGGCAATATTCAGGCATGGAAAGAATCAGTATACCACCATTGAAGGTTCAAATCCCAGCTCCTCCATTGAGTGACTGCCTAGTCTGGGCAATTTACTGAATCTTTCTGACCTTCCATCTCTACTGGCCAAAGTGGTGTTGGTTATGAGTAGACTGCACAAGAAAGTACAGGTAGAGTACCCCACACTGAGCTGTTCAAGAAGTCTTTATAATCCTGACTGCCGGGAAGTGAAGAAAGAAGTGCAGAAGGAGGGAAGGATTGGAGGAAATATACAATTTGTTGAGAAAGAACTGTTATCAAATTAGAAAAAAAAAATTAATGATAAGCTAAACTCATCTTTAAACACCTCTTTAAAAAATAAATGATGGCCTTGTCTTTCATGTCTTACTGTGTGACTTTAGGCAAGTTACTCCTCTTCTGTGTCTTATTTTCCTTCTTGTGGAATAGGGATCAATAATACCACCTACTTCCTGTAGTTATTGTGAGGAGTAAAGGAGATTCGATGTCCGTACAGTGCGTAGGACAGTGCCCAGTTTGTTGGAGCTGCTCACCCAACATATGGTGTTGATTATATATTGTCACTATCATCATTCTTTGCCCACATCCTCCTATTTCCCCTTCCTTCTCTCTCAGTTCTACTCTCCTTTGCTTGTTGGAAGCCATTCAAAGATTATCCCCTGTCAGAGGATAATCACCTCCTCTTCTGCAAGTGTTCTTCACTTTTTCTAAACTAAAGCTCCCCTTACCTGGGCCTTCCCTGGACAATTAATCATGGAGAGCCTTAGGATGGCCCTTCTTTCATTGTCCGAATTGTGACTTCAATCTTTGATTGCTACTTAATGCTTTGATTACATGCTTTCTAGACAGGCACTAAACAATGACTACATGCCCTCTCTCTAATTATTAATAGTGAGAAACATCGCTACAGGCTTTTGCTTTTCCTTTTCATGGACAGAAACTGCCCTGCTCATGAGCAAACACCACTCTTGGTGCTAGTCAGTGTTCTTCCTTGAATAAGAAAAGAGGAGAGCTAATATTTATGGTTTCAGGCATGCTGCTCATAAATTAAGTGCTGGGAATATGAAACTAGATACATTATCTGTCCTTGCCTTTGGGAAGCTTAAGATTTGGTGGGGAATGTGGGCAATGAAAAGATAATATATATTATATCTCAATGTTGGGATTACAGGATGCTGGGAGCACATATTGGTGCTTCACTGGGGAGGGGAGCTAAACAGAAGCCTAAAGAATTAGGCAGAAATGGCCTTGAGGCCAGGAGCTGCTAAGGGAAGTTCTGCCTAGATCTTAATTTTTTATACAGTCTCTGGAATGTCCTAAGATTGTTTCTCTCAGTTATTTTTTATCAAGTGACCAAGCAGAAATGTAGCCAGGGTTTCTCCCCACAGGAGACTAGCAAAAGCAAACTCTGTGCCTGATGGAGCCCAGCCTCCAAGTGACCCTCTCCTCAGGCAACCCGTCGGACTTGGGAACAAGAAATGGGCCCTGGGGGGTAGCTCCCCATAGCAGTTGAGTGGGTCTTTTCCCAGCTGTGCGTTCAGTAATGTCATGCGGGTAAGTTGATATTGGTCATGGATGGTGGAGAGTATTTACACCTTGGAAACTGGCAAGGGTAAAATATCAGGGCTTTTTTTTGTTTCCAGGACTGATTGTTAAAACATTTATCAGCATACTACTGTGTGCACCTCCATTTGGGAGCTTTCTATTGATGCTCCTTGAAAGGTATACCACTGTATAGATCTCTTGCAAGAGACATAAACTTGTATGCACCACAGTAGAGTAAAACATAGAGATCTATACAGTGGTGTACATCCCTTTAAATCTTCTCAGTTCCTTTCATTCTCTTGCTACAGCTTCAGGGCCCACACACAGGCATTGGTTGAACAGCTTCATGCAGATGCAACCTGACAGGGCCTTGGGTCCTGCTATACCCTGAAGAGTAGCTGACATGACAGTGGAAAGCGCACTCACATGCATGCACAGCCCAGGTATACCGGGGGGTCTGTGCCTGTGGGACCATCTTGGCTAATGGGGGATGACTGGCAATGTGTCCCCTTTTGGTTTCCCAGGGAGACAGTTCTTAGATGCATTTCCTAAATCTCTTTAATAATTGGGTGCTCTACCTGTATTTTTGCATGTGATCTGACTTTAGCAGGGAAGGAGACAAAAGCTCAGAGAGATTCACTTGTCCAAGATTGTGCCTCTGCTTGGTGGAGGAAACGGGATTTGAACCCACATCAGTGGAACTCTGAATCTTTCCAAGCCTGCATATTGCCTCCGCGCATCCACCCAGCCCTGCCAGGTTACCCTTCCCTCCGCCTCCCCCACAAAGGTGGCTCCTACGGGAACATGTTAGGCCCCTGGAAGGATACACAGTTGGAAACCACTTACCATAACCATAGCTGCCTCTGATTAACTCATCTTTTCTTCATTTCCTAAATTCCATCTCCCTGACTTATCCTCCCTGGGATGACTTCTCATGTACATTCTTGCACACAAGCCTGTATGGCAGGTGCTGCACTGAGAAGATCCCAGCCTAAGATATCCTCTGAGCCTGCTGATGTCTGCCTGTCAATCACATGACTGTCCTGTTGTGATACCCACAGTGATAAGGAGGAAGTGGCCCAGTGATGGAGGGCCCGCTCCAGTGCTACCTCCTTTTGAAGCCTTGCCTGGACCTAGTCAATCTGTTTCCAGAGGAACTACTTTATAAGGGAATTAATGTACTTACATATCAGATCACTCCCCTCCATTCTGGACACTAAGACATTGGGATGTTGTTTTCCTCATCTTACAAATCCCCCAGCACAGAGTTGATATCACTTATCATTTTAGCCCAGTCTGCAAACCAAAGGGTCACCAGTGTGATCCCCAGTCAGAGTACATGACTAGGTTATGGGCCAGGTCCCTAGCCAAGGGTGAGCAGGTGGCAACTGCACATTGATGTTTCTCTCCCTCTCTTTATTCCTCTCTTCCTCGCTCTCTTAAAACAAATAAAATCTTCAAAAAAGGGAGTATTAAAAAAACAACTTTTTAAATAAGTAAATACAGAAAGCACTTTAAAGCACCATTTAGCATATCTGGGAAGAGCCATACATCCAACCCCCATTGTTGGGGGAAGATGGCAAAGTGATTTTCTATCTGCCTAAGCCACCCCCAAGTCCCGGAATACTGGTGGGGAAAGCAAAAACTTAAACCTGTGATAAATATAAGCCAGAACCTCCTAGATCCAACAAAACCCTTGGGATGCCAATGAGAGAAGAGGTAGCCACTGCCAGCCATGGATGACTTTTAACAACTATTTTTTATTTTTATTACTATTCTTAAATGTTCTCTCTCTCCCTCTCTCTCTCTCTCTCTCTCCTTTTCTTTTTTAAAAATATTTTATTTATTATTTCCAGAAAGAGAGGAAGGGAGAGAGGCAGAGAGGGAGGGAGAGAAACATCAGTGTAATGGTTGCCTTTCACCTGCCTCCAGCTACAGACCTGGCTGGAGACCTGGCTTGCAACCTGGTTATGTGCCCTGGCTGGGGAATTGAACCAGCATCCTTTGGGTTCACAGGCCAGCATTTTATCCACTGTGCCACCAGCCAAGGCACAACTATTTTTTAAAAGGCATGTTTCTCAACACTGCAGCTCTGGGATAAGCTTACATGCACTTTAGGAGAGGCACAAGCATAGGTGATGAGAGTTACAGAGGGTGAGACATATTTGCAAAGCATCAAGGCAAGATCCTGTAACACAACAAACCTAAATTGCATCCAATGATGTAAGCAGAAAAACAGTAACAGGAAAGCCTGCCAACCTAGAGAATAGAACAAAGAAAATCAACCTTTGAATCAGAGGACAACCGAGGACGTTGAAAAATGTCAGCCGAATGGAAACCAAAAGCAGGAAAACAATAAAAAACATGGATCTGAGCAGGGAAAGGATCTCAGCAGGGGTTGCAGGGACGAGTCAGTATTTGCTCTCAGCAGCTTCCTCCAGGGAAAATCTGAAGAAAGCTCCTTGTCAAATGTTTAAGTATAAAAAATAAGGTTAGAATATTGGCACAAAATCAAAGGACAGTGAGGATAACAGCAGGTGCATCCTCTCAATGGATACTTTTTCTTTTATCATTCTGCTTCAAGCTCTTTTTCTTCCTTAAAGACAATGAAGCCATGCCAACACATGCACTTGTTACTTGTCTTTTTGTAGCCATAGGAAAAATTGTTTCAAGATCTAGAACACCTAAACACTCAAATGTCTTTCTCAGTTGCCAGGAGGAGGTGTACAAATAAATCCCAGTACCTTGACAGATAAGGGGCTGGTTTGTTTATAAGGGTGATTCATTACCACATAACCATTCAAGCAGAGTTGAAGTCCCCTACTTGCCATCAGTATTTTTTATGTACCTGTTACTGAGCTTGCAACACTGTATTTCAAACACCTATTTTCTTGTCCACGTTGGTGCTTTGCTTTTCTGTCTCTTGAGGGCCTGCCTAGCTCTGGGCTTGGTAAATAGTAAGTGCTCAATAAATGCCAGTTGGTTTAAAAGTGAACTGAAAACTATTTCATGTCACTGTATGAAAATTGAAAACACATTTCTTTTTTTTTTTTTTTTTAAAGATTTTTAAAATTATTTTTAGAGAGAGGGGAAGGAAGAGAGGCAGAGAGGGAGAGAAACAACAATGTATGGTTGCCTTTCACCTGCCTCCAGCTACAGAGCTGGCTGGAGACCTGGCTTGCAACCTGATTATGTGCCCTGGCTGGGAATCGAACCAGCGACCTTTGGGTTCGCAGGCCGGCACCTTATCCACTATGCCACCAGCCAGGGTGAAAACACATTTCTTAAATTTAAAAAATGGACCAAGGAATGAATCCATATGCAGCCCCCAATATATTGAAAACATACCTCTTTATCTGAAATTCTTACATTAGTTAGAAAGAAAAGAAGAATTATTCTAGGGAATTTAGGGAATATTACGGGCTGAATACACATCCCTTCCCAAATCCATAAACCCCAAAGGGCTGAAGCCAACACCTCCTCCACTTTGCGGTGACCCCAGGTCCCTCCTTAAACAATCATATCCCACTCCTCCCATGCTCACACATGCTCATGAGTGGATCTGGCACTTACAGTTACAACTATGGGGAAAGAGATGTATAGGAATAAAGCCAGGAGTGGAATACATTAACACAATAATAGTAGCTTGGTTTAGGGTGGCACAGTTCTGGATGTCTTTATTCTGTTTTCTAAATGTATATTGTGTTATATATTTATATAATACATTCTTTTAATTGCAAGAAAAATTATGTTGGGGGAAAAGGCAAAACAAACAGATAAGCCAAATACACATATACTCACAAACACAGGCTGAATAATAAACCTGGCTTGGATCCCTGGTTCTACAATACTACCTGGTACAAATGAGCCCAACCCCTCTTTCTAAATATCTGTACAACGGGCACACCAGCTGTCCTACCTATCTCTGTGCGTTTCCTATGAGGCTTGATTCCCCCAAGGCAAGGAAAGAACTGTGCAAATAGAAGGTGTATGGTTGGGGATAGCCTCTGGGAATTGTCACCTCTGCCCTTCCCAGCACAGCCTGGCATTCAGTGGCTGGCATGGTGGAGGTGACCATTTGGAGCGTGTCTGGTGGTCAAGCAGTAAAAATGCAGTAAAATATGAACCTGACTATTTCATAATTTGTAGACATTGGGGCAAAGCAGAAAGGTGGTGAAACCCAAGGACTGACCCTGGATTCAGGAACTTGTGCCACCCCTGAGAGGCCTGTGTCTTGGAGGAGCATTAGCTCTCCTTGCCCCTGTCATCTCGTCTGAGACATGGGGTAACTCCACCAACCCCAGAGGGCTCAGGCGAGCATCACAGAGCTGTCAGCTTAATCACTGCGCCCCCACCCTCGCCCAATTGCTGAGCAAACCCACGGAATGATAATGTATGTGAAGGTGCTAGGGAAGCTGGGAAGATGCCACACGCTTGCGGAGATAAGTGGAAAGGAAGACAAACTTAAGTCATGTGAAGCACCCACTCTGAGGCATTTCTGTACAATACTCGTGTTACAGCCCACACATGGTTTACAGTAGACTTTAAAACTGGCAGGAACGTCGGCCTCATTTTACAGATGCAGTCACCTGTCTGCAGTTGTGGAAGTTAGGAACTGATGAACCAGGGGGTTGAAAATCAGTCTTCTTCCCCTGAACCAGGATACCTGCAATCAGGGAGATAGGGCCCGCAGAATGAAGGGCCTGGGACAGAGCCACCCCCTCCTGGAGAAGCCTTGGTTACAACCACAGCCTCAGGAGAAAGCTAGTCTGACAGTCCAGTCTTCTTGGCTGTGTGGCCTTATCCAGGCCCCTTAACTTTCTCTCTGGGCCTCAGTCCCTCATCTGTTAAATGAGGATATAGTAGCTCCTTATAGAATTGCTCTAAGTCCAGTGAACCAGTGCATGCAGAGTGCCCAGGACAGTGCCTGGCTCAGTGTAAACACCAAAGTTTAGCCACTGTTTTTACTTTGGGGAGTCCAGAGCTCCCCAGACAACTGTTCACTTAGAGTTTATTAAATGACTAACCAGAGAGCATGGCACTTTCCTGGCAGCATCTCCCCAAACAAGTTGACAGTTTGGTAGTCAGATGGCTTAGGGGTTAGCGAGCAAGGGGATGGTTGGAGGATGGGGAATCCAATCACCAGCATGTGTTTATCTCTTTGTGCTGCTCAGAGCTTCTGTTCTATGAAGGAGCTCCCACAAATGTCTTTGGAAATAAATAAAAGCATCAGGCAGGAGCATCACTAAGCCTGTTTGTGTGTTGGCAGTGGCAGGTCAGGGGGGAAACCAGTCCTGGGAGGTTTCACTGCAAGAGGATAGAAAGACAGGCTCCCCACCCATCCCAGCCCTTCCAAGATGATAAGAGTATGCCAGAGTGTGCCCCAACCACTCCCCCTGCATGGCCTTGTGATATTTTCACAGTAATCCTTTAAGAGGAGAGCAGGCACTGCTATCCCTGTTAAGTGTGTCACTGTTTCGAGGACTCACAGCCATACCTGGAGGAAGGAGGACTTGAACTATTGTAAAGCCTGCCTTTTTCACCTTTATACTCAATGTTGTCTCTTTAGCCCTTTACAACATAGCTTCCCATTTTGATCTTATCTGGCTCACAATTTGTTATGGATTGAATTGTGTTCTATCTGCACCCCGTCCCAGAAAATTCACATGCTGAAGTCCTAACCCCAGAACCTTAGAATGTTACCTTATTTAGAAATAGGGTCATTGCAGACGTGATGAGTGAAAATGAGGTGACACGAGATCAGAAAGGCCCCTAATCACGTATGACTGTGTCCTCACAAGAAGGGGACAAACACAGGAAGGCACAGGTTGAGCTGATACTTCCACAAGCCAAGGATACCCAAGATTGCCCACAAACTCCAGAATCTGGGAGAGAGGCATGGAACACGCCTCCCCTCACAGCCCTTGGAGGGTACTAGCCCCTCTGGCCCCCAACACCTTCATTTTGTATCACTGCCCTCCAGATCTGTGAGACTATACATTTCTCTTGTTGGAAACCACTCAGTTTGGGCCACATTGTTACGGCGGCCCTAGGAAACTCATGTCCAGCTTCTCTGGTAAATAAGGTGCTTTGTTCCTACTTCCTTTCCTCTGAGGGAAAGGAGGCTCAGAGGAATGAAGGGTTAGTGGCCAAAAGCCAAGTAAACAGGAAGGTTAAGGATCCAATGCATAAGTCTCCTGCTCAAATACTTACCACCTTTGATTGGAGCTGCTGCTTCAAATTATAACATGCCTCTTGTTAGCAGAGTGGTTTACCGTTTACAAGAGTTCAATGCACGTGGACTCACAGACTCAGTTGATTACACAATAATCTACAAGATCCTTTGCAATGACAAGGGGTGTGAGTAGCACCATTTTCAGGGGAAGATAACAGGACTGAAAGAGGAAGATGGGTGGAAATGGAAGCATCACACACAGCATATTTACATGCCAGGGTAAGTCTTGTACTCACACATTCTGTGATTTATCTGTATGTTCTAGTACTCAAATGATCTTGGTCTGTAATATAGTTACCATCTTATCTGTCCTGGAGCATAGGTTAGAATCTGTGATGAACACATCAGTACAGATACCTTGGAAAACACTGGAAAATTATTTTTCTGGTGCCATCTTGCAAGTGAGACATAGAAAGTGATTCCTCCACTGACTTGGAAGGTGAACAGTCGCAAAGAGGCAATTTCAGCTTTGGAAGTAGCAGAATCTCTCCTGGGTCTTTTCAAAACATATCTAAGAACAGCCAGCAGTGACTCTATCTTTGGCTCATGAGGAAATCCAATGTTGTGATATATTCTCAGCCAGATGATAGGAGTGAAGGCAAGAGTGATCATGTTCTTCATAACAGAAATGTACTCAGAGCTGAGTTCCCAGACTTATGTGAAGCAGTGCTGAGCTGTGAATAAACCTAACCCTGCAGCACGCTGTGGTTCCTGGTGGAGATGAAATTGTCTGGTTAGGGCTGGAGGGCACATGATGCACCAAGCTAAGGGAGACGCTTGCCCTGAGGCCCGGGAAATCTTTTGCATGGTGCACCTCTGTTTTCACAGCTTGCTGCCTTGCCTGGGGTGGGGGTGAGATGGGTACACTTGCAATGTGCTGAAAGAATAGCTGATGGACAAGCTCCAGTGAAGCTGGTGTAGTTGAGCAATTGATGGGAGCTTGAACCCTACCCTCTTTCCTGTTCCCCCCTTTTAAGGCCTGATTCCCACCTCCTTATCACTTCGTGTTCCTCTAGGTGCACCTATTTCCCACTCCATCTCTTTCTCTAGGTTTTATCCCAGGTTTGAAGCATGCCTAGGTAATACGCCCTCCAGCTCTCATCCTTCAGGTTGCACTCCCCACATATGGAATCGTCTGGCTGTTCAGTTCTGCCACTAACCTGTCTGTTCCTTGAGCTCAGAACCAGGCCATCTCAGAGTGTGTCTTCAAAGTCCAGTTCCTGCTAATATTAGTTGCATGGATGATGCATTAATTTTTCAATTGCTGCTATAACAAATCACCACAAACTTCGTAGCTAACACACCACAAATGTATTCCCTCACAGTTCTGCAGGTCAGAAGCTTCCAATGGGTCTTGGGGTTAAAAACAAGGTAATGGCAGGGCCGGTTCCTGCTGGAAGCCCCAGAGGAGAACCTGTCTCCTTGCTATTTCCAGCTTCTGGGGGTGCCTACATCCCTTGGCTTGTGGCCCTGCATCACACCACTATTGCTCTTTTGTCGTATCACCGTCTCCGTGCCCTTTGTCATATCACCTCCTCTGACTCTGACTGTCCTGTCTCCCTCTTCTAAGGGCCCTTGTGATTGCATCAGGCCCACCCAAATATTCCACGGCCATCTCTTCATTTTTTAGTCCTAATTTAATCATACTTACAAGGTCCCTTTTGCCAAGTAAGGTAACATATTCCAAGATTTCAGGGATTAGGATATAGTCCTCTTGAGGGGGCCATTAATTGGTGCACCACTGATGAAGAAGCTGAGCTGGAGCTGTGCCTCCATTTATCTGATACACTGGGGAGATCAGGGTTGAGGGGACATGATGCTAATATGTTTGACCTGCAGAAAGGACACATGACCCAGACATGCTGGGAGAATGTGTGTGGAAGTTGGGAATGTGTGTATGGCAGGGGGAGTGATTGTGCTGAACTGAAAAATCAAGGATTCCATTTGAGAGAAAGAGGGAGATATGCAGCAAAGAAAAAAAGGTGGCTAGAGACAGAAAACAAACATAGCTATTACTTCTAAAAACTCAGTTTCCTCATCTGAAGATGGAGAATGGACCAGGCGGAATGAATGGTGTTACAAGGCCATGTAGCTAGGATATTAGCAAGGACTGAGGCCTGGGACCTGGACATGTCAAGCTGAAGCTTCTCCCATCTCCCACGTCCCCTACCCCAGCATTAAACAGAGCCCCTCTCTCTTCCTCTGTCTCTTTCTGTGTACCGCAGCTTCACTGAGATTTAATTGCATATTATATCATTCACTCATTTAAAGTGCACAATGCAATGACTTTTACTATAATCACAGGGTTGTGCAACCACCACCACCATTGATTTTAGAACATTTTTATGCCTCCAAAAAGAACCATGTACCCATTAGCAGTCCCTTTTAATTTCTCCCCAGCCTCCTTTCCCCATCCCCTCGTAGCCCTGGACAACCACTAATCTATTTTCTAAATAGCCCTTCTGTGGACCCTGCACCTCCTGGCTGTCTTCCAGGCCTTTGTTTTGCTCAGCACCAAATGAGAGACTGAGCTGGCTGTCACCCTACCCTACCCACTCATTCCTTACCTGCCCCCCAACATTTCACTGAAAAGTCATCAATGACTCTCAGGCCAAATTCAAAGGCTCTTCTTCCTCTCTGTGCTTCATGACTTGTCATCAGTAGTCTACACTGAGATCTGTCAGATGGTCATGATGGTCCTCTCGCTACTGTCCTGTATGTGAGTACCTCTTCTTGTGCCTGTTGTGTGAAGGGTCGGGAATGCTAGGGTTCTGGCCTTAACCCTCTTCCCCCTGCAGCAAAGAAGTTAATGTCCATGGCATGGGCTCCAGAGCCAGACTGTGTTGGTCTGAACGCCAGCTTTGCCATGTGCCCACTGGTGACCTCCTTCACCTCACTCAAGTCCAGTTCCTTATCTGTGTCACAGCAGTACCCACTATTTGGGGTTATCATGGGGAGAAAATGAGTTAATTAAGAGAAAGTGCTTGGAAAAGTACTTGGTGCATGTTATTCTAAGTGTTTGCTATTGTACTATTTTGCTTATTCTTTTATTCAGTGAGTTACATGTTGTCATTTTTTTCAATAACTTCTATGCATTAGATTTACCTGGGGTCAAAATGTCCATTAAATTCCATTATAAGTAGGGACTCTGGGCAAGTATAACTTCCCCAAAGCCTCATTTTTGTGACCTGCTGATGGGAATAATAGTAGCTGGGTCTTAGGGTTTGGTTGGAGCATATAATACATGTAAAACACAGAGCATATGTCAGCAGTGGTAGCAATAACCAGCCCTCTTCTCTCACCTAAGTGTGACTGTGAGTTTGAACTGCCTGTGGATGTCTGCACTGAACATTGTGCCATAACCTTAAACTGGACTCCCATCTCAGCTTATCAGTTTTTCCACAGCAGCTTCAATCACTGCTAACTAAAGTGGTATTGCTGGCACTCCATGCTTGCTCACTCAGATTGTTAGATCATTGCTCATCTCGGACTCTTCTTCTCCTTTGTCCTTTATTTCCAATTCTAATGACTCAGATTCACGTGTTCTCTCCCATTCTACTGCACCCACTTCAGTCAGACAGGGGTCGTACCTGAAAATCTGCAATGGGCTCCTGGCCAGACTAGCTGCCCCCAAACTATCCTCCAAACCTCTATGCACAGGATACAACACTCATGGCTGCTTTTCAGTGATTCTTTCAAAATACTCTGCCCCCCCCACCCCCCAACTGTGCCTCAGAAGGATTCTCTAAATCTTTAAAGATGGTCGGTGACAGCCAGTTGCCTTCTGCCATAATTAAGTGGAACTTGCCATGATTTTTCTTTTGAGTCTCCACCTCTTGGTCTAGATTTGGACATTTGTTTTAGATGTTTGGCTTTATCCTCTCTTAACTTCCTAGTCTGATGTTGGAGTTGAAGCTTGGAGCTTTTTAAAAACTGACAACCATCCCCACCATCTCCCAGTCAGCCTTGTCTTTTGGATCATCTCTATTGCTTAATCTTCCTTTTATCAAGCCACCCTCTTGCTCTGGGACAGATAGGGGCCCCTTTCAAGCTTAGCATCACGTTCTTGCTCTTTATTTATTCTTCTAGATAGGCCTATCTCTGTATAGGTTTTGTGATAGCATAGAATGAAAGACATACATATAATTAAACCACAATTATGAACAGGAAGGCAAAAATGCGGTAGACACATAATGAGAAATTAGGGGCACTTAAATCAAATAATGGACTGCATTTGGGCAGTAAACTTCATTGCAGCCAAGACAAAGAGAGATCGATAAGGAAGGGCATAATTAACATAACTTACTAAAAGGCAATCATGCCAGATAGCTGGCAGGGCAAATTTTTCCGACCTTCCAACAGAAGGATGACATCATCTTATGGACCAGGTCCAGCAGAATATGTGCAGTAACAGGGACATTCTCCTACCTCTGCACAGTCTTGGGTGGTAGCCACTAGCCGTATGTGGCTACCAACGACTTGAAAAGTGGCTAGTACAGCTAAGGACCTGAATTGTTAATTTGACTTCATCTTCACTAAAATTTAGATAGCCACGTGTGACTGGCTAGTGATAGCATCTTAGCACAGTCACAGGCCTTTATGTAAGTGATGTTGTAAAATACTACAGAAGATGCTTTGAACAGAAAATGTTTAAATTACCAAGGTCTCTGTGTAACCCTGTATGAGTCTTCTAGGGCTGCCATAAAAATGTACCCCAGCCTGGGTGGCCTAAACAACAAATTTATTTTCTCATAGTTGTAGTGACTAAAGATCAAGGTGCCAGCAGCGTTGCTTCATTCTGGGGTCTCTCTGCTGGACGTACAGATGGCCATCTTTTCCAGAATCGTCATGTGGCCTCCTCTGCACACACCCCTGGGCTCTCTGCGTTCCTACTCTCCTCTTGTTACAAGTACGCCAGCCAGCCTACCCAAAGGCTTCCTTTGAACTTAATTACCTCTTTAAAGGCCCTGTCTTCAAATAAAATCATATTCTGCGGTACCAGAGGTTAGGGCTTTAGTATATGAATTTGAGGACACATTTCAGCTCATAGCTAAGCTTTCTGTGTGCTCTTCAATGGAAGGTGGGAAAACACACTTTAATCAGAGGCCACAGCTACATAGTCCAGGTTACCTTTCTAGTGTTGTTATACATGGACTGGGATGGGCTACCAGGATGATGCATGCCCGTTGGGCCACACTGTGTAACGGCAAGCCCCTCGCTCGGAATGTTGACTCTGGCTCCTCTGCTTGGCAGCAGCGGTCTCCGAGGTTTGACTCCATTGACCCAACCAGTCTTATTTCCTGTCCTCCTCGGTCAGCAACCTCTGCTTCGTGTAGCTTAAACCTCACAACCCCACCAACCTCACATTCACTCCTACTTCTGACTTCTGTTTGTAATGCCTTGTTTGTTTTTTTTTAACCCTCAACATCATTCAAACAATTTATATCTTTCCAATCTCAACCAAGCCCCACCTCATTCTTGGTACCATCTCTGAACAGTCATTCTTCCTGAACAGCATTCTCTCTCGTTTCAAAATCCAGCTGCACTTGGAACTAACACCCCGTGATTCTAAGTTATTCTTCAGTTGTTTCACAGTTGTCTCAAAAACTAAATCATGAACTCAAAGGTCAGGGAACACCTGTTCTATCCCTTCTGTAAACTTGACATTCTAAAATCATTTGACATCCTACGAGCACATAGTAGGTGCTAACTAGTATTACTGCTGCTTTTTTGACAATCGATTGTATTTTTTAATACCTTTCCCACCTCTGAACCCTTTGGAAGGATTAACTTTTTTCCAATTTAATGTACAGCTGCGCATTTAATATCCAGAGGCAAATGTGAGGCTGCAGTGCATCCACTCTGCTTTATGTAGTAAATTGATGGTGAAGTCAAAGACAGATGGCTGAAAAGAAACCCTAATCATCTCTGGTATTATTAAATCTAGTTTGAGGGCTCTGAGAGCCCAAGAAAATTTTCTTTTAATTCCTATGGGATTTATATTCCATAGATGAAATTAGAGCCAGCCTGGAAAGCAATTTTGTGAAATCATTTATCAAAGGGGAGGGGAAAAATCATTATAGTCCTCCATCTGAGGTTTACAAGTAATAAGTATGCTTACTCTCTTCAACCCCAGAAGAGCTGCGTGGGCTTGATAAATAACAGCATTTGGCCCAACTGGAGCTCTAAACAGATGCCTGTAAATATTGCAGAAAAGAACCCTCAGAAAGTTGGTGGGTGTTACTGATGAGCGCCTGTGGAGGTTTTTGTTGGCAAATAGGGAGCAGCCATCAGTCTCTCCTCTGGGCATGGCTAGCCTGCTAGGGGGACGTAAAATTCTCTTGTTTCCCAGGTGACCGTCTTAACCAGTTGGCTGCTTTTAAGGCAGTGGTTCTCAAGTAGTGCAATTTTGACATTATCTGGAGATTTTTTTTTATTGTCACAGCTATTGGCACCTAGTGGATAGAGGCCAGAGATGCTGCTAAACATGCTACAATGCACCAGCAGCGGACCCCCGCTCACCCCCAACACAGGATTATTCAGTTAAAATGACAGTTGTGCCCAAGCTGCTTACAGTAATATCTTATTTTAGGATAGGTCATTCATTCATTCATTCATTCATTCATTCATTCAAAATGTTTATTGTTAAATGAGGAAAATATCCAGGCAGCCATATTTCCGTATGTTGGTGGATTCATTAATTCATTCACATAATACACGTTTATTGATTATCTACTCCATTCCAGGCACTGGAGCCTTGACCAGCATAGTCTGGGTCTCTTCTCACCTAGGGTTTACATTTTAGTGGAAGGGAACAAGAGTCTAAACAAGGTGACAAGTAAATGAACAAGGTAATTTCAACCAGTGATAAATAAAATGGAGGAAGTCAAGGCAGGTAAAGGGAGAGAGGATGGCCCAGGCAGGGGTGGCTCTGTGGGATGCTACTTTCACGAGGGGGAATCTAGAAGGCCTCCCTGTATGCCACATTGAAGCTGAAACATAATGATGAGAAGGAAGCTCTGAAAATCTGGAGGAGGAATGTTCAAAATAGAGGAAGCAACAGGTTCAACAGCCTAAGATGGGAAAGGCTTGAGAAAGACACCAGGAACATGCAAGACACTGACCCTTGGATGTGGGAGGCAAGGTGAACCTTATGAGTTGCTCAGAAGTCAAAAGTTCAGACTGAGCAGGGCCATACAGACCTGGCAAAGGAATTTAGACTGTATTCCAGTGCCATGGGGAGCCACAGGAGGGTTTTAAACAGGGTGGACATGATCAGGTTAGGCAGTGATAAGTTCTCTTGGGCAGCTGGGTACAGAAAACCCTATGAAGGGGCAGGATAGAAGTGTGGGGTCGGTCAGGAATTCCTTACAGGTGAGATTCCAGCTTAGGCTACAGGTTCCATGAGTGGAACTGAAAGGATGTACGTGAACCTGGGAAGCATTTGGAATAAAATCCTGGACTTGTATATGGCTATTTAGTCAGCTGCCACCTTACCTTTCCCTTTTCTCCTCAGTGTGGGTCCTGAGATTCTTGGCCAGTCCGGTCTTAGCTCTAGCAGGCATGGAACTCCACTTTCCCCTGGCTGCCTCACGTGCACCTCCATGCCTAGGCAATGCCTATCTGAGCTTAGTCTGGTGCCCGTTCCCATTCCTGAGTGGGACTGAGATCTCTGAGTATCACCAGACGTTTGCAGTTGGAGCCTAATAATTTTTGCTTCTTCCCGGGTGAATGATACCCTTGGGACCAAGTTGTATTAATAGTACCTTCTCATCCTGACATTTTAGTGGCCTCTCGTGGGACTTGGAGTAAAATCTAGATTTCCATCTGGCCCCCGGTGACCTATTCATCCAGGCTCTCTCAAACCATTCCCTCCTGCACTCACAACAGTACAGGGAAACAGGTCCCTCAAACCCATCATGATCTTTCTCTGCTTGTCCCTTTGCTTTTGAGGGTTTCTCTCCCTTGCGTGCTCTCCTTCCAATTCTTTGCCTGTTTCATGTCTTATGACACTTAATCTTTCTCCTCTAAAGTAACTCTGTAGCATGCATTTTCAGTGGGAGTGATCCCACCCTCAGAGGGGTAAAAAGTGGTTCATGGGGTAGGAAAAAAATTGTATTCTTTAAATGTATAAAGCACAGATAGATATAGATATAGCTATATAGCTATATAGATATAGATATATAGATACACACACAGAGTAGATATAGGAGGTATAATTAGGAAAAATGTCGAAAAAGCCTCCTTATTAGGGTAAAAAGAAAACAAAACTGAAAGACCCTGCTGTATGAAACCTTTGCCCCCCTTCACTTACTTGCATGTATAGCATAATATATATATACACAAATTTAACTCCTGCCAAGAACTTACTACAGTTGGTGAATGCTCTGCTTGTTGTTCACTTCAGTATTTTCTGCCCCTTCCCACCCCTCTGATTTTAAGTTCCATGAAGCCAGGTGTCCTGGCCACCTGTTTACCACTATATCCCCAGCATCTGGCTAGTGCTGTGCACATACTAGTTGTTCAACAAATATTTGGTAATTCAATTACCATTGCGACCAAGGATTGATTGCAAGTACTGGAATAAGAAGCCACTGGACCAACGGCATCCCTTTGGGGTTTCAACTTCTGCTTAAATACAACCAGTTTTGTTGGTGTCTCTTGAGCACTAAGTCTAAATGTAAGCCCCCTTCTTTGCCCCATGGTCAAGTGAATCTCCTATGCCTGGTCTTCTTTTCAGCACTGAGTCTAAGTATAAACCCCCTTCTTTGCCTCATGGTCAAGTTAACCTCATATGCTTGGTCCTGACTATTCTAAATTTTCTCTCCTTCTTGACCACTGAGAATCTGGTGATGGTGTAATCCCTCTGTACTCTATCACACTGAGATGTCATAGTGGATACCATATGGATGTCTGACTCATTAAATTAAAAATATTTTCAGGAAAACTACAATGACAGGCTAACAATCTTGGAAATTACACAGCAGAAGGAATAAATGTTTATTTGATTTGATTTAGCAATATATTGATTCACAGCAAGCATTTCTAATAGAAAAAAGACAGGAAGGAAGCAAACCAAAATGTTAACAATGTTACCCACTTCTGAAATGTAGACTTGCTATTCATTTTCTCCTTATGCTTTTGGTTGATTTAAGAGTTTCCCACAATAAGAATTTTTGTCTTTTATCATAAGAAAGTTGGGTTTGGTGGTTGGGTTTTTTAAGGCCATTCATGAACTGCAGGATCAGAGAGGCATCTTGGTTAATGGGTCCAGGACCAGTCCTACTTGATAATACAGTGACCCCCACAAAGCTTTTCAGGGTGATGTCTGTGTTGACGGAAGCCATAGGATTTTGCCAACCTTGTCCATTAGGCAAATAGCAACAGCCTTCTTTCCAGGAGGACATCTACTCTCTGTACCACAGAACTTTGTGTTTGTTAGCTTTTTCTAAGGTATCCATGAGTCCCAAAAGTACAAAAAGGTATTGGTACTATAAGGCACTCACCCATGCCAAATGCAAAATAAAACAAATACTCCACATTCCCATATATTTAAAAATATTCCAAAGTGGCTTCATGGTTACGTGAAGCCAAGATTATGAAATCCAGACTTAGGAAGGTTTCTTAGTTAATTGCCTCTGGAAACCTAGGCCACATCTATTCATTTTCTGCACACAAGTAACTACCATGGCTGGTTTCCCAAATGTCTGAAACTTTCCTTGTCCTGAGGGATTTTCTAGTCCCTGCCTCCTCCTAGCTCATCTTACCTAAACCCAAACAACCAGTACACTTCAGTGTCATTAAAGGTTACTTTAAGCCCTGGCTGGTAGCACAGTGGATAAGGCACCGACCTGTGAACCCAAAGGTCGCAGGTTCGATTCCCCAGCCAGGGCACATAACCAGGTTGCAAACCAGGTTTCCAGTCAGGTCTATGGCTGGAGGCAGGTGAAAAGCAACCATACATTGATATCTCTCTCCCTCTCTGCCTCTCTCCCTTCCCCTTTCTAAAAATAATGAAATAAAATCTTTAAATAAATAAATAAAGGT